>SSNP01000058.1:1522913-1608926 GCA_006937955.1 Pachypanchax playfairii | reverse complement strand
GGGGGGGGGGGGGGGGGGGGGATGGGGGTCAAAGAGATCCAGCATTAGTCCAAACATCTTTATTATTTATCAAACAAACATGAAATGTGGTGAGAGTGACGGGAGATACTCCCACAAACCTCACCGTGCTGGTTGCTAGGCAAACATGTGAGTGTTTTCTGCATCAACACTCGGAGGGGGGTAGTGGGGTGGGGGGTGGGGGGGTTTAATGGCTGGGGACAAGACAATGTCAGAGGGGAACAAAGTGCCATGTGTGTGTTGTTGTAGCGAGGAGATGAAGGGGAGGTCTGGTTCTGCTTGTGCAAGATAACACACACAACAACATACTGAGGAGCTCGAGGTGCCGCTGACGGTACAGATGGAAGAATCGGTGAAATTCCCCAGAGATACCAACATGTTTCCATCCCGACACACAAACAGTGTCTGCGGGGGTTCGGGAAACAGATTCTGCTCATTGGAATTTTTTCATTTCGATTAATTCTGATTTCTGAATGTGAAGATGAAGGTTTTGATGGCAGGACAATTAGAGATGACTGATGGGTAATTAAATGTGATAGAGTGAGAGGGGATAAAAGGAGAACGTAAATTTAAAAAAAGTCTCGATACCCTCGTGAAATGCTCTTTGATGTTTGTGTTAAACATCCATTTGTTGCTACGGTGTGGGAGAAAGAACAAAAAATGAGAACACATGCTTGTAAATAAATAAATAAAAAGTCAAAGTAAATACTCTGATGAGTGATTTCTAAACCAAAAACTTCTTTTGAAGCAGTTGGTATAAACTTGAAAGTGAGAACAAAGAACAGAGTCGAGAATGTTTTTCTTTTGGTTTCAGAATCCCAGGAGAATTACACAGTAACAGGTGGTTGCGATTGCTTCCGTCTGCACCTGACAGTGATTGAGGACTTACAGGCTGGAACCCCCCCAAACTTAAAACCTTGTTCTGGATCTGTGGACTGATTTGATCCATATGGGAGCTGAAGCCCCGCAGCAAAGAGAGAGAGAAAAGACACGTGACCCCCACAGCCACAAACTGGGCCGCTGGTTCTGAGCATGCAGAGTCAAAGTGTTAGCATTAAAAAAAACAAACAAGACAAAGGCAACTGTCGTAAATGTTTACACCATCCAGAATATCACTTTAAAAAATGACTCTGTGAGATTAGTTGAATGAAAGGATGGGACTGAACTGGTCTGCGTACCGTTGTCATCGCAGGACTCTGACTGGAAGGAGCTGAGGGAGTGGACCTCCGACATGCTGCCTCTGGCGTTGAACGGCTGACAGGCGCTTTCCTCCACAGGCTTCTTGGTCAGGCACGAGTCCAGGTCCACCACTTTAGCTGGAGAAGGAAGCGCAGCAGGATGTCAAGTGAGTCAAATAAATCTAAATTAGAGCTTGGAAAGACTAAATTCCCTGTCGCTTCTTGTTAAGAGCTGCATTTTTCCACATTAAAGAGATTAAATTCTGTCTGAATCAGAATATTAAAAGCAGTAAAGTACAAGTTTTCAGTTGTAAAACACTCTTCTTCACTTTTTTTTTGCCAAAGTCTTGATACGTGTGAAACACTATTAATCATAAGAATTTGTTTATTATTCAGAAAACTTTAGAATTTGATGCCAATTTTATAAAAAACTGATTAACCATCTTGAAAATAAACTGAGTGCTGAGAACTGACACTGGTAAATAATCCCAGCTCTGGATTAATGCAGGGGTTTTCAGAAACCAGCTAAATCATTCATTTAATGACTAAATGCAAGTTTGATCACATGGTTTCTGCTGAGTCAACAGGAAGTTCCTGTGAAATGAAGACAGAACTTCTGATTCGAGCTCAAGATGCTCACAATCCAATCAGCTGGACAGATTATTAAATCCCGCTGCTGCATTAGACTGACGGGATGTAAATGTAAACGGTTTGGATATGTTTACCCGACCGTAGCTGTTTGTGTTCAGGGTTTTATTTGTTTTCCATCAGCAGAATGGAAAGAACATGTTTTTAGACAGTTTCTTTGTTTTTGTGAAAACTGGATCATCCATTTTGGGATTTTCAGCTGAAAGTATTTCAAAGTAAAATCTGCCCTAACTAATCTGACTCATCCGAGCTGAGCGCTGCCTCCGTCCTCCCCTTTGATCTGAACTTTGTTTCTGGAAGATGTTGTGTAACGAGGATCAGAGATAATTTAGGTTAGCTACCTGGACCACAACAAGTAAAGCAGGTTCCACCTCCACGCCTACTTACTGTCGTAATCATAGTCCCAGTTTGGTTTCTGGATGGAGTCGCTGTCAGAAACGGAGTTGGAGGGAGGGGGAGGGGGGAGATTCGGCGCCACGCTGCACACAGCCACCGTCTTGCGGTGTCCGTGAACAGAATCTGGGTTGAAGGTGGTGAACTCTGGATGCTCTGGGATTGTCGAGCCCTCGAATGAGTTTCTGTCCAAGTTGTTCCGCGAGTCGCTCGGGATGCTGGGGGTGTACGAGATGGGCCGCACCGGCACCTGAGGAGGGATGTCTGAGTAGATGTTTTTGTTGAGTTTAGCGTCAAAGTAAGGTCTCTGGAGGAAGGGGTGTGGGACGCTCGAACCTCCCGGGTGCTTGTCATCATTGTCTGTCTTCGACTTGCTGCGACACGCCCTCTTGCGGATAATGATGAAGAGTAGGACAAGTATGAAGATGCTGGACAAGAAGACCACGATGCCAATCACCTCCTCCAGGCCAATGTTCCAGGAAGTGGACACAAACTCGTTACGGACCTCAGCACGGAGTTCGCACATCTGTCCGCTGAAACCCAGCGAGCAGTTGCACTTAAAGGAGCCATATGTGTTCTGGCACTGGCCTCCGTTAGTACAGGGGTTCTTGATACACTCATCAACATCACTCAGACACCTGCAGGAAACATCAGAACTCAGTGAGGTTTGCTAGATGGTAAAAGGCTGTAAACTGAAGTCTGAACTCAAAACAAACTCACCTGTCTCCCTGGAAACCTGCTTCACACTCACACACTGGACCATCCAGGCTGTCAATACACTTCCCGCTGTTTTTACAGGGGTTGTCTGTGCAGTAGGGCCCCAACTGGCACCTGCATTCAGAGAACATTTTATTTGAACATCATTTCAGTTTCTGCAGGATTACTGACTATGTAAGCAGTTCATGCATCATGAGTCAGATGTTTTAAAGTCACAAACTTTGCTGGAGCGGGTTGGATTTACTCTGATACCTTTGTCCTGAGTACTGCCCTCTGCACTGACAGTAGAAGTCATCTGCTCGAGGCACACAGGTGCCACCGTACAGGCAGGGGTTGGAGGCACAAGGACTTAGAGCGATCTCACAGTGCGTTCCCATGAAGGAAGCAGGACACTTACAGAAGTAGCCTGAAAGATTCATACAAAAGGAGGCTGGTGAGGAAAAGGCAATACGCGAGCTGCAGGAGGACATATTTATAAGAAGAATTTTAAGGGTGCAGTGACTTTTTCTTTAATGAGACTGAAGGTTTGTTTTATTGAACGTTGGAGATGGAAAATGTTTCTGTTTGAAGGTCTAATATAAAGATGACAGAGACAAAACTGAATTGTTTTCAGGTTTTAGACGGTTTATAAAGGAACATTCTGAAGACAGCAGGGAAACAGAAGCAGAGGTATGTACCTGACTATCATGGCTGACATTGATTCACTTCTGCTGTTTAAGATTCATGAAAATTCTGGTTGAAAGTAACTTGAACAGAGTGAAAGCAACAAACAAAGCAGGAGATCGTTTACCTCCATTAGGCAGCGAGGTGCAGCTCCCTCCGTTGGTGCAGGGGTTGCTGGAACAACTCTCTACTGGTGAGAGCGCGCAGCCCGGGGACACGTCCACGAGATCCTCCAGAACCGCGTGGGTCCGGCGGGCTCTGGTGTTGAGCGGCAGCTCCTGTCCGTTCAGCACCATGGCCTCCATGCAGCCGCGGAGCCCGTTGGTGACGGGCAGGCTACGTCCGAGGCGGGGGGTGCTGTGCTGGCGGACGTAACCACCGAAGTAGATGGTGTTATCGAGGTTGAGAGTGCGCAGAGTGCCGGGAGCTGTGCCCGAGGCAGTGTGCACCTGGTCCAGGACCAGCTTGGCGTAGTTCCCATTGACCTCCAGAGTAACGGAGTGCCACTCCCCGTCGTTAACTTGTGCGCTGTGAACTGACACCAGGCCCGGCCCGCTGCCGCAGTCAAATTTGTACTGCAGACGACCGTTTACGATCTAATACAGAGAAAATTGAATCAGAGTTTGATGAACAAGCACAAAACATGTAATACAGATTCAAAAAAAAAGTTTTAAGTTTTTACATTTTACGGTTTGTTCCTCGTTCTGACTGAACTAGTTTTATCCACTGATACAACTGACACGAACCTTCATCCCGAACTCCACTGAAGAGGTTTATGTAACAACAACAGCTTAACCCACTAAGACACCTACACTTTAAGTCAATCAACTAAAACACAGACTGTAGATAGTTAAAACCTTATATGGTAGTTTAATAATCAAACACCAGCCTGTAATCCAGTCCGGGTCTTTGTCTGGCATGCGGACCACTTTACCCCACAGACTCACATGGAATGTGTGGAAACTGATGTAAGTTTCCTTCTCATTACTAAAATAGCTTGTGTTGTTTTTTTCCCAACTCACTCGACATTCCCATAGTTCCTCATGTGAACTTTCAGCTCAGTTGGAGCAGACGTGGCTCAACGAGCTCAGAGGGGCTCAGCTTGGGTCAGCTGCATGTTTATTTTCTGATATAGAGATGTTGGGCAGTAAGTGGAAATTCAAAGGTATGACTGTCAGCGTTATCTCCAATCAGCTGACAGAACTCATTCTGTAGTTGAGTTTTAGGACTGGAACAGTAACACAAACCTCCAGGATGCTGTAGTCCGTTCCTTTAGCGTACATGACAGTCGCCTGGCTGGAGAAGGTCCTCAGCTTCACAGACAGTTTCATCAGCTCCTTGTTCTCGTTCTCCATCAGACGGTACTTGACGTAACCACTTCCACTAAAAGTCAGCGAGTGGCCATCTGACAGGAGGAAGTAGAGGAGAAACATTTGGAAGTGAGTTTGTTTTATTATCAGAACAGGAAGGTGAAATGAGCAGGATTCTCACCAGAACATTTGCCCTTTTTGCCCTCAGGACACACACAGCTGTACGTGGTGTCTCTGGGATCGACCACACACTCCATGCCCTCCGGACACGGGTTGTTCTCACACAAGTTGTTCAACACGGGACATTTACCTCCTGTGAACCAGTAAACCACAGCTGAGACTGAGAACCTGTAAATACCGTACGACTGTGTGTGTGTGTGTGTGTGTGTGTGTGTGCGTGCGTGCGTGCGTGCGTGTGTGTGTGTGTGTGTGTGATGGGCGTACCATCACACTGGCAGGTGGCGGTTCTCTGGTGTCGCGGTGTGACAAAGCTGAGGCGAGCTGTGCTGTACGTGGACATGGCGCTCTTATCCAGGGAGATGACCTCATCACAGAAGTGGAGTGGGCAGTCCAGGCCCGCGCACAACTTCTGAATCACACGTACGATTCGGACTCCCGTCATCTCCTCAATCACACCTGCAGACGAGTTCAGCTTGCGAAAGACGACCTGTAAATAATTTGACTCAGTAAGTGAGAGTGATGTGTCGAGTCATGAGCTACTATCTCGAGTCATTTATACAAAGTATATCAGCTTGTTAATCAGAACAGAGCATGTTAACACCATATTGGTCCAGACGTGGTCATCTTGGCTGGTCTTACCTCCTGAGACTGGTACGGGCTGCCTGATCTCTCCAGAGTCAGCAGGACCTCCAGGTCTCCCTGCTCTGATGGCTGCAGGCTCACCAACTGAACCTCGCTCCTCCGGACCCCGGCGATGTTCCTCAGTGCTCGCTGGAAGTTGCGCCAGTAGTCTCCGACAAACTCCTCAGGGGCGATGTTTGCGAAGCGCACTGCAATGGAGTTGTCTAGGGCCTGACGAGCCACCTGACGGACGTGCACGTTGACATCAGCAGGTGTCGTGAAGCGTCCATCGGTGACGGTCACGTTGAGCGGGTAGTGACCCACGTCCAGTGGCCGCAGAGCGATAACTTTCCCATCTGAAGCTGAAACTGAAAACAGTGAGCTGCTCCCGTCTGAGGAGGACGAAGGGGCGAGGCTGTAGGTCAGGGTGTCGTAGACATCCTGGTCGGTGGCGTGGATTTTACCCAGGACACCTCCGGAGTATTCTTCTCCAGACACTGAGACAAAAATGTCCAGTGGGAGTACGGCTGGAGGATAGATGCTCTCCTCGATCACGCGCACGCTGATGAAGGCTGTGGAGGAGAGCTCGGGTTTGCCGTTATCAGACACCTGCATGTGAGAGAAGCACATTCAAGTTATGCCTTTCTCTTCCAGCAGCAGAGGGCAATAAAACACCGCTCACAGCGTTCACACGCTGAACATCCACCAAATCCAAAAACCTAACGAAACATTTACAGGATCAAACTCTTTCACAGGAATGGGCATCGATTCAACAGGAAAAACAACACGATGACTCAAATCTGAGTGAGAATCGCTGGTGCAAAACAACATCACACTTCTAATGTCCCATCAGCCCACACGTTCTTCATCCCTGTTCAAGCCAAATCAAGGCGAGTGTCTGCAGATGCTTCACTGTAAACCAACTTTAACACAACTACTAACATAAAGCTATTACAAGCTGGAAACTTCAGGAAGGTTAAGATGGTTAGAGAGAACAAAAAGGAACGACAGGACAGAGAGCAGACGGCTGCAGCTTGACAGTAAAATCAATGCAACCTCTAGACTCTTGTCTGCTCTCGGTTCTGTGACTCACCTGTGCTTGAAGTAGGTACTGTTCTTTGTGTTTCCTATTCAGCACCCCCACAGTCAGAAGAGCTCCCCGCTGGTTGATGTGGAAAGCGTTGTCCTCGTTCCCGTCCATGATGGTAAAGGTGAAAGGCGGGCCGTTGTGAGAAGCATCTCGATCGCTGACAGCCAGCTGAAGAACACTCGTGCCTTTCGGTCGGTTCTCCTGTGGGATGGAAGAAGGATGGTGGGAGAACCCGTTAATTGTCTGTTACACAAATGTTTTACCAAAAGCTGAAATATGCTCTGAAAGAAGAGGGCTGACATTTAATGTGAATTCCACATCTGTTGATTCTTTTTTCACTTTTTTTGGTCAAAACCTTCATAGTTTTTTCACAGATTTTCTAAAAATATCTTTAGGACATATGTGGAGTAGCATAAAGAACACGGTGAAGCCAGAGTATGAGGTGGTTCTGACTGACAGGCTAACCGGCGCACGAGAGCTGGATGTTTGTGACATGCTTCTTACACGGTACCGTGTGACACGTGTTGTTAATTCAATTCAATGATACTTTATCAATCACTAAGAGGAAATTAACAAAGATATTATTAGGATTTGATCATCTTGAGCTCACACGATGTGACACGTAACAGCCTTCTTCACATTAACTCATCTGGCACCAGCACATTCAGTCAATTTACAGTGTTGGTGCATTTAATTTCTCACACTGGGAATAAAAACTGTGACCTCATAACTTCCTGTTCTATTTGAAAATCTTTGCTGTCTTGAAAGTTTTTTTTTTTTTTATATATTTGTTACTAATGTAAAATCTCCACAGGGAGACCTGAACTGACAGCATGAACCGACCTCTCAGCTTTTAGCTCCAAGCGTCGCCACATGTAAAATGACTTTAACAGTCTCCTTTTGAACTCTGATTACTTCTAATAACTGCTACAAGCTGGTCGGTCGGACGACTTCACATTCCAGCACTTTTATTAAGCTGCTGCTGGTATTTGCTGTTTGTTCTTGTTGAATAGTTTCTGCAAGATGGATCTTTTTTGTGCCTGAATGAGTTCAGATCAGACATTCTGTTGAATCTTTTAAGTCCTGACTTCTTATTACTTTCATTCTCAAGTGTGAAAAAAAAAAAACCAAAAAACTCAACAACTATTGATCTTCCTGGGGGTGAGTACAGTATGTGTGCATGCTTTGCTTTGATTTCGAGGGGATTTTGTGCTGTACTTTGATCAAGCCTTAATGGTGAGCACAATACAGTCAGTGTGGGGGTGAAACTGTGTTCAGTTCTGATGCACTTTAGCTGCTTGTACTGTGTCCTAGCTTTTACACACATTTAATTAATACAATCTGATTTAAAATCAAGTAAAACAGTTTTGTTTGCATCATCTGTTAAAGGGAAAAGATCAGCTTTAATACTGTCAACATATCTTCTTCTATCTGATCCGACTTAATCAAACAACATCATTTCACGGACTGATCAAACCTAATTTGCTGCAGGCCTAATTTCTAGCTTGTATGAAGACATCAAGTGCAAATAAGCATGCAGCAAGCATGTGGAAAAGCTGTAAAATGCGTGCGATCTTCCTGCCACTCAAGCAGCATATCACACACCACCCGTGACGAAGATATGAAAAACACTGAAAAATCCAGCTGATGGAAAGAATTAATGGCTGTTACAGGCACTAGTTCTCATCTGATATGTGGTTTTCCTAAAGACTTGATGGTCTCAGAGACTAATTTCATGTCTTAATTAATTAATGGCCTGTGATTAAGGTGGCAGGAAGCGCAACTAGATTCAACAGAGAGCGTAAATCATCTGTCAGATCCAAATCTTTGAGCAGCAGCTGCTGATGATGAGGATGATGTCCACCTGAACATTCATTTTTTTTAACAGTTTATTAGTCTGTTCTTTATTCTCTCCCTCATTTCTTAATTTTCTGAAATTACATAAAGGGGCTGATGTTTTTTGGACCCCTGGAATCTTTTCCTTTTCCCCTCACCTCACTCCAGTCAGTCTCTTGTTTCTTGTTAGCCTCTTCCAGATTTCCCTCTCCTCGTTCCTGATCTGCATTCTTCCACTTAAGATGCAACCACTGTCTTTTCTCTCCCCCAGCCCCTTCTTTCCACCCCTTTCTACCTTTGTTCCTGCTTCATCCTCCTACTTGCTCCTTGATATTCTAGTCTCACATCCTTCCATTATTCCTCCCTGTTAATCCCTCTCTGTGTCTGCGTCAATCCCTCCTCTGCTACCCCCCGTGTCTTTCTTCCTCTCCATCTATCTTATTCTCTCTAATCAGTTTTCTGCATCGACACCCCTCCTCCCTCCTCACCTGGATGATGAGGCTGTAGTTGGCCTGGGAGAAAAGGGGCGGGTTATCGTTGACGTCGGAGATGTCGATGTTGATTGTGGCGCTGCTGGAGAGGGAGGGCACCCCGTTGTCCGAGGCGACCACCACGAGCGTGTACCCAGATGTCTGAGAGGAACAGAAGAGTCAAAATGACCGAACATCAGCAAGAAGCTGTAAAATGCAGCAGCGATCGGTAAACAAGCCGCTCTATTAGGTCTGACACCAGCCTGATGGGATTCTGCACATATTGCAATTAGTTACTGGCTGGATTAAACCGTATGTGAACACTCAGCATTATATCTGCTGTTTCTCTCACTCTCTCTCTGTCCAGCTGGCGAGCAACTTTCAGCTCCCCTCGGAGGGGATCGATGGTGAAGGGGCTGCCTTGGTTACCGTCCACGATGGAGTACCGGACATGATTGTTGGAGGGCCCATCGGAGTCTTCAGCCACCACCTGTAGAAGAAAATAAACACCCTGATTAATAGTCCAATAATCAAGAGGTTTGCTTATATGTGTCGCTACAGTGTCTCCAAAGTAAACAACTAGAACTGTATTTTTATTCCTCTTTGATTTAAAATGTGTTTTGACACAATTTTCCATATTAATTTATAAAACAAATCATCAGTTATCTAGAAAATATCTGTTTTAACAACATTAAAATGACTGATGGTTGAACATTCACTCCACCCTCCTAACACACAAAGAGAAACACAAACAGTCTTCAAAGACGATAACTGTCACACACTGGAGGAATCTCTGGGGAAATTAACAAACACTGAAGATTTACAAGTAAAGAGACGGTGGCAAGTGTTAAAATCACATTTTCTGATGGATAATTTATACTCAGAGACATTAGAAACACAGTTATAAGAAGAGTTTTCATCATGGGGGGGGCTGAGGAAGAAGCAGATAGAATGTGACGTACAGGAAGCTGAAATACTTTATCTTTGATAGGAGGCTTAACGAGTCCAATGTGTTTTAATTATACTGTCTGAGCATGTGTGTCGGATGTTGCACGGGAACAGGGGTGCAGTGAGCATGAAGAGCAGCGGCCCTAATTTAGCTTTTCCACCAGATGGTGGTTTGCCACAGGTGCAGATATGTGATAGTGTGTTCAGTGAATAATGGGCAGAGAGGAGACGAACAGCCGAGTGAGAAGGTGGATGAACTGACAGATTTAGCTGCAGGGAAGTTAAAAGACATAAAGAAATAATGTGGAACTCTTCATGTGTTTTTAGGGTAATTACAGATTATTTCAACACAACAAACATCTGCTGTGTTCTCTGTAAACATGCTCCTAAAGACAAGACCCTCACCGCTAACACCGTCTTCCCGAGCTCGGCGTCCTCGCTGATGACGGTCGTGTAGACGTTCTGGCCGAAGAGCGGCCTGTTGTCGTTGACATCGCTGACGTTGATGTTCACCGTGGCGATGTCACTGAGCGGAGGGGACCCGCCATCTGTAGCCTCCACGGTGATGTAGTATTCATGAGAGAGCTCGTAGTCCAGCCCTTCAATCACAAAGATGTCACCTGAGAAGACAGAGTGGAGAGTCAGAGAGCCGCCACCATGTTCATCTGAGGTGGTTAGAAAACATCAGAAATACAAAGATTTGTTTCTCTCTGTGTAAAACCTCATCGGCCCAAACGCACCTGAATAAACCCACGTTACAACTCGTATTCAGTGATTCGATCCCAGTTCTGTCAGAAATATCACACATTTCCAAACGTTTGTGTTTCCTACGTACCGGTGCGAGAGTCCACGCTGAACATGCCGTGCTCGTTCCCACTGATGATGCTGTAGGAGATCTCTCCATTCGTGTCGGCGTCGCGGCTCGCCGCCTGCACTCTGAGCACTTGAGTCCCCACGGCAATGTCCTCGGACAAATTCGCCACGTATTCGCGGTGCTCGAACACCGGCGGGTTGTCGTTGATGTCCAGGACGGAGACCACCACCTGGCAGAGAGAGAAAAGACGCGGAGAGCCCTGGTCGCTGGCGCGGGCCTTCAACTCGTACACCGACTGCACCTCGCGGTCCAGGGGGCGCTCCAGGCTTATCACGCCAGTGTGCTCATCGATGGAGAAAAATCCATCAGCGGAGTCGGCCAGCGAGTAGAGGACGTCACTGTTAGATCCTGGAATGACATAAAAGACTCAGCTATAATCCTTTTGTTATTCCTACATGAATAACACACACACACACACACACACACACACACACACACACACACACACACACACACACACACACACACACACACACACACATCCCAGAGCCAGCTGGTGAGAACGATAACATCGATCAACACAAACACTCCCATTACATATCGGGTTTTTGGTTTTTTAAAACATGCAAGCTAAATTCCTTATTTGGCTTTTTTAACCCGCCTGTTTTCATCCAGATCGTTCGTGTTTTTAGAGTCTCTGACAAACATGAGCTGTGAGCGTTTAATCCGTCCCAGCCTCATAACTCACGTCCTCCCACAAGCATGACGGTCCGCACAATGAGACAAAGACTAATCACAATAATAATCATAATGCTTTCCTGCAGGTGGTCCCCATTTGGAATATTCTATTACGGTCCCATTAATCAGGTGAGTGGCCTCCATCCTCTCTAGATCTCCTTATCACGCCGGAGAGATGACCGTGGGGAACACTGCTTATACAGTTTCTCATCACTTTTCATCCGGTTTGAACATTAATAAGACGATTGCTTAATGATGGTTCGGAGATTTGTATTGAATTATGGCTGCCTATATTGCTTTATACATTGGTTTAATGATGCTTATCTCCGTCCCTGGGCTGAAATGTTTAATATGAAACAGAGCTGGAAACATTTAGTCAGTTTATCTGTTACTGCGGGTGTCGGAAAATAAATAGGCTGCTCAAATTTGTGCAGAAGTTGCCTTCAGGTTCTAACAAATTAATGTTTTAATCATTTGTTATTATTTAAACTTTTACAGACCTTTTAATAATGACAAGAACTAAAATAAAAACAGTGTTTTATAGCACGATTATTCATGTAAACCTTTTTAATGTTACTAAAAAACATGATTTAAACATAATTTAAATGTTTTATGGGCAAGTAGACGAGTCTTTTAAGATGTCTGTCTGAACTCTTACTGTGAAAATCCTTTGACACACCGCATGACTCTGACAAATCCAACAATGGAGGACAAGGCACAGATCGCCTAAATTCCTCCAAAATGGTGAAACTTTAGAAGCCGAATGAAGAAAATAACATCTCAGAGCGGCGCCGAGGGGGGCAACGAGATCCACTCAAATCCAGGTGGCGAGATAAAGGGACAGAGCAGCACCAGAGGGGGGGACTCAGAAGTTTATCACAGAT
This sequence comes from Pachypanchax playfairii, assembly GCA_006937955.1. Lineage (NCBI taxonomy): Eukaryota > Metazoa > Chordata > Actinopteri > Cyprinodontiformes > Aplocheilidae > Pachypanchax > Pachypanchax playfairii. The sequence continues at coordinate 1,596,418 of SSNP01000058.1, read as the reverse complement.
CAAGGGCACCAGTCTGTCTCTCTGTGTCTCTGTCTGCTTCATAATCATGTCGCCCTGATAAGTGCTGCCTCTCAGAGATGGTGACGGGAGGCTGAACCGGAGAGGAGCTGCTAGGTGGGTGAGGGAGGATCAGACATCATGGAGGGATCACAGAGGCTGTGGCACACAGCAACCGCTGCCAAGAACAAGCTGAGCTCTGAAAATATGCAGGAAATATGAAGGCTAGTGCAATCCTCTCAGAGGGAGGGTTACATTAGAGTTTACATTTTGGTGGCTGTAAAGATTAAAGCCTGAAGTAACTGGGTCGAAGCTACTCGTTCTATTTTTTTGTTTGTTTTGTACGATTTACTTGCACTTCAAACTAAACAAAATAAAAGAAACAAGGATTGTGCATCAAGGAAATTAAAATGCATTTTTTGCAACAAGTTTCATACATGTCTGGATCACATGACGAAACAACAAGCTGATTTTTCTTTTTACAGTTTTCTCACAAAGCGTCTCAATCTGTCTGCAATTTATCCTCATTTTAACGTGTAAGTTTCGCTGACCACGTTCTTCCTCACTGAAGCCAAACTAAGAAAGGTTCCAGAAGTTTTTGGGAATATTTTGGGAGAAAATTATACATTTTTTGATATTACTAAATATTCCAGCAACATGACAGGAAGCTCCTGGAACTCAAGAGGAACTCACAAACTGCTACAAACTTTCTGAAACATGTTGGAAACGCCTTCGTGAACGTTTCTCCCAATTTGTCACCAGCAGTCACGACCCAGTCAGACGCAGGCTTTAATCTTCACATCCCTAAAAAATGTTCCACAAACAAACCAAACAACAACTTCTGATATGTGATGCATGTTTGTGAGAAATACTGATCACATCCCACTTTGCTTTCAGCGAGGAGATAATAGGTATTGCTTGTGGCTACATCGTATTTCTTCCACCTGCTCCTTTAACTGTTCTTTTCCTTCAAATGTAAAATAAAAAGCGGCGGGCAGCTCTTAGGAAAAGTCTTAATGCTAGCCTTCCTTAAAACATTTAATGTTTGTTTCGTTTCAAGCATTCCTTTCACTCTGTCAGTCAGACCCATTAACCAAAAAGTCTGGAAACAGAATAGAAGGAGACAGACGATGTCGATTCGCTGTCAGTCAACAATCTGAAATGGTTCTTAATGCTTGGGTGTCCTGCTTCACTAAACACAGAGACCAATCTGGAATAGCGGCTCTACTGGTCTCCCAAAAAAAGAAAAAAAATTCTCAAGTGATTCCAATGGCTGTTAAATTGCCAGGTTTAAGCTCTCAGACCTATCCATGTGTGAGCCTCGTGGTGATTGGCAATGTTTGCTGAAAGGAGGAGACACCTGAGATAAATACGTGGCCCCGCGGTGATGCGCTGGGTAAATGGAAAATTGCATTCCTCCCCTTTTGAGAATTCAGCTCGAGGAGAGAGGAATTTCATTAGAGTGTAATGGAGCTTTTAATTTAAGGGGTTGATAAAATTTCACTTTTTTTTTTTACCCTTCTTGGCGTTTTTTAGTGGAATGTAGTTCCACAGCGGAAAAATAATAGTGCATAGTGAGTCATCAGCGAATCAGGAGGAATATTATGTGAAAAGACTGTTACTTTGTGACCTGGAGTAATACGTCAGCTGTCTGTTTGGTGTGTTTCAAGCCTGCTGTAGGAGGATTTGGGAGTTTAAAACATATTCACCTGAGAGTGAATAAATGACTCAGACAATTAGTTTGGAGTTGTATTTAGTAACTTTCTGAAATTCTAAAACTTTTAACATTTCAACCTGAGTAAAAAGTTCACTGGATTTTTATTTGAAAATTCACCTGTATATATGACTCAGTTTGTTGGTGTTTTCCACCAACTCAAGAGACTGAACTCGGTTTTGGAGTGATTGGAAACAAAAAGTTAGAAAAACTTTAAGCTTCAGAATATAATATCTTACCTGCATCAACGTCATTTGCGAGCAGTTTAGCAACAAATGTGCCCGTCTCCGTGTTCTCAAACACGGTGATGGTGTAGGGATCGGACGAGAACCGAGGCGAGTTGTCATTGACGTCCTCCACCGTGATGTGGATTTCAGCTTCGCAGTATCGTCCTCCTCCATCCACCGCTCGCACTCTGAACCGGTGCTCCTCTTGATCCTCTCTGTCAAGGGGCTGCAGGGTCTTCAGCTCGCCTGGAGTTTAGAGACAAACAGCTCAGAAGTTGTTTTTCTAACTAGCTGATTAAAATATTGATTTTACTAGCAAACCTTGTCAACTTTAAAACACTGTCAGGCACTTATGTACTACACCACAGCCAAATAAAAAGCACCTAAATGAGAAAAGGCTCCCGGGAAGTAAGAGATAGTAGAACGAGTAGCTGAAGTCCATGAGGAGGTAGAGAAGGGCGATAGAGACGATGCAGCAGCAGCAGCTTGACACTGTCCTGGGAAGTCGAGTGACCAAGATCACGACAACTTCACTGAACAGAACAACTCTAGATCCTCTCAGTGATGATAATCAGGAATCCACCTGCTTGTCTGCGCCTGTCCTTCTCCACAGCAACAGCTCTGCTGCTGGAGACTCAGCACTGAGCTACCAGGAGACAGCTGGATGGCATTTTGCCTCCTTTTTTTGTCTTTACAACAACAGATGTTGTAAAGCTGATGAAATCTACCGGCTTAGTTTGCCCTGCCTTTCATGCTTTCATTTTGCATTAATTCTAAAAACAGGTTGGTTCTGATCAACTGTGATTGTTTGGTTTTGTTTTATTTGTATTTTTTATGCAGCAACCAGATGGAGTCTGATTCAGAGCGTCTCTCAGAGGAAATAATTTGCCAGCAAGAAGTATTGTAGACATTAATTCAATATTACAGCGCGACTCTGTATTTCAGCGCCACTGGGAGCCTTTCGAACGCCCGGCAGGGAAATGTTCTCGACCCTTTATAAAAATGAATAAGCAAATAACATCTGGGCAAAACTTTTAAACCTCCTCTGTGGATAACAATAAATTACACACATAAAAAACAAATGCGCACAAACGCAATTTCCATGTAAAGTATGACACTTGTAATGCTGAGCTGCATTTTTAGATTTGCATCCCAGGAGGGTTTCATGAGAGACTTTTTTACACGCTCCTCCCTAATAACCTCCAGCACAGGTTGTATAAAATTATCCAGAAAGGAAAGACAAATTTAACAAATAAAACACACCAGGTAGTTAGAAACCTCAAATCCTAGATGCTACTCATCTTCCCAAACAAACACACCGATAAGCACCTGTTTCAGAGTCCATCATGAAGAGTTCAGATCCAAATCCCTGGAGCTCGTAGGAGATTTGAGAGTTGGAGCGGATGTCTGCGTCTGTAGCAGAGACCTGCAGGATGAGCCTGCCAGCCGGAGAGTCCTCTGGGACACTTTCACTGTAGACGGACTGAAGGAGGAAGTAACAGGTGTGAATGATAAAAGGTGCACACCAATAGAAAATGTCCATTAAAAAGAAAATACCTTTTCACATATGGGGTCATTATCGTTAGCGTCCAGAACCTTGACTTCCACGACAGCTTTGGCGGTGAAGATGCCGTCGCTCGCTGTGATGTTGAGCAGATAATTGTCTGTCGCTTCTCGGTCCAGGGGCTTCCTGACAGACACCTTCCACTCATTCTGAATGTGTTCAATGGCAAATTGACCGAGTGGGTCTCCTCCTGGTTTATAAAGACACATATTGTTGTAGCAGGACAAAGCAGGAGGCTTTCAAAGCAATTACAAAACTCTAATCTCTAAAAAAATGAAGCATGACTAAAACAAGCATTTAAGAATTAACAACAAGTTTCACAAAACAAGTGTCACTTCCAAATCAAATATAACTAGTGCACATTTATGCAAACCAAGAATGCATACATGAAATAATAATAATATCGCCGACTTGTAATTCCTCTGGATATTTTCAGACTTGGCAAAGTTATTCACAGTTACTAATTACCAGCAGCCAAAGTCTTTTTTCCCTCAGCAGTCTATTTACTGTAAAAACATTATTCAGACAGTTAAACATTTTTGTAACACAAGGGGTAAATATTTGCCAAGAATTCAAGGGGATATTCATATTCATGGTGTTTCAAGCATGAGCTAATATTACATTAGGTGTTAAAGTCTCTCTGTGCGCCGTTTGGAAACACTGTAACACCAAGACGTAGAAACACTCTAAAACAAACACCTGATAAAACTCACCTGTTATGAAGTAATTGACTTGTCTGTTCATGTCTTCTGAATCGTCATCTGTGGTGCTGAGAATAGCGATCACCCCACTGGGCGGCGGGTCATCTTCGCTGACTGTTCCTTTGTAGATCTCTGCAGTAAAGCGCGGTGGGTTGTCGTTCACGTCAGCTACCGTCACCTCCACCGTCGCCCCAGTGACATGTTGGATGGCGTCACCTTGGTCTGTGGCCAAGACTGCAATGGTGTACTTGTCTGTTTTTTCTCGGTCCAGCTCTTTCAAGGTGGTTATCCATCCAGTTTCACTGTTTACAGCAAACAGCTCAGGGATCTCCGGCGAGATCTGTTTGGGGTCGAGGCTGTAGACAACGTGGCCATTGGTTCCAGAGTCAAGGTCGGTGGCTTTGACTTGGATAACTTGAGTTCCACTCGGAAGGTTTTCAACAGCGACAGCCTCGTAAGGGTTCGCCTCAAAGACTGGTTTGTTATCGTTGATGTCTTTAACTTGGATGTTGACAGTCACTGATGCAACAACTTCATGGTTCTCATTCTGGGTTTGAGCTAACAAAGTGAGCTGGTACCATTTGGTCATCTCATGATCGAGGTTCTTCTGAAGCTTCAACGTCCCACTATCTTTATCTACAACAAACACGTCATCCTCATTGCTCTCGGGAGTTTCACCTTTCATGAGACTGTAAACGACTGGCTGCTCGCCCTCAGCCTGAATCGTATCTATCTCTGAGCCGATGGGAAGGTCCTCAGCTACAGTGTAGCGATAAAATGGCTCAGCAAATTTGGGAATCTGTGTGTCAGATGAGACAATCCTGATGTAAACTTGGACAACCGAATGTTTGGGTGGGTTCCCAGTATCTGTTGCCTTCACAAAGAATGCATACTGCTCATTTTCAAGACCAATGAGGCTTTCTTTGGTAACAATGACCCCAGAGGTTTTGTGGATTTCGAAATTCTCTCCTACGTTTTCAACATCTGCTTCAAGAGAATATTCAGTGTCAGCATTAGTTCCTTCATCCATGTCCGAAGCAGTGATTTTAAGCACAGATGTTCCTCTTGGGACGTCTGATGCAATCGTGCTTTTGTACTCAACCGCTCTGAACTGTGGAGTATTGTCATTGGCGTCCGTGACAATGACGTTGACGACACAAAAGCCTATTTTTCCACCACCATCTTTAGCTATCAGAGAGATGGGAATGACCTTTTCAATTGGGTTTTCGCGATCAAGGCTTTCAAGAGTGAAAATCTCTCCTTTTTCATTGATAGCAAATTTGTCTTTTGCAAACTCATTAACAATATAGTAGGTTATCTGTCCGTAGATGCCCTCGTCGTCATCTGTCGCCTGTGCTTCTGCTACCAGGGTGCCGGCAGGTGAGTTCTCAACAACTTCTACCAAATAATCCGTCTGTGAGAAGGTAGGATTGTGGAAATTGGCACCAATCACTGTTACTTCCACGATTGCTGAGCCTCTGAATACCCCATCTGACACAGATACATTAAGATTGTAAAGAGGCTGCATGTGTGGCTGGCGGTGGTTTGAAATGACAATGGCTCCGGTTCTTTTGTTGATAGCAAAATTCTGTTCCTCATTTCCAGATATAATCGAGAACTCCAACTTATCTGCATCTGAACTGTCAGAATCAGACGCCTGGACTTGGCTGACGAAATGCCCACGTGGAGCCAGTTCGCTGATGGTGGTTTTGTAAGTTTGCTCTGTAAAAACTGGTGCATTGTCATTCAGGTCCATAACATCTATTGTTACAACGATGTCACTCGAGAGGGCTGGAACTCCTCCATCAATGGCTCGTACTTTCAGCTTGTGCTGCTGGATCTCTTCATGATCAAGAACTTGAGCTGTGGATATTATTCCTGTATCACGATCTATGGTAAAGTAATCTGAACTCCTCCCTCTTTCCTCAACCAGCTGAAAAAATACTTCTTGGTTGTTACCAGTATCAGAATCTTTGGCAATCACCTGTAAAATTGAAGTACCAATCACAGAAGCCTCAGAGATATTGGCATAGTAGGACTTTGACATGAACACGGGGGCGTTATCATTCACATCCTCTAGTATGATATCAACAAACACCTCAGAGTGCGCTCCAGTTAGAGAATCTGTGGCTCTTACGTTTAACTTATAGGCAGGGTGTGTCTCAAAGTCCAAGGACTGAATCACATGAATGACCCCTGTGTTAAAGTCAATAGAGAACTGTTTAAAAGGATCTCCTTCAGAGATGGTGTAGACAATGCGAGGGCCTTCTGAATCACTGGCCTGCACATGAAGCACGGGGGAGTGCAGCTGGATGTTTTCAGGGATTTCAATACTGTAAAATGGCCTCTCAAACACAGGTATTGCTTTGTTCACCACTGTTACTGGCACTTCAGCTTCCACAGAGAGGGGTGGTTCTCCCTTATCCTTGGCCACAACGACTAGGACAAACTTTGTATTGAGTGAGTCTTTCTCAAATTGCTTTTTTAACAGGATTTCTCCAGATGGGCTAATTTCAAAGTGATCTTGAGGCTCCTTCAGTGAATAATGGATTTCTGCATTTGGGCCTGTGTCTTTGTCCACTGCTGTCACCTGTCGAATGACATGACCTTCTGCAGCATCCATTTGAACCAATGCATGATAGGGGAGATTGACAAACATGGGTTTGTTGTCATTTACATCTTCTACAGTCACTGTGGTTAAAATATGGGCTGGATCTTCAGATTTGTTTTCCTCCGTAACCTCAACTATAATATCATACGTATCTTGTTCTTCCCGGTCAAATGGAATCCCAGTGGATGAGATGACTCCAGAGGTGGTGCTGATTTTAAATCTATTGTCAGGGTTCAAAATTCGATAGAACAAAGGTTCATTCACTTGGTTCCCAACAGCAGCAATGACTGCAAGTGTTTTCTTGTCAGAAGAATTTTCCTGGATGTAGGCTTTGTATGATTCCTGAGTGAACTTCATCTTCTTCTCCTTGTTTTCCTTTACAGTGATCTTCACTGTGGAAACAGCAGCAAATCTACCATCAGAAACTCGAATTTTTAATTCATATCTGCTCCTGAGCTGCGTGATATTCTGAATTGAGATGACACCAGTGATTGGATCGATTTTAAATTTATCACCAATATTCCCCTCCGAGATGGAGAAGAGAAGTTTGGAGTTGGGCCCCGAGTCTGCATCTGTAGCATTCACTTGAATCAGCTCTACAGCTTTATAGGTTGGCACAATAATAGCTGCCTCATACAGTTCTTGGCTAAACACTGGCGGACAGTCATTAACGTCAATTACTTCAACAGTCACATTGGCTGGTGTCTCTGCAAACAGTCGTGGCATTCCTAGATCGTGAACCTGGACTGTGAAGCGGAAAATGCTCCTCTGTTCGTAATCCAAAGCTGTTGTGATTCTGATGGCTCCAGTGCTCGAGTCAATAGCAAAATAGTTGTGAGCGAAAGGTTCAACGATTTGATAAATGAGCCTGGCATTCTGTTCAGAATCGGCATCAGAGGCATGAATAACAAAAGGGGTATTTTCATGTGTCAAAACGACACTGTTGATTGAAGCCAGCTCGCTGATCACTCCCTTGAATTCCTTCTGGATGAAAACTGGAGCGTTGTCATTTTCATCCTTGAGATGAATCAGAAGTGTTGTGTTACTGGCCAGTCCAGCCATGTTGGTGCCCTGGATGGTGAGCTTATATTCAGAAGTGGTCTCGTAATCTAAAGCTTTTTGTGTTACAACCACTCCTGAGTTTGGGTTGATATCAAAGGCGTTGTTGATGTTGCCACCTCTTATTTGGTAGAAAACAGACGACTGGCTGACAGCTGTGACCATGCTCACAAAACTTCCCGGTGGGGCTAATTCACTGACCTCTGAAGAAAATTCCTTCTCAGTGAATCTGGGAGCTGCATTGTCAGAAACTGTTACCACTATATTTACAGTGGCGGTAGTGGACAGCGGTGGTGCTCCGTTATCAGAGGCCCTGACAATAAGTTCGAATGCTGACTTCCTGCTGCAGTCGAGCTCTTTGGCCACTGTGATTGTCCCAAGAACTGGATCAATAGCAAAGGAGTTTCCAACATTTCCTGTAAGATAAAAAAGACAAAGGAATCACATCATACTTTCTGCATGTTGAACAAGAAGAAAGTCCTTTATGAGTTTGACAACAACAAATCCACACAGACATCTCAGCTATTTCAAATATGCATATCTGCAAACAACAGGCTAACTGCAACATGCCTCTTGCAGCTCAATGTAGGAGAGAAGCTTCGTGGGAAATTCAGAGAGGGATCTGCCCATCACCCGCTCACTGAAGACCCTCGACACAAAGACATCAATATCTTCCTGATCTTTGTACAGTATTTCATTCATGATCAGGATCCAGTGGGCAGAACGACTGGTGATGACTCATACATTTATAATGAGCTGATTTTCTTTGCTTTGTTTTACAATGAAAGCTTTCTTTCAGCTTTAAGAAAGAAAAAAAACAACCTGGGGAAAGTATGACTCATTTAAATGGCACAATAAAACTGTAGGCAATTACCTGACTCAATGTTGTAGACCACCTCTGCGTTATAGCCCTTGTCTTTGTCCAGAGCAGTGACCTGCATCACGGCTGAGCCTATGGCAGCGGATTCAAACACACGACCGGCATAAGGTGTTCCAATAAACCAGGGTGCGTTATCATTAGAGTCATCCACGTCAACAATAACACGCACAAGGTTCCTTTTTACTGGGATGTCCTGGTCCCGAACCTGAAAAAAACCCACAGAATTTGAGGGAAAAAAATGAAACAATTTAACAGGCAACTACTTTAAAAACCAAAAAAATAAACAATGTAATCTTAATCCAATGGTTGTTTCTCTTTTTAGTCATAACAAACAACTTAAATTAACCTGAGTAAACCATATACCAGAACTAAATTCCTCCCAGAAAGTTACATTTAACTCATTCCTACCATGACGGTGAGAATGTGACGATGCATGGTCTCATGATCCAGCTGCTCCGTGGTGTACAGAGTACCCGTTCCTGGGTCTAGCCGGAACTTCCTCAGGCTAAAGGGATCAGTGCTGCTCAGGAGAGTGTAGGTCAGTTTGTTCTTCTCGTCTCTGTCCACGGCACGGATCTGCAGGACCTCGGTCCCCGCGGGTTCGTCTTCAGGGACATTCACAACATATACCTGATGGGAGAACTGCGGCCGGTGGTTGTTGGTGTCAATGACGCGGATAAGCACCTAAAACAAAAACATAAATGTAAATGCTTATAAGAAATGTTTGAGTTTTCATTAGCTGAGAGCAATATGAAGATCTCAGAGCATGGGGTATGTTGTTTATTTTTGAGTCCAGCTACACGCTGGTGCTTCAGACGTGATTTGGCCTAAAGGCCTGGATGTTTTTTTCTTTTACAACTAAATTTTTACAACAATAAATACCTAAATAATGGTGCTCAGTGGCTTGGAAAATAGTACAAATAACACAAATTAATGCAAAAAAGAAATCATGATAAAACTGCAATTTTACTATTTAAAAAAAATTCATATGATATTTTTGTCACATCATTCATATTCTATTTGATTAAATACAGAAAAGGGTTTAATTGTAAAGCAGAAATAAACAGAGTTTTAAAAAGGTACACATGAATAAAATAAGTAATATCAGAACAAGTGTTGTAAAGTAATTTGTATTAATTTGAGTTTATCTAATCTCATTTCCAGCAGATATGTAATAGGTCCTCTTCATTCGTTTCTTCTTCATTTTAAACATCTAAAACAATTTTCCAGAGTTTTGTAATAGTTAATAGTATCATGATTGCATACACAGCTCGATCGATACACATGAAAGCTAAAGCAACGTCCAAAGCCCACTTGGTGCTGCTTACAGTGAAAACAGAAAAAAAAAATCAATACCAGCTAACCAAACATCTCAATGAATTCTGGGCTTTGTGCAGAAGCATGTAATTCAATATGGGATATATGAGTCTAAAACCAATGAGCCGTCAGCTGCGTACTGGTGAAAAAGATACTCAGAGTAATTGTGGGAAAAAAAAGGATTAAGATGGTTAAACATGCTTTCGGGATCCCGCTGTGGAGATTTATAATTCTGACAAGCAACTGCTCGGACTATAATCTATAAAGCTATTTGCACGCAGACATGCTTCTTGCTTTGGACAGCAAAAAGTGTGCGTGTGTGTATGTGTCTCTGTGTGTGTTTGCTTTTCTCTTCTGTGCACTCAAAACAAAGAATCTAACATCTCCAAACTGTAAAATTCCACCGGGAGCGTGTTTTATCAACATCAACCACTCGTCTACTGGACTTCCGACAGAGGATTATGGAGAGCTGCTGGAATGCCATCTTTGCTTCCCTGACCAGCACGGCGCTTCAACTGTTTGCCAAACACGGAGAACAAAGGAATCAGCCCAGATTAGACACCTGCATACCAGACACCAGGGGGTGATGTCCTGTAGGAGAACGAAGCAGAGCTCTTCTGGTGCGGACACAAAAAGCCTTGACCAGGTGGCAGCTCACTAGCTTAACCGGGGGTTGTCAGATCTCTAGTCAAAACAGTGGCCTTTTCCTTTCACGTCTCACAATAGTGTTAGTTAAGCAGCGTGAGCTCGTATCAGAGACAAATATAGACTCAACCTGACAGGCCTGATAACATTTACAATCTGCTGAGTGCTGTGATGTTGGCGATGCCGCTGAAGCCCACAGATGTCATCTTGCAGGGGGAAGCGCTGGGACGCTTGTTGTCTGTCAGAGCTGTATTCTGGCGGTTTGCCACAACTCTCCTGTCACCAGCGAACCCATATCACACTGCTAATCAGGATGTAGAAAAAAATGAAATAAGTACATTTATTTTGTAAAGTCACATTTAACTGTGAAAAAGCAACTATTCCCGGCGACGGCCTGACAATCTTGTCTCGTTCCAAGCACGTCTCCTCGAGTCGTGCCAGACATCGCCAGATCCCCGATGGCTCAAAATCCACCTTTATACACACAGAGGCACCCAAACTCAAACACACAAGCTCATAAAATGTGCACCTCCACACAAAGAGACTGTGTGATGGTTCTGAATGTGGCCAGCTTCAGATAACGCGTTTTGTGAATAGAGAAAGGTGGAAAGAACTCGCAGTGCTGCAAAGAAGCCAAAAAGGAACGAAGCCTGGTCAGTGACGTCTGCATCTCTCCTCAGTGTACTCTTCCAATACCTATTTATAAAGTCCACAAAAGGCTATTAACCCCCAAAACCCCACATACACACACACGCACACACACACAATGAAGTGATGCACAGTTTTCTAAGAAACTTTGTCTCCAAACATCACAAAGCAGCATGATGCAGCCTGATTGTACCAGAAAATGCTGGTGTGGAGAAAACTCTCTGTTGTGTTCGACTTCCAGGGGGAATGATGCTGAGGAGGAACGAGACTGTAACTAAGAAACAGACGTGACAGATGGAGATACTGAAGATTAAACACAAAAAAGAAAGTGCTGAGAGGGTGAGATGAGAGTAAGAAAGACAAGTGACGGCAGATAACTAACAAAAGTTCAATGAAATGTACAGATCGGGGGAAAAACAGACATCTGGGGTTGGAACAAGAGGAACACGCAAACAAAAGCTTTATTTGAGACTTATATTTGAGAAAGAAATGCAAATGAGTGCCGGATACAATAATCACCTTTGATATTCAAAGCAGGAAAATGTGTAATTATAGCTGATTAAACAGAACCCTTAAGAAGGGACATAAAGAACGGCTTTGTAATGTGGGGTAAGATAACATAAGAAGCAGGAGCCCATGAACAGATTGTGAGCAGAACAGCTTGAGGTACTTTCTGCACAGCCAAGAGAGGATGTCATATAGCTGGTGATGGGGGGGGGGGTTGGGCTGCATGCCGAAGCTGCCTTGTTGGCGTGGCTCCTGGCTATGAGGTACCAGAGCTGGAATGAGGCATCAGCTGATCCTTGAGAGACGCCTTCATAGAACTCACGACGGTCAAGTGGAAAGCACACAAACCAAAGCCGACTGCTTGCCCTGGATCTCCCATACAGGCCAGAAGCCATTATGTTGACTTTACCTCTGAAGCCTCGGATCTGATATCATCTCAAACATTCAGCTCAGTTTGATTCTGTCATTTGAATTTAATCACAATATTATCAGGGGCAAAAATCTAAAACTGAGCTTTGTGAACAGCAAAACCTTTTTGTGTGATATTCAGAACAGGACACGGGGGAGCTTTCATTGTGTTTGTTGTCCTCTGGTGTCATGTGTAGAAAAGGAAATCTCCCCCGCCCCACCCCACTCCCTCACCCCTGCCAGGTGGCAGGTTCTAAGCAAAGGGAGGCCACTGGCACAAAGCAGCAATCAACAATGTTCCCAAAACAGAACTACCACTGCCCAGAACCCGCAGAGGTCCGATTCAGCGCTTCTGTTTACACTTTAAACGACAGCAAACAGAGAAACCACCAGTTCTGGACATCTGGCCTGTATATGCAGAAATGTTTGAAAAGAAAAAAAAAGCTTAGAAAAAGAGAATCAGAAGGAGATACAAAAAGGAAGGAAACATTCCTCGGAGAGAGAAAATAGGCCAGCCCGTCTGGCGGCACAGCCTCCACATGACTTTGATGAGGAATAGATAAGTCTAACTTCCAGCTTCCAGGAGGTGCTCTGGGTGGATGACAACTGAGATCTAATTTGGAGGAAAATAAATTTATCTGAGTTTTTTTTTAAGTAAACTATATACTCTGTCAGAGCAAAAACAAGTAATCTAAGGACCTTTAATGGGTCTTTAATGAGCAATTTTGTATTTTATTGTACATTTGTAGAAACTGCAATCTGCATGTTTTTCACGTCTACATACTACAGTGCATTTCTTCAAGGGTTTGATGGTTAATCATCATACTGTACTGCAAAAAATGCCACCAGGCAGTTTATGTTTGTAGAAACATGTCGCGCTTCATCATACGAGTGCAGGAGTTCCTCAAGGACGTGTACTCAAGTCCTGTACTTTTCAGCCTACTGACATAACTGTACTGTCTTCTTGAGTATAAACTAGTTTAATTAACATGCTGATTTCCTTCTCTTAAACAATCTATTCTAACCCTTCCCTTCTAAATGTGTAAGAGACACTTCAGTGTTAAACTGTGAAATGCATTTAGTTTTGACACTTGCTTCCAACAAACCGCACCTTTTCAACCAGCTATTCTGTGGATGAACAAAGAAAAATACAAAATGGTAGTTTTGGACAAGTTTATAAACACGTCAACTGGCTGCTGCTAAATTGTATTTGTCATGTTAGAAATGGAGTTCATTGAAACAGCAGATAGAATACTAGAAATGTTTTCATTTCTAAAAAAAAAACTTTTAAATTTGCATTTATTAGAGACCTACCAGTTTCCTCTAGTTGACTTCATACATGCTTCTATGTGCATCATGCAGTCAGCATGTCTTAGGCAGACGATATTATAAAGACAGGTTTATGGAGCATAGAGTAAATCTATTCCCTCAATGGAAAACAGCTGAGCTACAGTAATCAGCTGGGTGTACAATATCATGCACACAACTGCTCATCTGCAACGGAACACATCAGTTACAGCTCAGATAATGTGCACAAAAAATGCGCATATAAAGTCTGAGGGAAGCGAAAGAAAAGCTGCGGCTGCCAATTACTTCATCTGTTGTGCAACTGATGTTTTTATTGTTGTCAACTTGTTTTTGTCTGAAACAAGAAGCTGTTCAAATAAAGTTGCTCATCTACTGATTCATCAAAATTATCATTATCATCTTTGTTCATGAATAAAGGGTGTTTTTTCCCAGTGTGTACAAAAGAAGAAAGAACTTTGTAACGATTTAAAGGTTTATTTGACTTTTTTCTGAAAGGTTTTACACTATAAAGCCAGCTCTGAAACAACTGGCATGGTGTCAGTTAAACAGACATTAAAGTCTTGCTTGAATTTTGTAATTGAATGGAAATATTATTTCAAAAATGACTTATTTGTTTATTACAGAGTTGGCGTAAAAAAGATGCATGAAAATAGATACAAAAAGAGTCGTAAGCTTCAAAATACAATAGCTTTTGATTGAATTCACTTTTGAAATATTTAATGCCCAGAATAAATACTACAATGACTGATCTGATGCATCCCTATAAATTATGTTAGTATTATGGTTGATCTTGTTTGACAAAGATTTTAATAAGAGTTGTTAATGCTAACAATTATTACAAACTGGATATTGTAACATGGTTAACTGGAACTCATGAGACTCTCAAAATCTAGAGGTAGGTGAAACTACAAATTGCACCCAGTCTTTACTTTGTTTCAATCCCCCATACTGAGCAGCACTGGGCAGCAGGAAAAACTCCCTGTTGTAATAAAGACCTCCATCAGAATCAGAGTCAGAAAAGGTTTTGCCATCTGCCCCGACCTTTAACAGTGAATAATTTGACTTGAAATGTCACTGCGTGGTGTATTGTTGAGAGGCTTTTAAAGAATATTCTCTTGCCAGGGTTTTTAAGAAAGTGTCTAACAGAGAAAACAGAAACTCTGTGGCTGGTTTTGAGGTTTTGCACTAAACTAAAGGACATGCTGCTTTGGAGGATGAGCTCCAAAATGCCAGTGAAGGCAACACTTCAACCAAGGCTCAGTGGAGCACAACAGCCAGATGATGAAAGGCTTTATTCATACCAAGTGACAACAAATAGATTATTTCCCAGCTACAGTCCTCTGAAGCGCTGCCTTCAAGAACAAAGGACAAAACATTTTGAATGTCACTGTCCTGTGTGACCCCCAACTACCACGTAAAAATATCCAAAATCTCATAAACAAGGCATGACGATCAAAACAAAACAGCCAAACAGAGCTCACATGATTAAAAATCTCTTAGAGCAGCTCTCTGGTATCAGCTGGGGCACAAAAAACCCCACAAGTATTCCATATTTAATTATTTAGTTCATTCAGAAAGGGTTCCATTTAGTGAAAAAGACACAGCTGACCGGGTGTGAGCTGACAGGGGCTCAAGAATGCACATGTGAAACAAAAAACCTTTGGTGAGACATCACCATCATCACAGCAGCTCGGCATCAGAAATGAGAAGGGGGGGGGGAGCTCTCAGAAGAAGCACATTGTTTCTGAATATTTTAGAAGACATGTCAGCAACAACTTCAACAACAATAATGTTTTCTAAGGCTCTAGTTGAGAATATTCCTTTCTAATCTTGTACAGTTAGCCAAAGCAGGTTTAAGATGAATCTGACTAACAGCAACTATTGAGTTGCTGCTGATGATGAAGTGTTTTGATGTCATAGCTCCACCTTCCCCTCTTAAAGCAGCATGCTGATGCTTCACAGCTTGTTTCTGGTTTTCTGGTTATTTTTGGGGGAGAATTGTACCTTCACATGCCGACCTGGCAGAGTTCTTATAGCGTTTTCAGTGTTTTCATGTGGATAAAGACAATTTTAGGAACAATGTCATCAACTGCATATAAAAAGACCACATTTGGAAAAACTGTGTCGGTTTGAACGAGATTGTTTAAATATCTCACACATGACGTTTCTACAAAAACCCACATCAAAGCTTGGAACAATCATAGTTTGTACAGTTAAGCTGTGATATTTCAAATGTGTTTTTTATAAGAACACTTTATCTGGTCTATACAACCTGAGTTTATGTTCTCTTAGGCAAAGGCAAAAACAAATCTAAAATGAGCTTTTTGTATTTAAATGGACAAAATAAAAAAAAAGAAATTGCATCGCACCATCCTCGTGCCTCAAAAACAATACAGGCTGGTCTCTGCTTTACTCTTAAACCTCTTCTTAACTCCCACCACTCTCACGAGATCAGAAAAAAAAAAAAAACTTGAATCATGACAACTGCCTCATCAGCCTCCAACCGTTTCATTAGTGTTTCAATTACCTGAGTGCTGACAGTTCGTGTCCCATCTGTGGCTTCCACTGTCAGGTTGTAATTTGATTTCTGCTCTGCGTCCAGGGGCCGTGCTACAATCAAGGTTCCGCTGGCCTTGCCCACGTCAAAGCGGCTGTCGTAATTACCACCTGTGATTTTATTTTTTTTTTGTGCAAACAAAAGAAAAAAAAAAGAAAAAACCAAGAAACAAAAAAAAAAAAAAACACAGAAGATTAAAGACAAATCCTCTCATAGCTGCATGCATGTCACAAGGTTACACGAACATGAAATGGGGCTCAAAGGTGAACATATAAACATCAATTTTCTCTGTGCTATCAGAGATAATAACAATGAAAACAGAGACTAACAGTTTGGATTTGCTTTGACCCAGACCATAATAACAATATCATTTACAGGATTCTGTACTACAAAAAAGAATGAAAACACTCAAAGGAAGATGTGCTTTAAATATGTCAGAAGCTCGAGGGTGGAAAAAAGTAGCACAACATGAACCCCATCAAACACAACCACAACCAACAGGCAGCACCAACAGACAGTCAGACGATCTCTTAATACAGCACAGCCTATTAGGAGATCCCAGCAGCTACCTTCTGCTGTACAGTTGTGGTCACAAGCCATCTGAAGGATGTAAAACATCTCAGCATCCTCTATGCCGTCTTGCAAACATCCAACCAAACAGAATATCCCACAGAAAAGTGTGTGGGGGGGGAGGCAATAAAAGAGCACAAAGAGATGAAGAGAAGAAAACAGAGAGAGAGAAGTGTCAGTCAGACATTGATTAGAAGGAAACCGGGCTGGGAGGAAGGGAGAGGAGGCAGGCGTGGTGAAAAGGAGTCGTTAAATCTTCTCATGTGCACAGAAGCTGTTGTAAGTACAAAAAAGCACATTTAAGACAGGAAGAATTAAGTCTGAACTCTGAAGAATGCAGCTAATTATTCAGATAAAAGAAGGAAAACGACTGAAACTTTAAATTCTTGGAAAGTTTTCTGTGTAAATTATTTCAGAATGTCAACTTCTTATTTATGTCTACTCTGAATAGAAAGAAACAACTAACTGCATGAAGTGACAAAGAAAACACACAAGTTTCAGACCAGCGAGAGAACTAAGATTTAGGGGTGGGCAGCCATTTTTAAATCTTTCAGGAATAATTTAATTTAGAAATCTGAATGAGACTCTGTTAAACACTTGCTTTTGTTTTGTTTTTGATTCAGTTTGATTCAACTTTCTAGTAATATGCTGCTAACATGTTGGTAAGGTCGTGTCCTGTCCACCATTGTGCACAACATTTGCCAAAAACTATTTGATACACACTGTTTCTGCAATAGTAGTTTCATAATGAAACTGGAATAGGCACGTAGAGCCTACACTGTCCCACCAGACAGGTCACTCTATGTTGTTATGTCGCTCTTTCCGTTGCCTGATTCCACTTTTTCAGTGAAAAAAATGTTCAAATTTCAGAGTGTTTAATGTGTCTGTCTGGTTTGTATTTTTTCTGTATGATTTCTAGTTTTTTTTATTATTATTCTCACCATTAAAAAATCCAGACAAAATTAATGGAGTTATCTGTGACTCATTTTTAAACACTGTCATGTAAGGCATGATGGATTTATTGTATTATCCATTTAAATTTAGTCTCAACATTTTTTGAAAACATAAACTTCTAACATAAACATTTGCATCTTCTAAACTTGCACTGTTATTGACATGCAAAGCAACATTACACATTCTCCTTGTTGGGCCTAAAGAGATTATTCTATCTACGAAGCCGTTCAGTACAGAACATTCAATCAACATGCCCAAACAGGACAAATAAACATGTAAGAGAAAGCAGTACCTGTGATTTCAAACCACACAGGAACATCAGACGACTCTGTGGCAATGACGCCCACCATGTGTGCCACAGGATCGCTTTCCATGACAGAGAATACGAAGGGAGGCTCCTCGAAAAGCAGGGGAGCTGCATCGGCCGGCACGTCCGGTTTGGGAATCCACTCAATGTGCAAACGGCAAGTGGAGGATTTTTGGGGACGACCGTTATCTACAGCCTTAATCTTAGAGACGGAAAGAAATAAAAGTCTTGGTTAGTGTGCCTTATCAAAGACTTTGAATATATATTTTTCTATTCCCTAAAAAAAATCCTCTCCAAAAGGTTTTAGCAGATCTTCCAGCTAAAAAGAAAGATGCGCTAACATTCATTATCACACACATAACACGTTTATCTGCCTGTATTCCTCAGATAAAAACACTGCAGCATCTCTGTGACACTGTGACAACACAGACAACCAAAGTGTGATGTCACATCTGTAGCTGAGAAGAGTGGCTCAAGGTAACAAAAAGAACAGATCAACAAAAACCAGAGCATGATGGGAAACACATCCTCGTCACATCTTGCTGCATTTGTTGGACTTTTGTTGGAAAAATCCTTGATAATGTGCCACTGTCTCCTGTACATGAGGAATAATAAATGTTCTGACTCTATAACAGACGATTTGTATATTTAAACATGAAAACCTTAAAAAAAAGAGCAGAGACACGGGGAAGGTTGAGAAGCAGTAGAATAAAACAGTAAAACAATAAACAGGCATGTGATGTAACGTTTACAGAGACAGATGAGAGATTAGATACTCACTGTAAGGATGTCATATTCTCCTGCAGAGGAGAACTTCTTGGATGACACCAGGCCGGTTTTGGGCTCGATAAAAAACTTGCCGTGTTCGTCTCCATCCTCGATGCTGTAGGAAATCTCAGCATTCGGCCCCACGTCGCGATCAGACGCGATTACCCGATACACTGGGTCTCTCTTCGTGGCTCGCTCCTTCTCTGGCCTCTCGCGCTCGGGGAGTTGGATCTTGTAGATCTTCTCTAGGAATAAGGGCCTGTTGTCATTCTCGTCTAGGACCTGGACGATGACCCGCACGGTAGTGGATTTAGGAGGAACACCGTGGTCGGTGACAGTGATCTGAGGAAGAGAAGGGACTTTAAACCATGAAGCAGATCGGCTAAATGGATTAGATGCATCAAAATGTATCTGATGAAGCAAAACTTTAAATCCTATCCATTAACTCTTATCTGTTCAAGTCACAAAGGCTCTTTTGTTCATGGTTTTAAGAGTCATAGTCGAGGGAGCCTCCATCATAAATACTGAGTGAAAATCCAGAGAACATTACGTAACCAAACCAGGAGCTGGGCTGGAAATCCATCAGACTAAAGCCAAGAATTAATCACACACAAAACGTCAAAGGGAGCTTGTTTTCTCCCTCCGTCTTCTTTCAAACTGCTTCATTCTCACAGAGTTTGAAAAAACAGGCGACTCCCGCTGAGATTTGCTGTCAGAGGATCTTTCCCAGGACACAGTTTTTATTAAAAGAAAAAAGCAGTGATTTACAGCAGTAACTGGATGTTTTGGCTTTTGCCAAACAGTCCAATCAAATTCATTGATGCATTGTTTTTTTCACTGCAGAATAAAAGAATGTAAATGTAAAAGAAACCTTCCTAACAACTGAAAAGCTGCAAGCTTCCAGCTGAGAAATACAGTTCAGGTATAATTACTGTGCATATGCAGACAGATCTGGTATCAGACACATCCACATTTGATTTGTGCTTTCTTCCTAAAATCAGCTTAATTTAAAAATATAAAGCCCAGATAATGTTAACTACAAATTTCTTTGTGATCTTAAAACGGTGGATTGTGTAGCTCGACATGAGCAGCAACTCGAAGCTAATGAATCTGATGAGTATACTCACTATGTTAACAGCAGATTAAAACACCAGCTCTCAAAGATCCTGAGATGATAAACAATGTGACATACTGCTATTAACTAAAGGCCACAGGCTTCACCTACAGTGATCATTTAGTTGGGATTTTATGAGTGTTTATAACGGTTGTAAACAAACGTTAAAAAAAAAAACAATTACTATCTAACTTGGTGTAAACAGATTTTGTGAACAAACTCAGTTTAGAGAAAAAGAGGTTAATTTTGACCATACTAATGATTACTCAGCATGGGGCCAAAAGAATATATCACAAGTTTGTATGGTGAGGTCAAGTATTTTATACGGGCAAAGGGATCTAATACTAGTGGGGTTTAGTGGAACGGGGGGAGTGAGTGGAACATGCACGGGAATGATCAGTTAGCAGCACTCCCGTTGCCCAAACCCCCTCCAACACCCCCCGATCTGATTGGCTTTTTGACTGAAGCTGGATTCTTCTCTCGTCTCGCCTCAACCATTCAGTTAGTACATTCGGTTAGGCTTTTACATTGTGCATCTTAATATGTTGTGTTTGTGTTTTTATTCGTATTTTTTTTGGTAAACTTACCTATCATGCTCATATAGCTTTACACTTACGTGTACTGTTATTAATAAAGTAAAGGGTGGGTTGTTAACAGTGCAGTGAGGGTTTATAAAGGTAAAAATACATGTAAAATAATAAATAAATATGACGCTGCTACTTCAGCTGGTGGTCCTGGAACCCAATAAATGAGGGATTACTGTGATACAAGACGGATGGCACTGTGAACGTTTATAAATTAATGTTTGTTTTTAAACAACTGTCAATTTCACGTCCAATTGTTGATTTGTATGGAATTTTATGGCTATTTTCAAGCACAATCGAGCAATGTGTGGGACTTCCTGGAGGAATGTCATACTGTTTCTCTGGAACACCAATGTAAAGATTGAAAAATAAGCATTTCTGAGACTGGAGTTACTTTAAGATAGCAACACCCCACTGGGGTCTTGGCCCCACTTGTCTTAGCAGTTAGCTCATCAGTCTGATCAGAACTAATCTGGTTCTCCTAACTGAGATTGTTAAAGATTATCTTCGCCAGTCAGGGATTGCACTAAGACGTGTCTCTCAAAGCATCACAGTTGTGACTAGACAGATTAGTAAAGTCAGTACAGGCTAAATATTTAAAATTTAGACACATGCATGGTAATAGTTTTAAATGCAGATGTTTTCTGTTTTAGGAGCTATTATTGGCCATTTGGGAACATGAGGACATGCTTTAGAGCAAATACTTGAAAAGTTAAGACATGGTTTGTAACTTTTATAAAACAACCACTGTAAAAGATCTTAACTATCCCTTTAACCTCTGAATAAGAATCACTGTTTCAAAGAAGTAAATCAATAACTGCTGTAATTTAAGTCACAACACCAACTTGTTGTTTGTGGCACTCTAAGGCATATTTTAATTGGTGCCATGATTTAACGCATCGCTGTGACTTTAGACAGCTGAGTGCACAATCTGTGAAGTGTAATAAAAAAAGGAAAGTGCCACAGGCTGACCTGAAAAAACAACTTTTTTATTGAGTTCCACAAAAAATGGAGTCAGGGACTGTGCACTTAGGCATCAGAGGAAGTGCGAGTTTTTTCTTTTTTTTTTGCTTAAAGCTGAAAAATACAACATGACAGTGGAACAACTGTCACAGTCATTTAAAACCATCTGCTAAGTACTTCCCTAGGAACAGTCAGGAGTCCAGCGCCGGGCTCACACCATTTGGTACCATGCTTTCAATTACTAAAGTAATGTGTTTTTGCTTTTCTTTCAATGTCTGCAGCTGCCTGTGCTGCTCACATGAGCAGAATCAATTAGACGAGCCGACATGAAGCCTGAATGAAAATGTCTCTCTGAGGAGTGATGCAGCACATTTGTGCTTTTCCTAGAATGTCGTACAAAATCCCAAGACATACAAATCAGCATTTTGCTTTCTGAGTGCCTGGCATCACTTAGTGAGTAAAAACAACTAAAAAAGTTATTTTGTATTCGGTGAGTATTTAATCTATGTTTTAAAAAAAAAAATACAACACACCACTAGGTGGCGGTAATGCGTCTAGTAGTTTCCAAATCACCACAGTGCTTTTCCCACTAGGGGTGCATTTTTCAGCACAACACCTGCCTGGAAAAGCTTGACATGATCGTGTGTTTTTTCCTTGTTTTATTTTGAAAAGGAAAATAAAGTGAAAACTATTAATGACATCTTTATGGTTATGGATATATGTACAATGCTGAGCCACCGGACAAGTAAAAATAAAGAGAGACGCACACATCAACAACTAACCAAATAAGCTACGATAAATGCACCCCCCCTCCCACACACACACACACACACATCTTCTGTTTCAAAGGCAGGAAGTGCTGAGACTGATTCAGCACAAGCAGCATTTTAATTCTGCCTTCCTTTTTTAATGTGTTATATAATTTACAGAGTCATTAAAGTGGTTTAAGATAGGCACCTGCTCCCCCACGACCCTGAACCGGAGCAAGCTGGTATAGAAAAGAATGGAAGGATTCAGACGGTTTATTGTTTTGTCAAACCTGTATGCAGATGCACTAATAGTGTCAAGACCCCCCACTAATGATTTAACTATCACACCCACCTCCATGCTGAGATTATCCAGCTGTGGCTCAGTAAGAGGGAGTTTAGGTGCACTGTTTTACAAATGATGGGCTTGAATAAGCATTATGTTGATTCATTGGAGATTTTTAACCTTTTATGTGCTTCTTGGTTAATTAAAACAATAGACTGTGCAGGATGCTAATATCTGGTAAACAGGCCAGACTGCATGCTGGCAAAGGCTGCAGGCGAAAGACATGAACAGCCCATTTACCTCTGCTTTAACATTACAATGTGCTGCAGACAGTCCCAGGCTCTGAATACTCAGCATGTCCTGGCATGTCCCACTTTTGCTATTTACCCACCCCCTCCTTCCGAGGACAGAGGCCTCTGATCCTGCCGCTGGAGCCCACACTCTGAACAAGAGCAGCTTTGCCTTTTCTGAAATTCCCCCACTGCTTTTAGGTCTCTCTCTCCCTCTCTCTCTCCATCACACACAGACATACGACAGCTAACAACCCCCATGTGTCTCGTCATAAAAGCTAAAGGCCCCTCCACCACCTCTTCTTGGCATTTGGCGCAAACAATGCTGACACAGCCCCCCCTCCTAATTGCTCCACATGTTCCTCATAATGCCACATGCTTTATTTCTTCTCTTGGAAGTGAGTTAGGGCAGAAAAATTCAGCAATAGTTACAAACGTTAATCAAATTTCCTCAACTAAAGTGTGTTTTAGACTGAAAGGTCTTCCAGATGAATTCCAATGGTCTCACAAGAACGTCGAGGATCTGAAACTATTTTTCTAAATACAAAGAAACACATTTATCTAAACACTTGACTCATTTAGGTCACAGATTTTTAAAAATGTTAAAGCTTTAAATAGAAATATTTAAAACTTAGTAATACATTTCAAAGAAATAGCTGCAATGCAAAAAATGAAAGGAAGCATTGTGAGGATACCAAATGTCTCTGAAAACATTATTCAGATGGACACAAATACTCAATATACTGAGATTTTAACCCAGAGGCTGGAATAAGTGATTTGTAACCAACAGAAGAGTTTTAGGAGTTTTTTTCCGGGTATTTAATGGGATACAGCACAAAACATTAAAGTGTTTTTCTTAGGTGAAGCGAAGAATATTCATCTTTATCATTTACTCTCTGCCCTGTAATTCAATTGGTGCATGAAGATGTACAACCAGAGTGTGAAATATGATACACATCCAGAACCAGAGGCAGCAGCGCTAACCATCACCCTGAGATCACTGAATGGTGCAATTTCGAACAATAAGAAAAGGTGATCAATCTGCTTCCTGTCGGCTGCAGAAACACAATTAGAGGAGCTATTATCAACCATGGCTGTGTGGTGCGAAGGAGGAAGGGATCGTGTTGGGAGAGGAGCTGAGCTGAGCTGAGCTCAATTAAATCCCACAAGTTTAGACATTAGCCTGTTGGTATGACAGCAGTTTCCTGTCTCGGCCTGCTCCATCCATCTATGGAACGGAACACTGGGAAAGAACAAAGGAACAGTCACCAGGCTCTCCCACACACACACCTCTACATCCAAACCCACCTGGAAATCTGTTCCAGAAATCATTCCAAAAAACCCAACCCCATCTTGCATGTGCATGTACCCAATGGCAGGAAATGCCAAACGTTTACAGACAGAAAACCACAAGTTCCCACTTAATGTGTTAACCTCTTCATTTAAGAACTCAATAATTCCAGCGATAAAGACATTTGTAGCTGGTTTCTCAGTAACTGAAAACTCTTTATTTCTTTCAAATAAAGCACTTACCTCGAGTATGTGCTCATCCTGTTGCTCCCTGTCGAGTTTCCTGGAAGTGGTTGAAACCAGACCTGTTGAAGACAGAAAAGTATCATTTAATCACAAACAATGGAGCAAACAAAAATAAATAAATGAATGAGTTATGTAACATAAACAAAGTAGGACAGACATAAGACAGACAGGTGTGCTAAACTGGAAAAATAAAAAATCTAGTGCATATACAAGCATGTGTCATATGAAAAGTAAAAAGATCTTCTGCAAATCAAATATCTGCAGCGTTTGAGGTGTTTTAAAAAACTGTGTCAGTTTCTGGAAAGTAAGAAATGTCAGAGCTAAACTTTTAAATGATCATCTCTCGAGCACAGAGGTGACATCCACATGGGAACAATACAAGTTTTATTTTAAGAGTTTTACACCACCAAATACTATTTTGTAAGAATAGGTTTACAGGGTGGAAAAATCTTGATACGTCACCCAAATGAAAACAATGTGATAGTCCAGCATCTAACATCACCTTTGACTCGACTTTGTCTTCTTCTTCTTGTGTTTTCAGTTCACACCTAAGCTTTATGTGCATGTATTTTTGTGGCAGCATTAAAGCACCACATCTAGGCCTAGCTTACTTACTACAGTGTTTGGGATCATTTTTGGTGTTTTTATGTGGATAACAACATTTCTTGAAACAATGTCGTGTTTAAAGGGATATTTTCTGTAGATTGTTTTGGAAAGCCTGTTTCTGTGTGGACAAGACCTTAGATGTAACAAAGCAGAGCAACAACATTTAACTGAAAACAACACAAACAATCGTACCACCCACTGTAGGCTAAACCAATCTGAACCCCCACGGTTTCCTCATCAGTCAGTCTTGAGTGAAAAAGCCTCAGTCTGGGGTAGTACTTTGCCTGTGGTCCCCCACCCCCCGCTGTCGAACCTCCATACTATCTGACATGTGTGAAATATCACAAAGATCTGCAAATAGTACCCAAACAACAGCGTAGCCTTGACACCCTACTTTTAGTTACTCCACAAGCTGAATAAATAGATGGTTAAGTCAGACATCGGCCACAAATATAAGCACTTTATTTAACACAGAAAGAAGCTTTAGAAAAGATCCAGCTGTCGGTTCAGATGTTTGGATGGTTCACTTTAAGCAGCCTGAGTGATGTCAAGTGACATCAATACCAATGGGAACATTGACAACAGTGGAAATAAAACAAGTTGGTGTCTTGAATTCCTAGGTAATGCAATTTTGCACTACGCTCATAAACAAGGCCAGAACAGAGGAGCAGTAGCGAGGGGATGGGGGGGGGGTTACATTTCTACATTATAGGCAGCATTCAGCTCTCACTCCCAAAGTAATTGCAACTTTCTGGATGTTGAGTGTAGAGTAGACATGCCAACTTGAGCCGCACAAGTTTTTCTGCTCGCCACACCGTGTCTGATTAGCATAGAGCAAAGCATTTCGGAAACCCAAGCCTATCAATGGCACATATGCCTGCAACAAGAATAGCAGGCCACAACTTTCTGGGTCCACAGAAATAGCTGTCCCCGGCTCTGAGATTGAGGGATATGAGCAAGGCACTTTTGCTCCCTCCTTTTTTATTTTAATCTTCTGCTACTTAGGCTTTATTTAATCTTCAGAGTGAACTGCAGAGAAGTAAGTCTTCTCATGTTTGCTCAGAAAAATTGAGTTCCTGAAGGTGCATCTTGATTCTTTTGATCTGCTTGTCAATCATGCTTACTTACTGGCTGAATGCTTACATTTTTATTAGATTTAATATCTCTTCTAGCTGAAATATGCAAATATGAAAGAAAACTCAAAACACTGAAATAAAGCGTGTTTCTATCTTCACTGCAACATGCAGCACCACTGACTCTCCCACCAGCTCTAAAATGGAAGACGCTCCAACACGAACATCATAAATTAAGTTAAATCCATTTGTGTGTTTTGTGCACAAGAACAGCCTGTTAATACTGGATGACGACGTTGTAATGCTCTCGATGAACATGGCTGGATTGTGGAAAATTTGGCAAAGCATTCTTCTGAACGACAGCAATCATGTCATGGCTACAGACTTGGAACTCGCCAAATAGATTCTTCTCTACTATTACAGGATCCCCAAGACCCTACCCAGCACCCTCACCAATTCTTTATGTCTGCAGTAGGTTCTTGTAAATATCTTTCCATGTACACCAACAACTGCACCTCCCCCTGTGATAACCCCCTGCTGATAAAGCCCCACTGATAAACCACTGTTTACCCATCATGCTCTATCTTGCACAATGGGGAACCCATCACATTCTTAATACCTTGAGAATAGCAGGACTGTCCACATTCTGGTCAATTTCTCCATAGTAGCAGGGCCGTGTTCAAGGGCTGTCAGTAAGAGGAAAACTAAACTAACTGAAAAAATATTTCATATTTTTCTTGCTCATCAAGAGCGTAATGGTGTCATCATCCAGTGTGAACAAGGAACTTCAATATTTCAAATTATGGACGAAGTTGCAAAGGGATAGCTTTACATTTCAGCAATCCCAAAGTATGCATCAGAGTAAGCACAAGTTCTATTTTCCATTTTTTTGTACTTGGCAATATTTGTTCTGTTCATTAGGCCATCAATGAATTCAGCACCTGCAGCCTTATGAAGTTTAATTTTTATTAGCAAAGTAAATCCAAAGGGATCTTTTCAAAAGAAGAAGCCAAAAAGACAACAAAAATGTAACTTCTTAATTAAGTGCATTCAAGTAAATAAATTCTGCTGGACAGTTTTGACGGGGGGAGTTGAGGTTACACTGCACATGGCAATAGAATCAGTCAGCAAAACGGTGGACATTCACAAGGTAAAATAGAGTCTGCTGCTGTTGGTGGCAAAGTTTGTCTTCATTTAGTTTATAATAGTACAAGCTTCACACGTGTCTTCAACAGCTTTGGCTGATTATACAATGTAATTTTATTGTAGACATGTTTCTAGACATGAGATTAAAGTGACCTTTGGTGATTCATTTATTGCTTATTTAAGATTATTGAGAATTGTATTATTGCCAATTAATGTGTATGATTTTATAATTATCTGCTGACCAGGACATGTGATGGCTACTTTGATTACTTAGTATCCAGTAGATATTTCTCTACGTAGTATGAAATGTTATGTGGACTGTACCTACAACTCTTTCTTAGGGAATTTTTTTTTTTTGGGGGGGGTATCAATGGGAATGTGCTTGTTAACATCAGTTACCTTTTTAACCCTTTATATGTCAGTTTTAGGGTCCTTTATTAGTTACAATAAAATCTGCACTGAAATGGAAAAGGAAAGTTTGATACATGATTTGTTGTGGCTTGAAATACTTTCGTTTGCTCCTGTTTCACATTGACTTGGTGCCAGCTCACTACAAAATGTCTGTGGAACCTGCTACTTTTAGAAAATAATTTACAACTAAACTCTCAAACATGTTAATTTTCCTAAATTCATCCATACAGTGAGGACTGTCACCAGGAACGGTGCAAAGACTCAGCTGGCACCATTGTTGAAGTCCATGAAGGTGCATAACTGTCTACCACTACCTAAAGTTAAGGAGCTGTAAAATAACTGGTTAGTGAGCCAGAGCTGACCAAAGAACACACACACTCACAGGCGTGGGCTGAGCTAGGCCGACAGTAATTACAGCCATGCTGTTTTGAGGCAGGGAGTAAAACAACAGCAAAGGAACAGTGGCACTCTCAGCATTACAGCAACTACTTTAAAATGGAGACCTGCAGGGAATTTAGGATGAACGATTGTTGGTCTCTTGTGTAAAGCTACAGTCATCCACTAACTTGAAAAACAGAAAATGTTGTTTTACTAATAAAAAGTCCAAACGTAATCTGCACTGTGGGGAGTTGATGGCTGCCAGAACTTTAAAGGAGGGACTGTTTGTCCAACTTTAGTAACAAGTTCTCTAAATATCAGCAGAACAAGATGCACTGACAAGTGTCTTCACTGAGACACAATGTTTGGGAAAACATTTCGTAGTCTGTGAAGTCCAGCAAGTATCTCCCCAAAAATATGCACATTTTTACAAACAGACACCTCCATTCATTCTCTGTCCCCACAAGGAATCATTCTCTCTCTGTCTCACACACAAACACACACACACACACACAGGACCAAATTTCAGGTGCCGGATAACCTAACATGTTTTTGGTGTGTGGGAGGAAGCCCACACAAAATATCTCAACTGGGAGTCGAACCATAGACCTTCCTGCTGTGCTGCTGTGTTAATCAACTGTATCTACCATGCAGCACAAACAGATCCAATCAGGTGCCTAAAAGGTGATGCTGAAACTTTTTTGACTAAAAGAGCATTAAGAAGAAGCACTGTTCATACAGAGATCAAACTGTACCCCACCTCAACACTGTGAGGGTTAATTGTAACCTGAAAAGACAGCCATGTTGTCGGGAGAGACAGTATGGTGGATTTAAGTTCTGGATAAATATGTGTAAAAGTAAAGATGAATAAAGATTAAATGAATAAAACATTTTTTCAATGCACTTTTGGCTCAGTCCTATATGAACTTGTAAAAACTGGGGAAATTTTGGAAACGATCATGGAGTGTACGAGGAGTTAGAAAACACTAAAACCAGAAGTAACACGGAGGGGTGATGCCGTGCAATCAGATGTACAAACAAGTTCCGACACAATTTGGTGACATTTTTTTTTGTTTACAAACTTTTAAAAAGTAAACTGTTGGATTGTTGCAGTTCATGGAGACATCTGAGATCAGAATGTGGATTTAGCAGTAAAAACTGTGTCAGGTCCAATTGCAGCCTGCTTGACTGTAATTTTGTTGTTAACATACAAAAAGGAAAAACTCTCCATACTGTTCATTTGGCCCACATTGTAAACAACGGACAGCTGCTGGCCCACCATCTTCAATTAACTTTATTCAAATTTGTGTTCATAAAACTGGTTCAAAATTCAATGAAAAGCAAATCCAAGGTTGGATCGGCTTTGAATATATTGTGATGATTCTGATTTTAACCAACCAGGATACCATGACTCCTTTTTTTTAAATAAAAAAATAACTATAATCTGCACCCCCCCCCCTGTTTTTAAGTAATAACCCCTTGGAGATGTGGCAAGTGTTTGCTCCCAAATCACCGGAAACATCAGGAAGTTGTTGGAAGTATCTGTTTCCTATCTCACTTCCCCTGGTGGTGGTCAGGGCTTTGGGAAACCACTGATAACGCTACAACCCGTGTGTGTTGTCTGAGAATGCTTTGGAAAAGGTTGATGCCAACTCTGAATAATTTGTGAAAGAAAAATCTAATGACGGCTTCCCTTTCTCTAACACTGACAGATGATAATATAAAACCTGCTACGCTCATAAATTCAACGAGCTTCAAAAAAAGCTAACAGAAAAACTGCCTGGAAAATGTTTGTAACAAGAGAGTTGACTTTAGTTTAGTTGATTTAACCTTGTTCAGATTAAACAACAAGAAAAAAGCAACAATTAAAGGGCAAAAGCAGTCACATAAGGATGATCAACCAGATCTGATTGCAGCCAGTACAACTGGTTGGAGTTTTTATTCCAGCTTCTGCTCATCATAAACTAATAATAATCTACTGTAAAAAACCACCTCACTGTCCCAATTTTACACACAGAGAGGTTGTATCACTACAACAGGAAGTAGCATAATAAGCACTAATCAAGATAAGACAGCTATCGTACTAGCTTTCCCTCCTCGGCTCAGGTATGGAAAACTTCCCGCGGTGTGAGCATGTGTGTGTGTGTGTGTGTGTTCTGATTCTTTGTTCTGCTTGGTTGCTCTTTCCTGACACGTTCGTGTTCTGACATAAAACCTCTGGTTAAAGTCTGCAGCGCAGCAGCAGCTTTTCAGAGGAGACAGGAAATGATTCAGCAGGTAATGAACATTGTTCACTCTCCCACAGAAAAAGTGGAAAACTTACCTCTGAAAAAAACACCAAATACTGAAAATAACACTGAATGTGTGTGTAGACAGACATTGTTACTCTAAATTTACACTAGAGTCATAAACCAGCATTGATGAGTCTCCCATCCATCCAGTGTGTTTTACACACACACATGCACACACACACACATTTATGTGTCTGTATCCTGTTGTAATCTATTGACAACAAGCCTATCGCTCTTTATCCAGGAAATTCAATACTCTTTAGCTGCCTAATCAAGGCTGAGGAGCAAGAAACAACTGTAGGCACGTCTGTGGGTGGGATAAGATCTGAACCAGACAACTGCCTTGTTTTTTTCCCTCTTTTCTTTGACTTGAACAGTATTATTCAAATTTAATGATCTCGAGCTGATTTTTGAAATCATAATTTCTATACAGCTGACAGGCATAATAATCTTCTCTCTTTACAGCTCGTCCTGGTTTTATTCCTGCCAGTTTCTTTCAGAAGCAAAATGTCGCTCTGCAAAAAGTGTCTTTGAGACTGGGGATATAGCCTTGCACCTAAACAACAGAAGTCTGAAGACTTGTGTACCCTTCAGAAATAAAGTAGACCCAAGCCTTTAATCCTGAGCTTTACCAAACCAGTGTGAAAGTGTGTGGAAAAAGAGCCAACAGAAACCACCAGCGTCATAAAAAGTCTTGACACTGTATTTGTTTAGATGCCGAGCAGACAGCACAAAGCATTTCCCATCTTAGATCTAGTTAGCCTGGAAGGTATGCTGAGGAAGTTTCATATCCCACACGAAAAACCCGGGCCTTGACGTCTTTTCCTTTTGCCTACCACTTAGTAGATGTTTGTTGATGTGCCAAGACGAGGCCTATGCTTTCAATACAGTTTTAGAAGATGTAATTATAGAGCCTCTCATGTTGTAAATTTAAAGATCTTCACAAAACTTGCAATAAGCGGCGAGAATGTGGAGATATCAAGCTATTCTGAGCTGTTTAATGACGCAGATTTAAGGAACCAAGTCTCTTGTCTTCCGCCCTCGCAACCCTCTCTTCCTCCATTTAATGTAAAAAATAAAATCCAAACTCTTGAGCAGTGATTTAACGTTTTCTCCTTCCAAACCAATCCTAGTTGAACCTGATGTGAGCTGCAGTGATATCCTACTGATAAAATTTTCAGCATGCTATGATATGCATGAATGTGTCTCATCCTTTCTGCTTCTGTATCTTTTTTCCTTGTTAAGTGAGCTCCCCTGACAGTTATAAAAAATAAAGGACAGATGAAAATTCCACTGTAAAAAGCTGTTGCTTGCATTGAACGCAACCACAAACTTTATTAATCTGCGAGATAAGGGAACTTTAGCTGACTGCTTAACATGTGATGAGCTGTAATTTTACCGTAGGCTTGACTAAAAATCTGTACCAAAAAATAAAGCAATTATTTAAGAAATGTTTCGGTCTATTTTAGTTGGGGAAAAAGAAAAGAACAGGTTATTGATACATTTTACGATTCATATACTCATCTAAAAATCAAAGTATGTCTATGAAAGAAGTACTTTAAGAGGTTTTCTTTAATGTTTACTCGTATTTTTAAAGCTGTTATTTATGACTCTTCTTTTGGAAGTTATGGTATATATGTGTGATTTCCCAGTGGTTTCTCTTTTTAACATGAAACATCTTATCAGTATATGTAAGCTAAACCTCTCATGTATGCAGACAGAACATGAGCCATATGCACATACCAAACTGTTTCCTTTTTTTATTCATGTTGGAAGGAGAGCAGGGCGACCGTAGACTTTATCTGGGAGGTAACTTTATAGTGATTTAAAGCCTTATTTGGTCAGAAAATTCAGATTGCCACTGCCAACAAAAATAACTTCAGTTTGTTGATGTGACCACCTTGGGAAACAGGACCACCCACGTGGGGTGAGGACAAACTGCAGCAACTGCTGCCCCTCCCCAAATTTCTACTTCCTGGTCATTGGAAGAAGTGGCCAACCTGTGCAGCTCAGACACAAACACTGACAGCAACTAGTGTCAGTAATGTGTTTTATATTTGCTTTACAAATACAAAAACCAACAAATCTGTAAACCTACAGAAAAGCTGTGTGTTCACTCAGAGCTGCACTTTGCACCTTTGTAACGGAATGATTTCTGGGTTTTTTTCTACCACACCACTGAGCACAACCTGCTCGATCTTCTTTTAAAGAAGTCAATGAAATATTCATCATCACACCATTTTCAGAGGAGCATGTGAGAACACACTTCAGAGTGTTGGAGTGCACAACCTCCCCACTCCGGGTTCAGACTCAGTCCTGTTGAGGGTAAAACAAGGCTGCTCATACTGTTCAGTTCATTAGTTAAAGCAGGGCTGTACAATAAATCTAATTTAGATTTTGATTCTGGTTTGGACTTCAAACAGTTGTAAAAAATTTAATCATCAAACACAACTGATAAAACAATGTTTGCTTTGCGAGCATGCTCTGATTTTGTTGTGCAATATGAATGACGTGCACTTCCGCCCCTTCCAAAGGTTAAACTCACATTTGGTCATGAGATGGTGTTTTAAAAAGTTATCGCAGGTAAAGACAGTAAGCAGGACAGAACACACTGGCGATGAATCATGACTGAAATTAGACTTTTGAAATGCATGTATACACCTTAGCTTGACATTAAAATGTCTGACTAAACTACCCAGATAATGCGATTGGAAATTCAAATTTCTCCGCATATAAACGGTCATTTTGAGAAGCCGAGCTCTCTGGAGCTAAGTCCCACCCCTTCAGGAAATGACGTGCCGCAGAAGCTGTAATCACTAATGATAATATTATCGCCAGAGACTTTGCGTGCATCTGACATGTAATAGTGTAATACCACATGAAGGGTTGCATGTCACAACTACCGTAGCGGTGGTGAGTGCACTTTTTTCAATAATTCGCTTCTCAGAGTGACATGTAAACT
Organism: Pachypanchax playfairii; assembly: GCA_006937955.1. NCBI lineage: Eukaryota > Metazoa > Chordata > Actinopteri > Cyprinodontiformes > Aplocheilidae > Pachypanchax > Pachypanchax playfairii. The sequence continues at coordinate 1,563,290 of SSNP01000058.1, read as the reverse complement.
CAGACTGAGCTCTCAACAGGGGGTTAATCCATTAGTTTGGTTTCTGCTAAAAGCTTGGTTTAGATGTGCAGGAAAACGTACTGACTCAGTCAGCCTGTGAGGTTCTACCAGGACTTTAAATTCAGTCAGGGGTACAAGGTTTAGCAGGTGCAGATCAGACTGAAGATTGTTCCAACCATCAAGTGCCAAAAACCCTCAAAACTTCATGAAGATTGTTTTCTTGCTTCCATATCAAAAGCAATGACAAGTAGGAAGAAACTGGACCTTGAATGGTCTTGAAGATGAACACATACCAGCAACTGAGGCAATGAGCATGTAGGAATCAGTTTATGTTAGTGTAGAGTGTGAGAAAACAGTTATAAATTTCATTCTCCTTGAAGTTATAAACCACCCAGCATGAGAAGACAACAAGCAGAAGCAATCATTATGCTTAATATCTCCAAGGCCAATAAGCCAAAAGATTCATTCAACCAGTTTCAAAGACTTACTTCTATAATAAAAATCCTAATGAGAGCTTCAGCTTTTGTTTTAGATAATAAATCTGCTCTTAAGAAGACATGTTTCAATCAATGAAAAAAATCCTAAATATTTAAAAGGAGATAACAACTCTTTTCTGTATATTCTAAGACAGCCAACCTTGCAGTTCTAGATGTAGTGAAAGCTTTCTTCTCTCATGGTCTTCAAGAGGAAACAGAATCCTCACTAAAGCTTGTTTCTTTTGTCATTCGTTCACTACAATGCAAAGAAACCTTTAAAGTCATTAAAGTGTTTAAATGAGGAAATTACTGTCGCTTTCACAGGATCAGTTCCTGTTCTTTCATCTCTAGGATGTTACAACTGCTCTCCACTAACATAAAAAAACATGTGACATTAGCAGTGTATATAGTGTTTATTATTTAAATTTTTGGACACAAATTATAATAAAATAAATCTACATTTTATATATCTACCCAAAGATATCTTTACTGTCTTTCTTTTTCCGAGCAATCAGCTACATTTTGCAACCATTTGTCCTTTAAAACCAAATAAACAGAACTCGGGCAGTGACAATCCAAATTCCATATGACATTATTTTACTCCACTAACAGCTGTCCTACCTGTCCTGGAGTTAATGGAGAAGAAGCCCTGGGGATTCCCACTGGTGATCCTGTATGTGAGTTTTTCACTGGTCTTGGTATCTGGATCAATCGCGTTTATCTGGATGATTGACACATCTTTCGGTGAGTTCTCCATGACAGAGGGGTAATAGACCGGTTCTGAGGTTTGTGGTGCGTTGTCGTTGACGTCTTGGACCTCGATGTAGACCTCAACAAAAGAAGACAGGGGCACCACGCCACGATCCATCGCATAGACAGTTAGCCAGTAGTGAGGCGTTGTCTCATGGTCCAGCAGTTCTTGTGTTTGAATAACACCTAAAAGAGGAAGACAAAAAAAGCAACTTTTAAGCCTAAATCATGTTAAAGAACCTGAGTTTCTCTTCATTGCCATAAGTGTAATTAATCTCATAAAAATACAATCTACTTCTAGTAATAAAGAACAGTTAACAGGATCTGTCACTGAACAGAAAGCTGTACTGGTTGGTTGAAGGACTCTTTCCTGAAACATGTCATGGTGGTACATTAACAATTACCAGCCTGTGTTCTCCTGTTTACATTTCACATATGTAAACATGTGGGGGTTCTAACCTTCAGCTGTGCAAACAAAAAAAACTTTCCAACATACAGACATGGGCACTATAAGATGACAACAGTTAAATAGAGTGAAGAATGAGCCGATTCTGAAAGCATAAAGAAATATGATTGTCTATATGAGCTTGCATTGGATGCTTGAAAGCAACCAACAGTGTAAAAATGCTTTAGTGCTTTTATCTCAGCTCAACTCCACTGCAGGTACTCATCATGTGCTCAGTTGGTAAATATCAGAGTAATATGGAAGATGTGCTTTAGCATATCATACACACAAAACCATTTCATATTATTGTCCTTCAGTACAACTATAAAGAACGATTCCCTTCAGGTTTACACGAATGAACCAATCAGGCCAACTGAATCCACAACCATCTGTGCTTTCACTGCAGAATCACCAGTGTGTAAAGTGTGGTGTGTAGAGTGGCGCCATACACATGTTTAAAGATGGACCAGTCACCTTCTGTTGTGTAGAAGCTAATATAGTACAGTGATGGTGTATTTTTGGAGCCAAAGTTTGTGCACATGGTGTTTCTTATGCATGAAATAACTAATTACAGCTAAATATTTCAGCAGGGTAAGAACTATGTGAACCAACAAGAGTTATCAGCTGAAGAAAATTATCTGAGGGGTAATTTTTATTCAGGAAAAATGTTGCATTTGGATGGGGCGGGACCTAAAACAGTTTCAACCTCCAAGTTCAATTCAAATGTCTAGCTAATATGTATATACAGTCGATGAGTGGCAGTGCCTCCCTAGTTCACACCTACTCACCCGCTCTGCTCTGTGACTACCTTCACTGCCGACTCAGAGGCATTACAGCAATGAATCAATCCCACACAGAACACAGAGGTAGGAGGAAGGCTTCTCAGGCCCTGCTCAGAGGTGTTGTGTAAAAGGAGATGCTGACTAAAGTGTTCTCTGAAAAACTGTTCCCCTCATTTACAAATAAAAAATAAAGTTACAGAGATTCTAAACAAGTAAACGCAGATGGAACTATTTCTTTTTGACATGTAATGAAATAATACTCAGCTCTTTTCCTCATATTTTAAGTGTTTGAATTTGATCTGTAATAATGTTAAGGCTTTATGATAAAACTAATGAATGTGAGAAGTAAAAAAATGAAATTTAGTAGCATTAAGATTGTAGATACTGTTTAACAGTGAATACCTTGATTGTTCACATATTTAGTTCTGGTTGTTGTGAATAAGGTTGTTTAGATTTCAGTAGAAAATGAAAACATTTTAACTTGACAGAGAAAATTAGAAAATATGTTGTTCATTTTGTAACAAAAAAAAAATTTGTAGATATGTGACGTCACAATCATGGTTTTAGAAAAATATTCTGTATTCTGCTTATCTGAGGTCAGGTCATCCAGAACGAAGAACAAGGAGTTCTGTTTTGTTGTTGGGTTTGATTGTGGTTGTTTAGCTGTACTAATATACCAAAGCAGAGGCCAAACAAGCTATAAGATAGAATAAGTGATAGGAGTATCATATTTCTCTGAGCTACAAAGTAGTTTTTCTGCTGAAAAAAATAGAATTCTGTATAAGATAACAGTAAAATGCCTAAATGAAAAAATAAAACAACTATGGTATTTTTGTTCTCAAGTACTGCATATTTAAATATACTGACAGCACTTAAAACACTCAATAATACACAAAATGAGCCCTTGGGAATGAAACAACAGTAACTTATTTTGCTAACGTTGTCCTTGTGGTGTTCCATTATTCTGACAAACAGTGATTCTACAGCTGTGAAGCACAAAATTAAAACAAATGTTTTCAAAGACAATGAAAGCCGGACGACACCCACAGACACCACTCCTCTGAATAACCTGAATAACCTCCATAACGGCAATAGAATTTTATAGCTTTATTTGACTTTACTGTTATCTGAAACTAATAAAAGTGAATCATGCTGTGGGTGTGTATTATTTGCAGGTATGCGTGTTGTTCATTTTCATTATGTTAGGTTGAATTTATCGAGGCCCTTCCAGTCACTGGTGGCTCAGATAAGAAGCCTTCACAAGAGCATAAAACACATTTGAAAAAGTTGCCAGAGATCGTCTTTGTGCCTTTTGTTTGTTCACTGTAACCTGAGGAACAGCAAGGTGACGCATGCTAACGTTTTGTCTTGAGTAAAGGATTTCTTCAAAGAGAGACACAAAGAGATAATTCAGTCCCTGCTTCCCTCTGCCTTTTCCTGATTTTCATTATGGGATATGTTCCTGTCATCAGTCATCGTTACAGTTGTCTCATCTTAGCTTGAGGCCTGTAATAAGAAGTGTGACCAGGAAAAAAAACGTTTCTAAAGGTTTTACAAAGCCCACCATTTCTGACAAATGTAACTCTCACCTGTTAAACTTGCAAGCAAATGGACAGATTTAGTACGAAGTTGTGTTTTAAAGGTGATAGTGATACCATCCCTCTTAGGTAAGTATAACATTTCATTTGTCTGTTCTGTCATCTAAACAAGCAAACAGCATCAATCACATGGAGAAATCCGGGGGAAAAAAATTCAGGTCTAAAGTTAAATGTATTAAAGGTACAGTATGTAAGAATTAGACCTTGTTGTCAAATCTGAGTCCCGCAGTTCATTATAGAAAAAAAATGTCTGCTCTCAGTCACTCACCCATTCCCCTCCCTGATTTTTCTGTTGAGTTGCCAGTTCTGATGTTGATTCTCGTTTAGTTTCTCTTGTATTTGTTCAATTCTGGGGAATGTCTGAAAGCCTATTTGTGCAGCATTGTGTTTTCCTAAGTGCGTTAGTTTGAACACCCCATCACATGCAGCTCAGCTGCTTATTTGGAAGAATGTGGTGGTTTCCTACTTTTGCTGCTGGTCGTTGTGGAATTACAGCTGCTTGTGTTGAAGACTTGTCAGCCTTGCAGACTCACATGTTATTCGTTATGGAACCAGGAAGTCTGGACGTGTAAATAATAATTCCGGTCCGGGCTAGCTTTTTTAAAATGACGCAAACTAGCGACCGCCCCGCCAGCTTAGATTGAGATCTGTTACAATGTAACTTTATTTTCAACATCGGTGGGACATTAGACTGTTGTGTGAGTATTTACCAGTAAAATTCTTACATACTGTACCTTTAATCTATTGTAAAATTGAGTTAAAATATGACAAATTCTTCCACAGAATCTGGATAGTGCTGCCAATCAAATGCACTTGATTATCTGATCATCAGAAAGTGTGATTAACTTTATAAAAAGAGAAGTTCTGGAGCATACAGGTGCATGTTTACAAAAGGCCAACAGGGAAAACATCAGCAATCACTGCTCTTGTCCAACTATTTGGGGAGACAACTTCTAAACAAATTGGACATTATTGTTTTACAGTAAGAAGAATTATTTTCACTTTAAAGCTTTCCAATCCTTCCAGGAATGGATGTCCGACCATGTACACAGTGCTGAAGGGATGATGATCTGGGCCTGTTTTTATAGCAACAGAACCCGGGCACATCGCAGTCAATCAGTCAACCATGAACTCTTTTCCCAATGTTTGTAGAGTTAGATAAATTAGGTCACGTTACAGGACAATGATCCCAAGCACAGCAACAAATCTACTACAGAATGGCTGAAAAAAAATAATCAGCATAATGCATTGGCCCAGTTAAAGCTCAAACCTCAACCAGACTCAAACACTGTGGTTAACATCTCTGCTCACAAACATTTGCCCTCAAACTACATCAAATTAAAGCAACAATGTAAAGAAGCCCTGGATAAAACGGTGTCTTTATGATATATCATGCATAAATCAACAATTCAAGTTCTACTAATATGTTTTATAAAATCTGTGATCCACCCCCTCCAAAACATGTTTAACTAACAGAAAACAGTGCAAAAAACAACCAAGAGAAAATCTTCAGGAAACTGCAAATCTTAAACTTTTTCTGAAAATGTCAAAGCTTTTGTAAAACATTCTTATTAGACTGAAAAGTAGAAATGATTCAGATGTATTTAATGGAAATAGAAGCAAATAGAAACGATGAGCGTTAAAAAACATGTAAAATCTATAGAGGTTCAAAAAATGAGTCCCTAAAAAGACTGAAAAATAGAGAAGAAAACAAAGACAGCAGGGAAATATGAAACAACTTTTGTGCTTCTGAGTTGACTGCTCAGCTGTCGGAGTCGCTCACACATTTGTATAACACTTCAACTTTTGGTTTTGGCCTTAGCGTTTAGCATGCAAAAGATAATACTGACATTGCAACAAGGACATTATGAACTGTTCCTCCATCTCCGACAACCTTTATTATAAAAAGATGAACTTAATAAATCTAAAAAAGCACAAATAAAAAGCTATCTGTCATAGCTGCCAGGTGAATAGTTTCTGACAAAGCACATGAAAGCCGAATCTGAATGATTTAGTTGTCACACCCTTTCTACAGTATATACCTAGCCTACCCAATAAAGCAAGAACAAAACCTGCCCTGAGGCCACAAAAAAGAAAAGAAAAAAAAAATCCATGCAAAAGCCTCTGCCAGATTTGCCTTCCACTTTTTTTCTCTCTTGCTCTTTTTTTTCCCTCTGGCTTTGTTCTTCAAAGCCACTTGAGCTCAGCGGCAGTGCCGTCGAGTCTTCAGACAGTCAACATTTTCAGCTATCAAGACCAGCAGGTATTTGATGCATAGGTGTGTAAGTTCTATGGTTTATTCAATAAATACCCACGAGTCTCAATGACGACGTTATCTGAAGACAGAGGCATTTGATTTTGGAAAAATGTGCTCGAAACAGTTCAAGCTAAAAAAGGAAATTTTCCTTTAAACAGATATAAAACGACTCAAGCAGTTTGGTTCTAAACAATTTACCTAAAACAAATTTGTGACTTCATCCAGCTACAATTCCTTGTCCATTCTGAAGCTTGAGTTTGAAGAGTTTTCTTTGAACAACCTTTGTTAATTTTGCTCACCTCTACCCCACATTCCTCAGCCTTTACAGGCTTCAAGCTCACATGCTTGCATAAACTTTCTCAGTGCCCCCCCCCCCGACAAAAAAAAAAACCTTGGCAGAATGTTTCAAATTCCACTACCTCGCTGCTGAGCCGAGCAAAATAAAAAAGTCCCAAACTAAGCTTTCTATTCCCCCAGCAATCTGATATCACATCACAAAGTTCCAGACATCTGTGGCTGGGATCTGTGTTTTACGGATATTAAGGCTGTTAATGCCTGAAATGAACCAAAAGATCTAAAGTGCAGTCTTAGAATTTGTTGTGATTTTCTAATATAAAACATGTTGTCAGGGGTACTGATTTTATCATTAGGACAAAGTTGGATTACATGGTAATTTGAGCTGAAAACTTTTATAAACATTTACCTTTATTTATTTGTCTTTTAATCTAATTGTACAAACACAAGGGAGCACAAGATATAAGGTCAACTCATCGGAGAAAGATTTGAATACATAACACTCCCGTTTGCTCTTATTCTCAGTTAAAAGGGGGATTATTCCGACCTAATAATGTCACTAGAAGCCTTGCATGTGAAATATTAATGAAACAAGTAGTGAAGGCGATGAGCCCAGTTTACGTCAGACAATCACTTCTCTGAGAAGTAGTAGCAGGAACGAGTTGAGAGACGTGTAGTGGAGGATGTGGAAGACATTCGGGGGGCTCTTCTTCTCACAGTTAGTTTTACACTAAGTCCTCTGGCAGAACTCGCATCATTGTCTTTCAGCTTAATAGGAAGTCAGTCCGCATGCATTTGCTTCTGACATGTGCTTCAAAATGTCACGAAGACTCAACATAACATTGTTGTAGTACAAATTTATGCTATGAAGGATCCCAACCTTGTTTGGGGGATACTGCGAAAAGATTAAACTAATTACACACACCTATTTTATGGCACTAGAAGTGAGAGCCTCCATCTCAACCGGCAGGTGCATGTCGATAGAGTCAGTATTACATCTGTGTTTTCCTGCTTTTGACTTGACACGTAACCACAAATTTTCTGAACAGTTTAATGACAAACTATAATCCATTAACATAAATATTTCTTTTTTGATACCTGACATTTCATAGGCAGTCTGTACGTGGGGACTATTGGTATTTCTCTGCCGGCAAGAGAGGGGTTACAACACTTTGGACTGGTCACCGGTGATTCACAGGGACAAACAGAGACAAAGAGACACACACTTATGGATCGTTCACACCGGCCCGACCTTCAGCGTCAGAAGCATCAAGATTACATGTAAAGTCTATGGTGGAGTCCGTCAGAGTGTTTGCGACGCTTTGTCAACTTTCAAAGCTTTTCAGGCGTTAAAGCTTGAAACACCAGCAACGCAGAAGTTCAGCTAACTGAACTTTTGACACTTTTGAAGCGGCGTGTCAACCAATCAGAGCGTCTCATCCTAGTGACATCACTGCACGTAACCTGAATGAAGCAGGAGGTCGTCAAACAGGGCGCAGGAGGTGGAAATAGTGCTAGAAGTGAACCTCATCCATACGTAGCTCCTGGAGCAAATGGTTAAACTCCCCAAACTCAGAAAGCATCTGAAGAATATCATATCTCTCGATATGATCTGCCATAGCTCAGAACATCCGTCAACAAAGGAAGCCCTGCCTTTTTGGCATTACAAGCTTTAACTTTCAAGCTTCAAACTTAAAGCGTTGTGAACGTTGCTTGATGTTTACACAGCAGTGTGAAAGCACCATTATACCTAAGGCCAATTCCAAGCTGTTGATTCACCTAACGCATGTTTTTTGTGTGTGGGACAAAACCAGAGTCCCCAGAGAAAATCCATGCATGCATGGGGAGAACATGTAAACTCCATGGACAGAAGTCCCAGCCATGTCTTGAACCTAGGACATTGTGAAATATAATTATATTCTAAATAATATTGTAGACTGAAACCTTTATAGTCTCTGATAAGATAACAAACTACCAATTAACAAAATGTGATGTTTTTCTGTTATTTAAGAATGGGCTAGACTATCTTTCTTCCACTTCAGTCATGTGTACTTGCATAGGTAGCTGCATAATAAAGCCATAACCCATGCAATATATTTTTGTATATTTAAAGCAGCCATGATAATCAATCAACATGATGCAGATCTAATACAAGAAAAACCCAAATGCTGGACATTATTCTGATACAAACAGGCTCAATGTAGTTACAATGACTTAGATGAGCTCCTTGGGTTTGTTTGGAGGTCACAGTGAGATCGTAACATTGGGATTGGTCCAAGAGATGATCTTAATGATGATAAAGAAGCACATAAAGCCCCGTCTCTCATATCTTCCTCAACATACTTGACAAGCTACCACAGCCTATTGAGCCAGTTCCACTCCATGCATCGCTGGCCACTCTCACTTGTGACAGAAAAATGGCTGTCAACAGCTGGCTTATGGGAATGTTTTTTTTAGAAATGTATCTGTGGGGGTGTGGGGGAAAGAAACATTAGAAGGGCTGGTACTGATACGGGGTTCCCAGTTTCTTCAGCAGATCATAATCATTATTATGTACATTTGAATAAGCAGAGACAAAAAAAAGATCTCCTAGATATGGTTATTACACATCTGTGATACATGACTGAATGGATTTTCTTCCCTGTATAAAAAAAAGCCTTTTTAATTCCAGCTGAGATAGCTTTTGAGATTTATTTGACGACACAAAGCTTCCATTGTTACTGGGAACCCTGTTCAAAGGTCTTTCAAAAAAATAGGCCTTGCAGTAATACAAACTCACTCTGGTATTACGGAGCAGTCCGCACTGTACCTCCGAGCCATAAAGAGCTCTCCGCCTGATCCTCTTATAACAATGAGCACATATCAGTTCATTCCTGTAATTTATTCTCTTGGATGTCTTCTATTTCTCAACACTGCACAGTTGTCTCTTGTTGTATATATAAATATTTCATAAATAGATATCAAAGCCTTTCAACTATAGTTTTACAGTAAAGCTAAATGTCTGGAGAGTGTATCATGTACCACGTTGGAGACCAAAACAAATATCTTCTGTAGGGTCTCTGTTCATAAACACATCGTTACAATCCCAATGCAAATTTTATCAATGAGTCAAACCAAGTTAAAAAATTAAACAATTGGCCGTACTAAATATAGCAGGGCATGAATACTGTTTATGTTGTACTGGAAGACTGGGAGTAAATTTAAACCTACAGTACATTCAATAGCAAACACATTAACACTGTGGGTCTTGAGTCATTGCTGGTTGCCAGGCAGCATCACAGCAACACAATCATTATTTAAATTATTTCAATACTGCCACAAATTGTATAAAATATTTACAAAACTGGTATTAGTTAAGCCTGCACTTGAATAGTTTTTCTAAAACAAAACAAAAAGTATCTTATTTATCTAATGTTAGAGGTAACAGTTGGGGGGTGGGGGGTGTTCCTTGGGTTTGGAAGAAAGGTCTAAATCTGTTATTTGCTGTCTAAAAACGTATGTAGTTGTAAATAGCTCTTTAAATGACTTCATCTTGGAGAAACAAAGATTAGCTCTGACATGAGTCACAAGCTAACAGCTAGCACACGCAGGTCCAAGACTTTTACACTGAAGTAAATTTAAACATTACATGGCAGATATTATAGAAGGCTATGGTTATTGCAACAGAAAATAGAGTTATCACTGGTTAGCTGTCACACTTCCTGTTAGAATTTTAGAACATTTCTACCAGAAACTGATGGTGACGTGTGTGGTTTATAAAATAATGTTTGTAGCTGCTATGAAACTCTGGAGAGGTTTTAAGAGAGAAGAGCTGGTCAAACTCAGATTAGCCATTAGCTAATCTGTCTGATCAAAACTAAATCTCTGTTTCTCCAAACTGAAGTCGTTCGAAAAGCTACCTACAACAGGTAGGGCATTAATTGATCATAATCTTTTCACACCATCCAAATCTAATACCTGAACAGTATCTTTGAGGTTTCAATAATTCATACACTTGTTTGGCATTCAGACAGTCCAGTATATTGTCGTCCCTCTCCAGAATTTTATAAGTGTAAGACACCATAATATTTCCACAGCATCTCGATGAAGTAAAAAGAGCTTGTGGTGAAGAAGTGTCAGTAAGAACAACACCAAATGGATTTTAAATATTGCTGATGCAGTTCATGTTTTCCGGTCATGTTTAGGTGAAGATTCTGGGCACAAGACAACTGAATCTGATTAAATTAGTATAAAAAAACCAGTGATGTTTTACTTGAATTAAAAGTTGTTACTTACAATTTACAACAGAAATAATACTAATGGTATAATAAAGGACACAGAATGTATAGATGTTATATCCAAATGAATGACAGTGAATTAACACATAATGAGGCACATCCTGTGCACGAGGCAGCTCTAAGTTTCTTCAAACAGATTTAATGGACTGAAAGAACAACATACTTTCAGCTAGAGAAAGTGTGTTTTTCATTTAGCAACCTACAATCAACTTTGTCCCGCTGCACATTCCTGGTCCCATCTCCACAGTAACAGCAGTCAAGTAAAGACTATGTGGAATCATGTGCCGCTTGGCAGCACGACTTTTATCTCATACAGATGGAAAATTAACGACGTGAGGCGACAGTTACCACCTTTGAACACTTTTGGATGCCAAGAGACTGGCCTTATCGAGAATACTGTACTTTAAAAGAAACGTTCATAAAAAACATGTTTTTATGTCAAAAATGAAGAGGACGTTGTTATTATTTGTCCAACTGTTTCGTTTACGCTCACAAAGAATGCTTTCACAGCCCAGGCTGCAAAACAGCTTCAAGTGAAAGGGCAATGCATATTTTATCCAAGAAGAAAGGGCAATGCATATATTATACTATCAGCGTCTGCTTCTCGTGTACAATGAACTCACTCTGCTCTGGTCACCTTGTATAATGGAGAATTGAACTTCAAGCTGAAACACAAATAATGTATGTACACATGACTATCCAATTTTTCTTTTGCTCAGACAAGTGCATGAATAAAAGAAGATATAATAAACTTACTGATAAGAATAGGAATGTTGATATACATTTTCAAAGTTCCTATCACTACAGCATTCATCATATCCTTTACTTTCTGTATGATCCAAATATTTGATATGCATGATTAGAAACATGGTATAAGGGGAAAGTATCCTAAAGCCTTTTGGAACAACACCCAGAATGTTGCTGGGCACCTGAAAGACTGCTAATCAGATCAATAAAGAGAACTGAAGGTGGGATGTAAGTTGTTGCTGCCAATTTTTATTTCTTAAAATGTTTCAACTGTTGTTTTTAAACCAAGACAACTAAATCTGCTGTGGAAGAGCTCCATTTACAAGCTTGCTCTCTCTCTCTTTTTACCCCTAAATTAACTCGTAGCTACACAGTCTTCTATTTAGGACACGGTCCTTTGATTTACAAAACATGTTTGCATTATTTCATACACACAAAAACAAGATGTCTTTCAAATCCCTCTGACCTCCTAATATGTCGAACTAGTGCTTACTTTGCACTTCTTTAGTACTTACTGTACTGCAACATGTAAAATGCTTCATAGCAACGTGTTGAGCTAAGTAACTGAAAGTGCATGAACAGACGATTGCTCACTGGAATAATTCATCCTTATCTGATAGAAGGTGGGTCAGAATGAGTCAGGTGGACTTAGTATGAGTGAGGACTTGCTCAGGTTGGTCTACATTAGAATTGTTTTATTGCTTGTCTCTATTAAGCTGCAGGAAGTTGAGCTCATGTTAACTTTTTATTCTTTTTTTTAAAGGCTGTTTTGGAGTTTCAATTTTTTTAACTTTCTTTTACATGTAGTGAGTGTGACATTTGAGGAGCTATACAAACAACTTTCTCAAGCTTACACACTGACCTACATACAGAATGTAGTGCTACAGGAGCTTACTCTACAGAAAGGCTCTTAGCTAAGCTACATTTTGTGGTATGTGTGCAGCCTAAGGCGTCAGAAATACGAGCGTTAGGAGTCTTTGCACTTCTGCCCCACGTTCTCTTCAGGACCACAGTATCTTTATTCAAGATACAAAAAATAAAACCCCACAGTTGTAGATTAGGCAGAGTTTTGGTTTCTGTATAATTTGTCATTGCTGAGATTTTTTTTTGTTTTTACTTCCAGGTGGTTTCGGTGTCTCTTCCCGTCAATTTGCACCATTATGCCTTGGTTGGGATTTCAACAAGTATTAAGGTTGACTGTTCAGCAAAATCCTCAACTTTAGTAACGCACTCATCTGTCAACCACAAGATTAGCAGTTCAATTCCTGCTGTCGGTCTCTCCAGACAGCAAATTAGTGTTTTTCATGTGAAGCCTGACACACAGTTTAAAAAAATAAGACAAACTAAAGTAACTGCATCGGACCTCTGCCAAACTACACTGGCACTGAAAAGTTCAAATCCTGTATCAGTCTATCCCAGTGGGCTGTACATGAACGTCAGTACCCAACCACTTAAGAGTTGAAAGCTCACTCACGTAAAATGTTAATTTCCATCTAAGCACAAAAAAACGTGAGGAATCCAAGTGCATTAGTGTGTGATGCAAGATAACCTCTCAATTTTTAAAATATGAATATGTCTCTCAAGTTTTTGATTTATAATGATTACGATAATAAGGAGAAGGATTTCCAATCATCTTATGTTGAATTATTTGACCACATGCTGCTCCCTCTCTTCCCTGATCCATTTAGTATCAATAGGTCAAAAACTGACAATGAGCAAACTAGGTGTACAGCATGGGATGGGGGACCGGTAATTGATAATACTGTATTTAATTGAAGATGGCAACAATCCAGTGGCTGCAGAGCTTTTAATAACATGGAGAATGTCTAGGCAAACAGTTGCCACAGGCTCCCTGAGCAGACTAACAGCAAGAAACCAAAGCAGAAACAGAACTTAACAGTTTCTTTGACTTGAGCTAATGTGAATGAGAACAATACAGTGCTCAGTAAACAGCTTTAACAGACATTCCTCTAAAGTCTATTCAATTGTGCCCTTTAATACTTTGATAACTTTAGTGAAATGGACAGAAAGCATTGGCTGTTTAGCTTATTGTAAGGTCCCTCTTTTGTTTGGGTTTACTGGATATACAGCACCCATTCAGGGCAATGAACGCTCTTGCTATAAGCAACTACAAACTCAAAATGAAATGCTTTCAGCTTTATTTTATCTATATATAGCAGAGTTTTATTGTGGTTGTGCTTTAGATGATGTCAAAGGAAAAGAAAAGTGGATCTTTATGTGGTGACAGAACAATAAAATGTGTTGTGAATAAAAACTGCAGACTGATACACTATGTAAAGGCGCAGAGGTCTTGGATTAAACACGCCTAAATGGAAAAGGGGCCAGACACCCGTAGTTTCCTTTAGGTTTTTTTAGCATGTTAAAGAACATATTTTCTAGCTAAAGGTGTGTGGCTTCTGGCAGATTTGCTCACACCACGTTTCCATTTGTTTTCCAACTTAAAACCATTTTAAAGCATTCTGGGTTAACTTCACGATGTGCAGCTGCAGCATATAACAGGGTGTGCCCCCCGCTTGATAATCTAAACACATATGGTCCTTAAAGAACAAAAAAAAGCCTCACCCTTCGTCTAGTGAAACCATGGGAGGGGCATCACTACCTTGGCTGTATTTAGTTGTCTACTGACCTCAGATCTAATCCATAATAACAGGACCCAGCCCAGGACAATCCTATCATTGCACCACTTGATAATCACTTAATAGAGGCCTCTGACATTATGCAGAACATCAAACCTGGTTCCCAGGATCTTGGATTTGCTTTGGATTTTAAGATGGATGCAGAAGCCTGTCACGGACGTTCATGTAGCTCCATTGAAGCAGACTATACGTGTCAGGGAAACTGAGATAACCCAGCCCTCTGACCCCCAACCCTCTAACCCCAACCCAAACCTTTACTCCATTATTTGCTTATAGCACTTGAAAAACAGGCAAATATGAAAAAAACTTTACTACTTTTTCACAGGAGCATAGATTCAAGAATATGTCATGCAGCTTTGCAAGTAAGATGTCAGTGTGCTGCCAAACACCTGTAGAAAAATGGCTATTGTTCCTCAGTTTCTTTGATGACTTTATCTCCTACTGCCAAATATTATTTCTGAGTGTCATAAAGCAGGAACTAACCTGACATGCTGGTTTATTAAATCTGTCTTTACACTTTTAATAAATATAGTTAAAAATATATATATATTTCTTCCAAAGTAGATAAGTTACAAATTTTGGACATATTTGATGTCACAATTTAGCTGCAGTAGATTTTAAATTGCCTTTAATAAAACATCAAGCAGTAGCATCACCCAGCAATACAGCTGATATTTTATCTTTTCATGTACAGTGGTTGTGGTGTACAATGAATAGCAACATGACACAGCATTCCTCAAATGGGTGTTTACTTTATTAAATCATAGTGAGTCCGTCACTATAAACAATGCAATATGCACTTTTTTGTGAAAGAAGGTTGTGAGTGACCCACCAATTCATTACTGTCTATTGTCAGAGGAAGTGAACTTTCATGCTGAATATAGATGATTAAACTGCACAGCAGGAAGCTCGGTCACCCCAAAATCCCCCCAGCTAAAGCCAGACAAAGCAAATAAGCTTATTATGTTGCCAAATAACTTCAGTGATTAAGTCTATTAGCCCTGCTTGAACTAAACCCAGAAAAAAGATGATTAGATATTTTCACACACCGTGCCAGTTTGAAGTGTTACTGAGGAACTGAGGTATGAAAAACTGATAGCATCCAAGCCTCCAATGGCTCTGGGAATCATGTGAAATCTACACCGATCTCCACAACAGATTTCTGCAGACGTGACTAGGTTTCCATATCCCAGCATCCATCTTCATAAAACAAGATCTTATTATGAATCAGATCCACAGATACTATCACAGAAACAATCACAAACAGCCCTGGAGTATGCAGCCTTCATAAAGTCTTGTATGTTGGTGCTAAATTTACCCGACAAAACAAAGTATTTCCCAGATGGTTTACTGAGACTTTCAGTTAGCATATTGAATTATTCACATGTATGTAGTTCTAAATAAACACTAACCTGAAGGTAGAAACCACTTCAAAAATAGAAGAAGCAGCTAACTGCTAATTTCATTTCCAGCATTCATATGTGCATTTTTGAGGTTATTAGTGCCAAGTCAATAAAATACATAACGTTTCATTCTCATTTAGGTATTAGAAATATAATTTCAAAATGTGTGGAAAAATTCCCTTTAAGATTGCTGACTATTGTCAAGTTTAAAAAAAAACAATAGGTCTGTAGACTGGTTCACTTTTTTTTCACCTCAAGTGGCAAGTCTTGGGCAGGACCTGTCACAATTCCAGACTGTTTATTTTGGACTAATTTAAGCCAGCTGAGCATGCATTAACATATTTATTTCCAAATAAAAGATCTACTAACAAATCCCTGTGATAATAAAACTCTCTCTCTTGTTGAATCCACTTTTAAATCATCACAAGTGTAACTATTTTCTAAGTAAAAAGTATTCATGAAGTATGTATGGGGAGGGAGTGGTTGAGGATAAGAGGATGTGAAGTGACTCCAAATCTTTTCAGTTCCATGGCAGCTAATAAGGAATGTCCAAAAAGGTCATGGAGACAGATGGTCCATCTGTTCCTACCATCAAATCATCAAAAAATGACTGGAATCGGAAGCTGTCTCTTAGAAAACTCCCTTACCTCATTTTTCCTCACAGCAGAGCATACCTGACTCAACCAACCATACAAGGCTTTACTGAAGCAAGTCTATCAATGTGATGTGTGCCTGTTTCAGATATTAACACAAGCTTTACACAGATCCATAGAATAAAGAGACTTACCAGTTTCTTCATCAATGGAAAATATTCCTAGGCCAGATCCATCTCGTATGGAATATCGAATTTCTCCATCCCGCCCTGAGTCTTCATCTTCAGCTGAAACAGTCATTACAGAAGTCCCTACAAGGGCGTCTTCTTTTATAAATCCTTTTTCCACGAACGATCGGAACAAAGGCCTGTGGAGATTCTCATTCACGTCCACCACGTCCACCTCAATGAAGCAGGTTGATGACAAAGAAATTGGCTTTCCCTTATCTTTAGCTTTTGCTGTCAGATTGTACACCTGTTTGGCCTCGTAGTCGAGATTCTGAACTATCCGGAGCGCACCACTGAGTTTATCTACCTCAAAATTCCCATCCCCATTGTCAATAAGGCTGTATCGTACTTGACTGGAAGGTCCAACGTCTGGGTCATGAGCCTCCAACCACATAATAACAGTACCGACTGGCAGATCCTCTCTAACTTTCACTCTGTAATTAGGAGGAACAAATTTAGGAGGATTATCATTCACATCTTCCAGAGTGATTTTAAGTGGCACCGTGGAAACTAACTGAGGCTCACTCACTGCCTGATCACGTGCAGCGATCTTCAAAATATAAAATGGATAGCGCTCACGATCCAGTGGTTTAGTCACAGTCACGACACCAGTTACCTCATTGATTGCAAAATGATCTGTACCTCCTAAAATTGAGTACTTAACAATTCCATTTTCACCTTTGTCCTTGTCTGTTGAATCCACCTGGATAATTTCTGTCCCAACTGGTGTGCTCTCACTTATCTCAACTGAATATGAATCTTGCAAAAATTGAGGGCTCTTATCATTTGCATCTAGGATTTTCACATCCAACAAGCGTGAAGAGGATTTCTGTGGAATCCCAAGATCATAAACAGTAATGTTGAGGGTGTAGTGGTCAGTTGTTTCCCGGTCAAGAGGAGAATAAACCAAAAGCCAACCAGTTTCCATATCTACAGTAAAGCGGCTTTCTGTGTCTCCTCCTGAGATAACATATACCAGTTTACTGTTGAAGCCACTATCTGAGTCCGTGGCACTTAAATGGACAATTCGGGCTCCAACAGGCAGGTCCTCTTTAACTTCAACAACACTTGGGAAAGATTCTCCAAACTGAGGAGCGTACCGGTTGACTGAGTAAATATCTACAAAGTTATCTTCTGGCTCAGTCTGTGTGTGGATTTTGCTGCCCTGAAGTAGCTTCTCAGCCAACATTGTAGCAACACCAGTTTCGAAGCATTTCACCTGGACAGGCTTGCGTGCTGTGATGACAGTTATGTTCATGCTCATTGGCCGAGTCTCATGTTCGCCGTCAGTTGCAACAATTTGTAAACTGTGAAAGGACACTTTAGCTGCCTCTCCCTCACTCAGTGTGTGCTTCAGTGAGAGCAGGCCTGAGTTTGGGTTCAGTTCAAACAGATTAAGATCATTCCCAGCTTTAATATAGTATCGCACCAGCTGCAGTTCATCAGCATCTATGGCAGAGGTTGTTGTTATCTGTTCTCCCACGCCGTGGTCTCTGGGCACGGTCACTTCACAGTCTACATTTTCAAACAAAGGCTTGTTGTCATTCAGGTTATTTAAAGTTATGGTCACTGATGCTTCCACTTCTCTTCGGAATGGAGATCCCCAATCTGAAGCCCTGACTTTGAGATGGTAAATCCTGGGCATGAGCTCATAATCTAGGTCTTCTGAAGTGCTGATGACACCAGAAAAATAATCAATGACGAAAGGCTGCGGACTCAGATTGGTAATGCTGTAGGTCACATAGCCATTCTCACCTTTGTCTAGATCAGTGGCTTTAACTGTTACTACGCTGGTACCAACAGGCACATTCTCATCCACACTGGCCTTATAGGATGTCTGCTGGAATTCAGGTGCATTGTTATTCACATCAATTACATCTACAATCACTTTTGTAGCAGATTTCTTGTCACTGGTTATCACCTCTATTTCAAATGTTGAGGAAGTGTCAGCATTGATTGATCCTGCTGTGCTGATTAACCCGGTATCTGGATTGATACTAAATCTATTCTTGTCAGAACTGTGTTTAATTGCATATTTCAGATGGGGATACTTTGGCACAGCTGTCACCATAGCGACAGGCGTGTGAAGAGGGGCAAATTCACTCAGATTTACTTTGTAAACAGCCTTTTCAAAGACAGGAGGGCCATTTTGGAACTGTGCTGAAGTGACATGTACAAGTTTAGCAGATGAAAATTGAGGGGGGGTGCCTTTGTCCTTTGCCTGTAAGGTGAGGTTGTATCCAAAAGGTTGGCTGTCCCAGTCCACATCTTTGACAGCTTTTATTTTGTACTCCTTGCTCCCAGGGCTGGTTCTTACAGCCTTAAACTGCTGAAGAGGGTCACCAGCCACAATACTTAGCGACGCTATCTCTCCATTTGGTCCCTGATCTCTGTCCTCCACTGTCACAATAGCATATGTGGGGTCATGATCTGCATCGGAGGGTGACAAAGTTACGGCAGTAATTACAGGTGCATGCTCATTAGCCTGTTCTACTCTGACTGTAAGTTTGGCCATGCTACTAAAGCCACTGCTGCCGTACAGCTTCATCCCTCTGTCCACTGCAAGGATCTCCAGCTCGTACAGCTTGGTCTCAGAGTAATCTAGCTTGCCGGTCAGTGTCACCACACCACTCGTTGGATGAACTGCAAACATGTCCGTCCACTCCCTGAAACTATAGTAGTATTCTCCATTTGTACCGATATCTGCATCAGTTGCTGTGACCTTTGCCACACTTGTGCGTATAGCTGTGTTCTCGGGTAGAGAGATGCTGTAGGATGTTGGTGAGAAGAGAGGCCTCAGATCGTTGGTATCCAGTACCTGAACCTTAACTCTGGTGCGAGACTCTAAATTAGTGCTCCTCTCTGAAGCTTTGACAGTGAGCATGTAGTGGTCTTTAACCTCCCGGTTCAAAATGGCAGTGCTGCCTCCTTTGGTCCTTATTCGCAAAAAGCTGAAATCTCCCACAAGGTAGTCCTCTGCTTTGAATAAGTTCTCATTATCCCCAGAGATGATTTTGTACCGTATCTCCCATGTCGGGTCTGTGATGTAGATCCCCATCTTGGTGTGACTTTCTAAGTAAGTCTTAGCAGCAGAGTTCTCATATATGGTGGCATTGTAAACTGAGTGGGTGAACTGCATGGAGGCAGCCCTCGCCATCCTTTGGGTTCCCATGCAGCCACAGAAAAGCTGCAGAAAGAGTACGAGCAGCGCCATCCAGCACTTCCCCATTATCGTACCGTGATCTTCACAGCACCACCTGGAAGAAAGTAAGATGGAGACCTTTAGCGTTAACGTCAGATAAACACATATGATAAATGACATCAACTGAGATTACAATTAAGAAAACAACCACAATTATATTAAATGATCTGTCATGAGGTGGTCGAGCTGATGAGCAGCTAAATAGATTTCACATGGAAATAAGTTGAAGCAGATCGGCCAGTCAGGTGACAAGATCTGAGCTGGCAACGGTCCCATTTCGCACAGCGCCAGATGCCAACTGCATGAACTCAGAAGAGTGAAAGCTATTTTCTTCAAATGTGACCTCAGTGAGGTCAAAACCTTGGCATCGAAAGCACATCAACTAGTAAATCTTGAATTTCCCAACAAAACAAAAATATGGAATTGGTTCTTTCTCTGGAATGAACGTGCAGTAATTAAACATGACAACTTTGTTTTACTGTCATGAAAAATTCTAACATGGCTCTCTACATTTAAACCCAAGAACAGAGCCTTCAAACATAATTGTAAAGGACGCAAGAACTCTTTATAATAACTGAATCATCCGTTTACAGCAGCTTTACAGCATCTCGGGTTCTGTCTGTGCAGAAACACACACAAAGAGCAATAAAAAAGCAAGACGTTGCCATGTCTGCGCAGGAATGCAGCCAATAAAACCACCTTTATGTACTTTAGGTGTGTCAAAATGAGCAGAGGAGGGTTTACTTATTAATGTTTCATGTCTAGTTAATAAACGACACAGATGAGACCAATCCACCTTAAATGTGAAACTCCTGCCTGCAGGTACAAAAGAGCCATCTGCTTGTGGACGAAAATCCGAACCACACATACAACTTGTAGCAACAGAAGCAACATATAAACACTATTTACATTATAAGCGGTTGCTTTACAGTCTATACACACGGAGCACTTCTCGTGAGAAAAAAAGTTAGGTTTTTAGGGTTAAAAAACACGAAAAAAGTTAGGTGCCTGGAGACTTTTTCATTACAAAACCCCCATCCCCCAACTAAAACCCATTCAGTGGCTAAAACGATGGCAGCCGAGCAGCGATGGGGTAGAGATTTGCTTGAAAAAACAATCCGCACTTTTCCAACAAGAGCTAAAACAACGAATACATCTACATGTGAATGATTTATACATATTTGAAAGCATTCAGTCGTTAGTTTGGTTGAGGAGGACAAACTTCTCTAAAGCAGAGAGAAAGCACGCAGCAGCCGTTGGTTTCTTTCACTGCCTGAGGCTCACAATAGCCGATTTCAACTTTCTTTTTTTCCCTTTTAAGTCGAGACGCCGATGCTAAACTGACCGAGTCACTTCGAACAAACTGCGATAATAAAAGAAAAACATACCTGTATTGTTATCATTAATGTCGTATATTGGGGGGTTTTTCATGAAGTTTATGTAGTCCAAATCTCCGCATGGTAATACGTGGACTTCGCTGGTTCTCCGTTACTCCATCTGCCACCAGTAGGCAGGCTCTGCTTTTTTTTCACCCTCCTCACTCACTCTGCTCCGCTTTCTCTCCCACTCGGGATCTAAGTGATATCTTTCCGCGCTGCACAGGTCCGGATCTACTTACATGGCTGGCAGCGAGAGTAAACCGCTCGGTTCTCTCTGGGCAACTCCACTGTGGTTTTCTATATATTTTCAGACATAATTTCAAGCTGACCGAGCTCTGCCCGACGCTAAAGCAGCTTTATTTAAATCTAACCGCAGTTTAATATGTTTTTATAACAATTAAATAATTTCATACCACATTACTCAAGCCTTCCGAGTTACTGATTTGACTTCACACCTGTAGAAAATTACTGCTAATAATTCTAGCTAAAATTAAACTTTATTGGCACTTTTTGTCCATTTAAATACTTGTTAATTATCAATATAATAATCTCAGTAAAGATGTAATAATATAGCTGTGGTTGCTAAATCCACATTCTGGGCAGTCTTTTCTGGGAGTTCATGCTTTCTAACAACTCCGATATCAATTGAGTAATTTAAGCTTGCGTTTTTATAAATAAAGTGATTCAAATTAACTTTATTGTGCAACTTAAATTGCTTTTAGTTTTATTTTACTTGATATAGTTGAATTTCTTAAATTAAAATGTCTCACAGTGTCGGTGTAACGCCACAGGGAATAACCTCATTTTCGCTGTTCTCGTCACTCCCACCTTGTCAAACTGTCATTCGGACCTTTTTTTTCCTCATTTCAAACCGAACCAGCACCCCCCGTCTCACCCCGAGCGCACACGGGAATGTGGCTGCCGTGCGACTGATGGCGCTGTCTCACTGCTCTGGTCCGGACTGCAGCGGTCCAACCGGAGCGCCTGCAGAAAAAAAAGCCTCTGCTGCTGCAAGCAGCTCGTCAACTTGTCAACATAGGCTTCTCCCGTGTTTTCTATTTATTAGTGTGAGTCCCTGCGCATGCATAATTGTGCGCACTTTTTTTTTATTCTAAACACTATTTTAAGCTGTGTAACTATTTTCAACTATGCACGAAGGATGCTGCGTTCAAAGTTTCAAAAGTCGGTTAAAATTAAGAGTTTGCAAACAAAATCCACGAGCTGATATAATATTTAAATGTTATGCTCCACTCACCGGAAAAGCTGGACGACCGCTGGCTGTCGCTCCAAAGTTTGCTTCACATAAATCCGTAGAGTTTTTTTAGAGTGCTATTCCTTGCGATCATCTCTCAGATGATGCACACTTCTGTTCCCTGTGACTCTGCTCTCCCGTAGTCCCTCCCGGATCCACGGCTTTAAGATCGGATCCGCTCACAGCTATCACACATGGTGGCTTAGTCTGGTAAAAGCTTCGGTTTACGTCTCATCTCCTCCATAAAGGTACAGGTGGGGTGGCATAGCTGCTGCTGCCTTCAGGTGAGATCAGAAATATCGCGATCCCTGCAGGAGGCGAAGGATGTAATATTCTTGCGCTTCCTCCGCGAAAAAAAGCCCCACAGGACGGTGTGGTGAGAGTAGATCACACCATCATCTGATAGTGAAAGTGATTTCTGTGATTCTTGTGTGCTTTTCTTCTACCTTCCTGCTTATCTGATCACTTATAATGGAGATAAATTCCTAAATGTGATTAATTAATCACATTTCTCTGCTGCATTTGTTCTGTCTCTGCTCAGCTGATGGTTCATTTCCTATAAACAGCATTTAAAACATTGTTTCCCACACTGGACCATCACATTTCCCCCAAGTCCACTTCTGGCAGCAAAGTAATGAATTAATCTGACCACAATGTAAACAACAAAATCAAACCTTTCTTCTTTTATCACCTTTACTTCTCATTCTGTTCATTAACTGTGCCCTCGTGATCTCATAAAACCACCATCCAGATTTAATGGTGATTACCGAATGCACTTAAGAGAGGTAAACGCCTTCACTGGACTCCTTGAACATATGGCTAACAGCTAAACTTGACACCATGCTGTGAAGTGGCTGCCAAAAAATGCCAGAGCAGACAGGGCAGTTGGAGCCAGCGCTCGAGCGTGAGAATTTCTGCCTGATGTCCATTCAGCATTGGCTCATTAAAGTCACATATGCCCACGGGCTGAGTAAACCAATGAGACCTGTGCAGCTTGGTGGATAACACAGGGAAGGAGAAGTGGGGACAAGAAAAAATAAAAAAGGAATTTGTGTCATAGAGCAACTTGGTAATATTTTATCTGTCTTCCTCAAACTGGTCTCCCCTTGTTCTCCTTCTGTGTCCTCTCAGTATCTGTTATTGCTGTTTTCTTTCTTTAGGCGTTTCTCTGATCTGCCTGTAAAGCTTTAATTGAATTCAGGTCAGGTGATGCCCAGGGCTGGTTCCACTGCTTTGATCTCGCAAAATGTTTGCAGTCCTGGTTGCTGGGGGTCAGGTCTTTCTGCCTTATACACACCTTATGGATATACTCCCCCGGCCCTCGAATAGTGGATTTCATCAACCTCATAGGAAGGCTTTCATGTCATCTGACAATCAGAGAGAGAAGATTTTGCACAGATGGACTTAAACATTTTTTTCAAACCTAAGCAGAGAGGGTTATTAGAAGGAGATGACTGCTGCAGATCGACACATAATTTCCTCATTCTAGATTTATAATTCAAT
Source organism: Pachypanchax playfairii (assembly GCA_006937955.1). Classification (NCBI taxonomy): domain Eukaryota; kingdom Metazoa; phylum Chordata; class Actinopteri; order Cyprinodontiformes; family Aplocheilidae; genus Pachypanchax; species Pachypanchax playfairii. The sequence goes on along the minus strand of SSNP01000058.1, from coordinate 1,539,448 downwards.
TTAAAAAATGGTGAGAAAAACTAATTTAAATGCATATAAATTTGAGCCACACGAATAAACACGTGGTTTGGAGAATGCAGCAAGTAAAAGGCTAAACTTTCAACTTTAGAAACGTCTTAATGTATTGTGTTTCACTTTGTAAAGAACTGATATCACATTCTGGTGACACCCTTGTTCAAGCACGTTCTAGACAGAATTTTATAAATCCTTGAAGAATTTAGTAAATCCCACAGATTTCCTGTCTTGCAACTGGAATACAGTTAAGTTGGGCCATTTCCAGATCTGAGTTCTGAACTTCCAGAGAAATATAACTCTGCACTACAAGAGTTTGGCTCTTGCTGTCATATGTTGAGTACAAATGCCCATCGGGCTGTAGCTTGTCAGATGTAAGACATTGCTACCTCTAAGCATTTTCTGCTTTACACGCTGTTTGTGTATTTGGGCCATGATTTAGAAAAGGTTCATGGTTGTGGATTAAAGGATACTTGAAACTGGAAACGGAGGTTGTAAACTTTTTTGGAAACCAAAAATAAAAGTTTTTCAAGCCAAGAAATGGCTCATTTTCTCATTTACACTTGCAGAATCAGGTATCTGTCATGCAGCCAGAAGTGCATTACTCATGAAGATTTAAAGAGATCATTCTATGACATGTGTGTTTAGGGCTAGAAAATTATTCCATCTCTCTGCATCTTGTTGCGAACTAAGCTTGACTTGTAGTGATGTGCTGTGTACTTACCCCTAACAATTTCTTTCCAAAATGAGCTAATTATGCACTGGGAAGGGGAAGTTCATGGTTTATGTAAATATAAATACTAAAGTAAAGCCATTTGACTTTGTAAGTTCCGTCCACAGAGTCCAGAGCAGCTAATGCAAATTTTTAACACAAGCAATTTTAAAATAAATTAAATCCAAAAATACTTTATTAAATTAATTTATTTATTAATTTGAGTTGCATCGTATTTTACAGACTTTACAGACAAGTGTTCATCTGAGGACACATGATTCCTTAAAACAGCCAAAAAGCCTAAAATATTTAAAATCAAAATTAAAAAAAAAACAATTTTCTGTTTGTATTTTTTTTTAAATGTCATGAATTATGGAAGTCACTGGGCTGCACATCAACCCTGCCAGTTAAACTAGCATTCAGTTTCTGATGTTCTTTTCACCTGATTTTACTTGTTAGAAAAGACGCCGCTTTAATGTAATGGCGTGTTTTGATTTAATGAAAAATCCTTGACATGTGCTCACTGTTTTCTTAGACATTTTAATCTTAGTGCTCTTTTGTATAGTTTTTGTAAAGTAGCAGACTGTACAATAACAATGTTCCACTAATTAGTCCTGAGTCTCATGAGTGATTGAATGGCTGCAGCCAAAATTTGCTCCTTCTGCGTCTCAAGCACAGCTGGCAGAAAAAGCTCAAGATTTCTGTGGAATAAATTCTTACCTGGAGTTAAACATCTGTGTGTTTCTGTAGAAATGCCAACCATTCATATTGGCATAGTGTTGGCTAATAGGGGCATGGAGGCAAACCAGATTCATCTTGGCACTGTTACAGCAGGTGTGTATGGAAGCACATTGCTGCCAAAATAAAATAAAATCTTGGAAAGTTTATTGTTCAAACAGTGTCGTTTTCATATCATTAAAAAAGTTTTCTTGGTATTACATATCACATAAAACAAAAAAATATGGAATCAAGTTTTATAAATAAAATTGACCTTTTGAAATAATGTGAAAAATAACGTGAAAAAGGATGTTGTAAGAATATTTTGTAAATCCTGTGACCTTCATGGTTATTTGTATGGAATTCTATCCTTTAAAAAAAAAAACAACAACTTTGGTTTCAACTGCCTTTGAGAAAAATATAAACACATGCAACACAATTAATAATGGTTGGAATGTCCCTTTAAGATGCAATTTATAAAACTGATTAGATGGGAGATGCACCTCCTTGACTGTTTTGTTGCTTCAGGTGACAAACATTTTGAAACCTTTTTTTAAAATCTTAAATGTAAATAGTTTATTCAAACCCTGAGCTTGACATATAGATGTATAGCTAACTATACACAAGTATGAGATTTTAAAAAATTGCTCTAAATTGATAAGAAATGCTATAACTACGTGACAAACTTTTTAAGCTTTGCTTTTCCCGCTACTTAAAACGATTGATTGGGAAAGGAATCAGCTGGTTTGTAGTTTACCGACAGGAAGATAGTACTCATGTAAACAAACTGACCACGTTAGAGCAGGAGGCTGGAATTCCAACAAGAAACTGCAACATGATGAAAAAATTATGTTCTACCAAAACAAAAATATTTGTAATACACATACAAACCATCTACTAAATTTACAGTAAGCAATGTTAGTTAACAAAAAGAGAGAAAACTATTGACAGTTCCTCTCTAGCTCAAAACAAATTGCTGTGCTCTGAATATACTGAGGTGCCTCAGGCAAAGCAGCAGATAAACTCAATAAAGCATGATGTCTGTAGAAGTTTTTTCAAATAACTAGAATAATGACACAAAATTCATAGTTTTGTGTGTAGAGAAACATATTTGGAACATGTTACTGCATTATGTTGCTTTGAGACAGAGTTCAAGTGAAAGGTAGAATCATGCAAACTAATCTCAAAAGAGGTGCTGCACATCCTCGAGGGAAATTAATAAGACCTCTTTTTTTCTCCTGTTTCAAACTCGGATCGTCTTGCGGTTTGGAGCTCTTTGTTAGATACTGATTCATAATCCAAATATGACATCCATCCCTTGAGATGCACCCGTGGATCACAGAAATAATTTAAGCTTGCCATTTGCTTTGTGAGCCCAAGTAATCAAAGTCCATCCAGTCACCCGAGAATAGACAGGTGCACTAATGATCATTTGTATTTTCAGAAAGGGACTTTTCTTTATTTCCTTCAAGACAATTCAGCAGGAAATAAAGACAAGATAAATGTGCCCATTAAACTAAACAGGTCCAAGGTTTCCAAATGTGAGTCGACCAGATGTAAAATCTTTCCCCATGAGGCAAAACTAATTCTCCAGACACCTTAAAAAAATACATGCTTCATTTTGTTTGTGAAATGCTGGATTGTTATTGAAACCTGCTCCAGGGTACACATACAGTACTTTTCATATAGTCTATGGTTTGTGACACTAAAACAACAATCATGTCACATACTAAGCAGGTAATAGGCACAATATTTACCAAACAGATGTCTTGTCATGCTGCCTACACAGAAATTCTAGATCCGATTCCACCTCAGAGGGTGTCATTACCTGAAAGAACTGCTGTACATCAAATTAGATCCGTGCGTGAGTTTTTTCTAAAAGGGGATTTATTAGCAACTCTGGCGTCAATCACATCTGCCCGTTTCTTTATCTTGGGGTTAAAATGAATTTTAGGAGGCACAAGAAAATACTGGAAGCTCAAATCTGCTGCATCATTAGCTGGAAGCTAACTGTTTTTGAGGTGAATAGTGCAATTGCACACAACACGTGCCAAATAATTTATATACTACACACCAACACATGACTACCATTTAAATTATTTTTTGCAGGTCAAACAAAAAAAAAAGATTAGCAAATTTCCTTCTCTTTAACAGCATGCACCACATCCAGTTCCTCATCATCTAAAGAAAGAACCCTTAAAAAGCGTCAGTAGATGTTTGAAAAATTATAGGCTAATTTCACCTCTTTTTACTCGTGTCCTCTGATTTCAAAAAGCAGCAATGACAACCCATCTACAGTCACGACTGTGAAGCGTTGCTTGCCTGAACATGCAGACTGAGCCTCAGAACAGATTCTTTCCCTCCTTGTTTGATGCAAACAAATTAGCACATTTTCATGAAGACACTTTGAAAACACCATTAGAAAATGTTCTTAAAATAACTCAGTTGTTCTCTGCATCTAAGCCCTTATACACTGTTTGCCATTAGTAGCTCTATTTTCTGTGGAATTATAAAAAATCACATTACGTCTTATATAACTATCACTAAAAAAGCAGAGTATTGTCTTTTAAATTATTCCATTGATCAAATAAACAATTAAATTGTCATTTCTTCATGAGGCTGTGACAAAGAGGAGCATCTTTCTTCTTCTTAAGACCCTTTACTTCTTAGTCTGCACTGTGGTGTCTTTCTTCACGGACTACTGGAGCAGATGGCTTGGGAAGATAATAGCTTGTCTTTGAGGAGTACTAAAACCTATCATGACTCTTTGCATATAAAAAGCGCTCTACCCATGCAGTATGGAGCAGACTGATGTAAAAAAAACAAAAAAAACAATGTTATGGTTGTCTGATTGTTTCATTCTGCAGTGCGTAGATTGTTTCTGCACATACGGAGCATATCAAACACAGAGTGTGGTTAAGATGTCTCCGATGCAGACCTCGAACAGGCCAGCTCTTTGATGTGATGGAGCATGTAAACACAGCGGCAGGGTAAATCACAAACATTCACTGATATTTTAGATGTGCCCTATTCCGGCAGTCATTTAAAAAATTTTATTTCCTTGCTAAATCGTAATCCCACAGAAACTGTGTCAGGATTATACACAAAAGGCGCGTTCTGGACATGGATTTGCATGCATGGATTAGTAAAGTCTTGTAATAGAGGCTGGAGTTTGTAGAAGTAGAAAAAAAAAACCTGCATCTCCTTGCTGCTTCTTCTGCTGCCATTTAAACGATGCTGAGCTCCACTTTTATGTTTAAACACATTATCTCCCTCTGCGGGACAGCAGATAATTCCTCATTACTAAAGATGTTGGGAACTTGTGTGTATCGGAGAGAAACAGACGTCCAAGTCAGGAATGTTCATCTTTCACGCGGACAGTTTTGCATGTCAACAAGCCACTTGAAACAGCTGAAACCAAACACTGTGTGTTCATGGGCAGCGCTGGGATTTCAGAAGGTGATGCTGAGGAGTGGGAATGTAAAAAAAAAAACCCAGAGGATGTTGCTTATTATGGGCGAGCATATTTTCCTACATGGAGCACAGAAAAGTGTAACAGCTTTAACATGCTCCTCACAACAACACTCAACCTACCCAGTCAAGTTATTGCTACAAAAACAATCACAGCTCACAGCAGTCCCACATTATTATCTGTTTACTTACACATTTACTGATTTAATAGAAGCCACATCCGCGCCTGAAAGATTCCCCTAAAGCTGATTCCTAATCTTGAAGTTTGGGGAACATGTGATCAGTCCAAGGATAAAAAGAAGGAAAAGGGTTTAAATTACATTTCTTATCATTGTTTTACACCCAACAATGAGCATTTGTTTAACAAAGAACTGTAATAATATGTGTTTTCACGTCCCGGCCTCAACAGCAGGTTTTGCCTGCAGACAATATTTTGAGTAATCACACCTGTGACAAACAGCTAACCTTCCAGCCGCAGACTGTGACCTTTCTCGCAGCAGGTGCAACTTGATTGCACAGTTTTCGTCGGCCTGTTGCTGAAATTTGAGCTGTGAATCACCAGTTTGTTGTCGCACTTGCCCCCAAAATTATGGGTCAGTCCGTTAACCTTTGCAAGATTCTCTTTTGGATTGCTGGTCTCTGCAAAATTCACTAAATATTTATGCTGATACCAACTTATGAAGAGGTAAAAAAAAAAAAAAGGCACTGTAACCCCTACGAGTCAGAAAGTTCTGGATTTGATCCCACAATTGAAATTGGAATCCAAATAAAGAACAATGATAATAATAATAATAATAATTAAAGATATGATGCAGATTAGATCTAAATGGAAGTGAAGTAAACAAAAAAGGGAAAAACTGATTTATAAAGAAACAAACTATAAACTTTAACAGACACACACAATGCACACAAAATTGGATGTGAAAAAAGGTTCCTACTGCTGCCATCTTCAACATGAAATTGTGGTTAAATTCCCTATCATTACAGCCACATTTTGCATGTCATTTTCATGCTTTTCAATCAGTTCCTTTGAACGCTCTGAAAATGTCATGCTAAATGGTTAGGGAAGACGTAAAAGGACAGCGTATTGTGTGAACGAATCGCAGCTCTGGCATTTTTCCCTGACATGTAGCAAAAAATTGGCATGTGAGAGTGAAAATGTCTGCAGTGGTAGTTAAACATTTTTTGCTGACATTTTTGAGGCCAACTCTTATTTTTCTGAGTATTTGCAGCAAAAGCAAGAGAAGATGTAAGAGTTACATAAATGAGCCTGGATAGACTATCTGGATGCATAAATAACAACAAAAAACATAAAAACCATGTTAAATTTACAAATCTGACATTATTACAAATAACTTGTAATCTTTGACAGGTTGTGTGGGTTGTATCTCAGTCTGAGTGGTTTCAAGTAAAGGTAACCCTTTAACATCTATTTGCTCTGGGATTCATTACTTCTAATCATTTACTTCTGCATGCAGGTACAACTCTTGATGGAAATGTTGTGGCAAAGATTTTGATAAAAACACTCTGTTTATCTAATTTCCCACTGGGGATTAATAAAATGTTGCTGAACTGAACTGTACTTATTATCATTTAAGGAATGATAATAAGACCAGTTTGGAAAATTAACATAAACTAACAGTTACTAGTCAGTAAAATATTCCATACGCTGAAATAAAGTGGGACTTAAAACCTGTACTGCAGCCAGCCACTAGGAGGCGCTCATTTTGTAACTTATTGTAAAACGTTTCCATGTCTGGTGATTATATATGTTAATGTGATCAGAGCTGAAGTCACAGAGATTTTTCACCTGCTATTTCCTTCTTGCTTCATACCAGCCACATTCAGAGGACATTAAAGATTTATCATCATGGTGTATCATGTGCATGACGCTGACAGAATAAGATGGACAACAGTTCTGCTTCTCCCCACCAGCATGCAGGGTGGAAACAGTGAAATGCTTTGTTGGCAAATAGTCTGCCCTGAAGAAATGTATAGAGACACTCCAGCAGTGCTGTTACATCACATTGTGTTGTTTCCTCTTCCCACTGTGTTGTCTGCTTTAAAAATGGAAACTTATCAAATAAATAAACTGATTATTAGAGTTTAACTGGCTTTTATCAGCATGTTACAGTTTCCTCTGCAAGACTCTACATGGAGAAATCAGTGCCAAGTCAGAGATGCAAATGGAGTGGAGCAGCAGGCAGAGAGTGACATTCATCAATGTTTGATGGCTTCCATCTATTTTAGTGGCAAACTCAGACCAGCACAGAAACATTAGCAAAAAAAAATACAGAAACACACAGAGATGACCATCACTACACTGTGTCATTATCATCTCTTTGTTTGGACTGAATCAATATTCCATATGGAATAAACATACGGAAGAGTAAAATCCACCCTGATTAAGTAAATCATTTTTTATTCATGAAGTTCTTTGTTGGCTGCTCGATGAGTGAGAGACCTTCCCTTCACGGTCTGACATGTGATATATAATGGAGAGTGTGTTGCTGCTTACAGGGCTGTGAAGGGCTGATCATCAAAAGTTTTACTTCACATGTAATACATACTGACAGCTCCACACTTGACTTCTCTGTTGCAGAGGAATAATTTGAATCATTACATTGTAGATTACTCCTTCACACTGGATGATGACCCAACTACACTGTGAAAAATCAAATGAAATATGGATGCTGAGGTCTTCAGGTGTGTTTAAAGGATGCATGGTGACTTGTTGGGGAGCTGGGGGACATGTGACAGCACTGTTTCCATGATGCTGAGCCTGTGAGCAATGGCTTGGCCTCGTCGTCCAAAATCCAAAGCTTCATTCGATACTCTAATCTCATGCATAAGCTACCACCCCATCAAAAACGGTGCTTCTGCATGGGAGAGTGTAGGACAACAGGGAAGCTAGTGTCCATCAGAGGTCAACAAGCTCCTCATTTCATTTCATTTCATTTTATTGCTGGGATTATAAAATACTTGCTCGCAGATCATCTATATAGTTAGAACAAATATGGAGTGGGACGTAACTGAGTAGGTACTAAAAAGAGCAACAAAACAAAAGAAAACAGAGTGTCTTCATGTGTCGTATGATCAGTGTGGCAGTGATAAATCCTTTGTATTTTATGAGCTCCAGGTTGGAAAAGAGAAGATGAAAGAAAGACACAGGCAGGGCGGTAGATGGCAAACAGTAATTACTGTGGAACCGTCGACCTCCAAACTAAAACCTGACCTGACCAGAATATAAGGACCACAAAGCTACTGGTGACTTAAAAAGCAGCACACAGAGACTGCTGAAAGCACATTTCCCCCTTTCTTCCTTCTGACTACAGTTATTAGCCCTTTATTAGAAATTTGACAGGTTCTCATTAGATGAAGAGCTGCCACACAGAACAATACTGCTTATTCAGCAGAGATATCCAACCTAAGCTTACTGGAACTACTGTGTTCACATTTTGCAGTATACACAAATGCAAATAAACCTTCAGCAATAAAGCAACACTAAGCCAGTACAATTAAATGTCATTGCGTGTCTTTCTACGAAGAAATACTGAAAAGTTCAGTGTCTGTTTTTTTGCTTATCTAATAACAATCACCTCTGAAGTTCACGACCTTTTCTACAAACGGGAGATCAATACAGCTTGTCATAAAGCTGCAAGCAATCCACTGTTTACCTTAGCGTATCTTTCACCCACTTAAAAAGGTCAACAGACTCGGTTATTCTGATATTCTGATGGGGCGAGAACTCTGCCCTTTCCGTTTTGGATTGATCTAAAGGTTTGTGTGAAAATGGAGTGAACTAGCTCCAGCTGTCTGTTTGTTCCTTCATGTCATTTTGACTCACGTCTGTCCCGGTGTGATTACGGATAAGTGAGTTTTTAAGTGTGCACCTGATCTTGGCGCAGTTCATGTGTTGTAACGCTCTTCAAAGAGACGGGCCAAAACAGTGTTTCATCGTCAGGCAGGTTCAGCTCGGCTTTGAAGGTTTAACAAATGTGTCTTGAAGCCTGGACTCTCATCAGGTTTGTGTGCAAAACATTCCAAGAGGCAGCGTTTGTGGGGGGGAAGTGGCAAAGGCGGCAGCTATTGAAGTTTGGGAAGAATGAAGGCTGTGGATTAGGATGTTCAAACATAGCTCGTCCTGTGAGGGTCTTGATATGAATGCACCTGGGAACAGGCTGTTCTGTACAGTGACAGTTTCCCAGAGTCCAGGAGCAGTATTATCAGTGCAGTAAAACATTATTTCAAAGAAAAGGAGAAATAAGTATAAAGCCTTTCATTGCAAAACAAACCAATTATTAAGGGTGCCAACGCAGCACAAGATTCTTAGTACTACTTGCCCATTATTTTTCTGTTTCTCCAACTGCATCTTTGGAAAAAAAAAAACATTCAAAAAATTACATCAAAATGTGTTCACTGTTCACATAATGGAAGAGAATAAATTGGCCAGTACTGTGAACATATTCCTCGTGCACCAAAATGGTACTGTAGTGCATTTAAAGTTTACTCTGGCCTCAGAAAGTTTGATTTTATGTCATTGAATGGGCATTTTGATCTGTTTTACAGTTTTTACAAAACTGCAGCTTAAATTGAAGGATTTCCGTAGATTTTACCACAGAATATTTAACTTTGTGTCACCAAACTTTTCTAACATCCAGAAACTTTACACTTCTTTTACAGTTTATACTTACAACAGGTATTTTGATCTTCTTTCTCACAGTGTGTCTCTCACTACTATAAGACTTATGACTTTCTATTATAATCCCCCAAAGATCAGAGGGCACACCCCCAAACTCTTGACTCGTTTGTATATGAACTCAAACTTTTTCTTCAAAACCAGAAGTGAAGGGTATTTTTTATCTTTTCATATCTCCTAAAAAAAGTTCCATTAAACACTATAGACACGTGGAGACTGATGAATCAGCTGCTTCTGCAACTCACGGTTTGGGATTTTCTCCAAACAACTTGAAACTTTGGCACGATGGCTTTTTGTTTGAGGCTTAATTGCAACCGGGTGTGAGAGGTGCAGCTGTTATCAGCACTTTATTTAACAGATTAATACAAATGATGTTTAAAATTTCCAGAGGAAACCTGATTTTAGAATTCTGGACAGTGGCGGCACAGGGACCCTTCAAAATAACGTTCCTGAATTGTTTTTTTTATGAAGTTTGTTCCAGTATTTTTAACTAAAAAGTCTGAGTAAATGTAGACTATGTGTAAGCATCACCTTTGCAGTTTTCCACAGCAGGTAAAACTACTGCCTTTTCCTGAATGCCCTTTTACTGTTCAGGTCAGCTAGTCTGGCAAATAACAATTTTCTTTTTTCTTACACGGTGGAGATTAGCACTTTAAGAAACTGTGCTCATTTTATAAAATTGCCTGAGACCAGTTTAGTCTTTGTAATTCCAAGATGGATAGCAAATGTCAAAAGGAATCCAGCAAATTAAAGTGCAGCTGCCGGCATGTTGTTATTACAGGAACTGTTTTTCACAGGTGTGAGACAGAGAACACATTTATCCATCTCGAATGAAGGAATAAATGCATTGATTGGTGCTGAACAAGTTTAACAATAAAAGGAAATCGATTTATCATCACACATGATTCTGTTTACACTGAACAACTAAAAAAATTAACAGATGAAACAGATAATTGTGTAAATGTCACCGGTTTGTTAAATATATTTCAAGCATCCTCACAAATCCATCACTTTCTTTAACTGGTTAATTCAATATTGGGATTATTGAACTTAACAGGATTACAGATGTTCCAAAATGACACCCTTAATTAATTTATTAATCTATTGATTTATTTTTTCTCATTTTTACTGTAATTGTTTCAAAAATAATTCAACTGGTTAATTTGAGTGACAAATTATCATGAGCAATTTGTCAATTATCAACAGATTCATGGAGTAATGCTATGCAATGCAAGTTTAGAAATGGTTATTAGTCATTAAAAAAAACAGGAGAATATTGGGTCTGTGTGTGTGTGTTGGTATGGTACACTTTCACACCATCTGACTTGCTTCATTTAATGTTATTAGAGAACATCAGTAGCTTGCAGTGTGAATACACAAACAGTAAACAAAAAATGGACTTGGCTGATAAGACATTAGCTTTCGAATAGTATCTACAGAATCTGTAGGATCTATAAAAGGGAGGCATACAGTGTATTTAACTGAAAGACATGTTCAGTTAGTGTTTATCTTTGTTCAACCCTAAAATTAACAGCATTCCTGCATTCAAATAGCTGTTAATCAGTAGCAGATGCAAAATGCGTCTAAAAAGACAGCGTAGAAAAGGCACTGAGTGGTGAATTGCTAATGAGCTCCTGCTGCTATGCAGAAACTACTTCCTAGAAAACGGCACAGGTTTTGTAATGCAATAATGCAATAATCATAATATAAAGATCACTGAGATGCTTTAGAATAGCTCAAAAGATGATCGGAATGGGCCTTAAAGAGGCCATGTCACACAAATTTCATGACTTTGTGGTTATTTCTTAAGTATTGATCTGCAATATGAAACATTTTATATTTAAAAAAACATTAGGAAACACTGATTAACAGACCTTTGAGTCTATCTGCGTCAAGATTCGACTGGTTTCGTCAGGCTTTGGGCAGCAACTCATTAATATTCATTATGCGAATTTGCTGGACTCAGATTGGCTAACAAACTAGCCTATGAGAGCAATTTATACTGTTTCCTGCCCCGCTGCGCATGGCAACAGCAGACCTCCGGTTTGCTATGTCTTATGCTACAGCTAGCCAGCAGCATGCTAGGCGTGGTTTCAACTGCGGGAGCTAAAGAATACTGCTGTGGCGTAACATATACAGGCCGTTCGGACTCGGGAGAACTCGGGTGTTTATGGCCACCTGCGTAGTTTCAGAGATGAAAACTGAAAGAGAAGTTGTTGACCTGTTTTCACACCCACTATGAAGGTAAGAACACCTGTGGAGCTAAAATATTCAATGGAAACCTCAGAAAAAAACGTTTTTAATGGAATGGCGTTTTAAGAGGCAACAAAACTAAAATTCAAGTGAAAATGCTTCAGTTTTGTGCATCACAAGATCTGCAGTCCACAATAACTCCAGAGTGCTTTTGAACATGTTTGGATGTACATATTAAAAAACAGCTTTCACAGGATTGAATTGGTTGATGTGCAATACTGGCACAAAAGCAGTTTACTTTTTAAAATCAGCTATCTGGGTCGTACAACTCAGTCACATCTTTGATGTAACTGAGCCATCAGTTGAGAGGATATGTCGTTAAGTCTGTAATGTTATTTTAGAGTCCCTCCTCAAGCCACATGCCTGGAGCCTTAGTAATTACAAACTACTTCAGAGGCATTTAATGCTATAGGAGACCACAGATTGAAATAGAATTGGAGGATGTGTTGATGAAAGTCTCAACAACATGTGCAAAGCCCCAGTGGAAGAAGAGAATACTTCAACAAGAAACAATTTCACAGTGTTCAACATGCAGAGAAAACCTGTAATTTACTGATGTTGGCGTGGGCTGGCTGGATGCAAGTACATTATGAAAGTCCGGTCCATTCAGCAGAAATGAACTCTTACAGACAGAGGGAAATGATATTATTAGTCTTATATCCAGGCAAAACCTGTCTCCTTCCACCCGAGTGAGCTCACGGAGGTCTGACTGCAGCACAGTTCCAGTACAATATCGCTCTTGCATCAAAACGGCAGGTCACAAAAAAACCTTTGGTATTTTGAAGAGATGATACCCAAGACTCAGGTGGGGCACTGACATTATGAAAATAACAGAAATTAATGAAGGCATTATGTGTGCCTGTGTCCTACACCGTTTCTGCACACAATGAAATGAAGTCAGCTCTAATGATGAGTTGCCTGAGGAGGATTTTCTGACCCTGAAGCTGAAGAGTTCATAAGAGAACAGGTAAAATATGAGGAATGATGTTATAGCCAACGCAAACGCCAAATTATCACAAATTTCTGAATATGTGATAAGATGTGATAATCAACACACAGAGTTTTGAAGATACTGGACCTCCAGCATATTCCTCAACAAAATGTGCCAACAGCTAAAGCGTCTTCATAAAGAAAGATTCAAAACTGCCATAAGTTGTACATGGGGTGCTGTTTGCATGTCTTACAACAATCATTTTATAAGATGGTCGTCAATAGACTGGAGGAAGTTTCCCACACATGTATGAAGAGAGCAAGAACTATGCTGCCATATTCTCAAGAATTCATCAAGTTACTCATGCAACAGCTGTACTAACTTCCTGTAGGAAACAGAGCCGCCTTCATGATTGTTCACAAACTCCAGATTTTGGGAGAAATTTGTGAGATTTGTAGGAACAATGCACTGTAAATTGTATTTTGGCCTTTTTGTTGTCCCAGTGTTTTATTTTATGTCAATTGAACAAGAAGTTGGTAATGTTGTTGTTATAAATTACAATAATTAATTAAACACATCCTAAAATGTTAAATAATAATTTCATGTCCAGTCAAATGAACAATCTAAGTGTACTTGACTTTTGAGCATTAAAATGTATGTCCATAAGGTGGCGGTAGGTGGCGCAAAGTCAGTTTTGCCAGACGCTAATTATAAGGGAAGAAGAAGTCACGCAGGTCAGTTAAGCCATAGACATCAATTTAAGTTAAGTTAAGCGGTCTCATGCTGTTGCAATGTGCACTTTACTAACTTCATAAAGGTGATATTGGACCAGTTTAACGGAGTCGACCTTTTTGGTAAGTTTTCTTTGATTTTCTGTCGAATTTGAAAGTTTTTATTTATTTGGCAAAGTCAAATTGTTAGTCAAATAGCATTAGCTTGAACAGTCAGAGAAAGAAATGCAGATAAGCTTAGAATTTGAAAGTTCGTTTTAATTCCAAGCTTAGTGTTTATAATAACTGTGTATACTTCATATTTGAGCGTTAGAAGTTGCAAACTTTGTTAGTTGGGTTAGCTGGGTTCGCGTGAAAATAGTTTTAGAGCGCTGTTGAAGCGGTGCGTCAACCAATCAGAGCGCCTCATTGTAGTGATGTCACTGCACGTGACTTGAATGAAGCGGGACCAGGAAAAACATGGAAGGCAAGCTTGTTGCCGATGCACCCGACGTCGACGTTGTCTAGCTTTATTAAGCAAATAACCCAAATCCCTCCCTCGATATGTTCCGCAGTAGTACAGAACATACAGCGACAGAGGAAGCATCGTTCTGTTTTGCTCAGAAGTTGGCTTTATAAATGTCAAACTGGAAGCATTGCTGGATGCTTACAAAGCGTACGGCGTGAATGCACTATTAGAGTCCTTCCTACTACTTGCTGTATGTTCTGAACCAGAACGCAGGCTGTGTCTAAATTCAGGGTCTGCATCCTGCTGAGATTCCCTCCTTCATGCTCAAGTCCATTTTCTTGTTAATGAATGATCCATTTACTATAAAAAATAAGGGGAACCAAAAGTAAACACAATGAATTCTGAGAAGCATTTCTTTCACTCAGTTTATTCTGAAGATGTTTATAACATAACAAAACCAAAAACTTGATGAGAGCTTTTGGTCTCGCCTCCTCTTCCTCACTGCTGGCTGAGAATGGGATTCATAAATACATTTATTCTTGTACCTCCACCCCACAGGTTTCTCCACTGCTTAAAATAAAAATTAAACAACAATTTGGACGCTTCTTGTCGCTTGGTGTGACGTAACATCCTTGAAATATACGACCTTGGAAGAATGCAGACCCTGAATTTGGACAGTTGCTGTCACATACCTCATTGGGCTGTGAACAGTTTGCAACACATATCAGCGCTCCTGATTTTTTTGAAAGATTTAAATGTGATGCATGGCGGCCAACATAATTTGTGCTGTTTTCTTTGATATGTAAAATACAAATAACTATTATTTTGTTCTTAAGAAAACTATGGAGTGTTTTATCCGCCATGTTTACATTTGGACAGCAAATTGAAAGGAAGTCTGTTTCATTACATTACTATTTCCCATTGTTTAAAACTTGACTTGCTGTGTACTTTTTACAGCTGTATATCAAGGTTGTCATAACAGATTTCCACCAACCGTTGAAGGTAATGTACTTCCTACATGTACTTTATTTTTTATTATTATTTTAGGAGAACCAGATTTCTACTCTTTTACATTTAGCTTACTAAGATGTACATGTACATTTGGCTTGTGAAATTTTAACATATTCTAACAACTAATTATTAATGGTTTATTGTTTAACTAAGTTTTTCACTCTTTCATACTTTATTCTGAAGGTGCCCATGGCGACAAGGCCTTTTACACTGGATGAAGTGGACCTGTAAACTTTGTACTTTTTTCTGTGGAAATCGTAAGCGTATCATTGAGCATTATCAAAGTAACCACAGGCATTACGGAAGAACTTGCCCGTTACCCTGCATATACAGTAACTGCTCACAGTATTTCACATCCAAAACATCCTTGCAGGTCCATTTGAGAGATCACGGACTCATTGAAAACACAAGTGGACTCATAAGCTTCAAGGTAAAATGCTTATTGTGTGACTTTAATGAGGCAGTTGGCCTCAAACAATTTATTTCACATCTAGGACAGCATCTGCGCAATAAGGAAACTGTTTCATGTCCTTTTAATAGCTGTCTTTTTAAATCCAACGTGTTCTCCAGTTTTACCTCACATAAATCTCGTTGTCACCAGAACTGTACTTTAAAAGATTTTAAAACTGAATTTATCATTCAGGAATGTGAAACTGGAACATTCTCAGACTCCAAAACAGTAGAACTGCAGTTGGATACAGATGAAGGGGAGTTTGATGTGCCAGTTGATAATGAAATTGATTTTGAACTAGAGTACCATAACACAAGTCAAAAAATTCAGGAAAGACTTGCCTCTTTACTTCTGCGCATGCAAGCAATTTTGCATGTCTCAAAATCAGCCACTGAAGAAATTGTCAGAGAATTTTATGACATTGGTCTTTTGATTGGGGATTTAAATGAGTGCACAATAAGGAATGTTCTGACTCTGCATAGTGGTACTGTTGATGAAAACACCATAAATTTGGTAACTAGTGCTTTACACAGTATTATTCCTCTCAGTTCAATTTCTCAAAGTGGTTGTCTTGGATCAGAACAAAAAAGGTTATCTTATTTTAGAGAAAAGTTTGGTGTCATTGATCCAGTTGAGTATGTTTTAAATTTGCCATCAAAGAAAACATATGTATATGTCCCAATTCTTAAAACTCTACAAAAATTGTTAAATAGAGGTGATATTATTGACATAGTTCTTGAGGAAGTTACTAAAGAATCCCAGCCTGGTCATTACAAAACTTTATTTGATGGGACATATTTCAAGCAAAACCTGCTTCTCTCAACAGAAGAACCTTGTATTTCTTTAGGATTGTATATTGATGATTTAGAAATCTGTAACCCTTTAGGAACCTCAAGAAAAAAACACAAGTTGTGTGCAATATACTGGGTAATAGCCAATTTGCCTGTTGTATTCAGGTCATCATTGTCAAACATATATCTTGCTCTTTTGTGTAAAAGTGGTGATGTCAAGACATTTGGATATGAAAGAATTGTAGAACCCCTTTTGCAAGATCTCCAACTTCTCGAAAGGGAAGGGATTTACACTGTCTCTTATACAC
>SSNP01000058.1:1477177-1522903 GCA_006937955.1 Pachypanchax playfairii | reverse complement strand
TACACTGTAAATTGTATTTTGGCCTTTTTGTTGTCCCAGTGTTTTATTTTATGTCAATTGAACAAGAAGTTGGTAATGTTGTTGTTATAAATTACAATAATTAATTAAACACATCCTAAAATGTTAAATAATAATTTCATGTCCAGTCAAATGAACAATCTAAGTGTACTTGACTTTTGAGCATTAAAATGTATGTCCATAAGGTGGCGGTAGGTGGCGCAAAGTCAGTTTTGCCAGACGCTAATTATAAGGGAAGAAGAAGTCACGCAGGTCAGTTAAGCCATAGACATCAATTTAAGTTAAGTTAAGCGGTCTCATGCTGTTGCAATGTGCACTTTACTAACTTCATAAAGGTGATATTGGACCAGTTTAACGGAGTCGACCTTTTTGGTAAGTTTTCTTTGATTTTCTGTCGAATTTGAAAGTTTTTATTTATTTGGCAAAGTCAAATTGTTAGTCAAATAGCATTAGCTTGAACAGTCAGAGAAAGAAATGCAGATAAGCTTAGAATTTGAAAGTTCGTTTTAATTCCAAGCTTAGTGTTTATAATAACTGTGTATACTTCATATTTGAGCGTTAGAAGTTGCAAACTTTGTTAGTTGGGTTAGCTGGGTTCGCGTGAAAATAGTTTTAGAGCGCTGTTGAAGCGGTGCGTCAACCAATCAGAGCGCCTCATTGTAGTGATGTCACTGCACGTGACTTGAATGAAGCGGGACCAGGAAAAACATGGAAGGCAAGCTTGTTGCCGATGCACCCGACGTCGACGTTGTCTAGCTTTATTAAGCAAATAACCCAAATCCCTCCCTCGATATGTTCCGCAGTAGTACAGAACATACAGCGACAGAGGAAGCATCGTTCTGTTTTGCTCAGAAGTTGGCTTTATAAATGTCAAACTGGAAGCATTGCTGGATGCTTACAAAGCGTACGGCGTGAATGCACTATTAGAGTCCTTCCTACTACTTGCTGTATGTTCTGAACCAGAACGCAGGCTGTGTCTAAATTCAGGGTCTGCATCCTGCTGAGATTCCCTCCTTCATGCTCAAGTCCATTTTCTTGTTAATGAATGATCCATTTACTATAAAAAATAAGGGGAACCAAAAGTAAACACAATGAATTCTGAGAAGCATTTCTTTCACTCAGTTTATTCTGAAGATGTTTATAACATAACAAAACCAAAAACTTGATGAGAGCTTTTGGTCTCGCCTCCTCTTCCTCACTGCTGGCTGAGAATGGGATTCATAAATACATTTATTCTTGTACCTCCACCCCACAGGTTTCTCCACTGCTTAAAATAAAAATTAAACAACAATTTGGACGCTTCTTGTCGCTTGGTGTGACGTAACATCCTTGAAATATACGACCTTGGAAGAATGCAGACCCTGAATTTGGACAGTTGCTGTCACATACCTCATTGGGCTGTGAACAGTTTGCAACACATATCAGCGCTCCTGATTTTTTTGAAAGATTTAAATGTGATGCATGGCGGCCAACATAATTTGTGCTGTTTTCTTTGATATGTAAAATACAAATAACTATTATTTTGTTCTTAAGAAAACTATGGAGTGTTTTATCCGCCATGTTTACATTTGGACAGCAAATTGAAAGGAAGTCTGTTTCATTACATTACTATTTCCCATTGTTTAAAACTTGACTTGCTGTGTACTTTTTACAGCTGTATATCAAGGTTGTCATAACAGATTTCCACCAACCTTTGAAGGTAATGTACTTCCTACATGTACTTTATTTTTTATTATTATTTTAGGAGAACCAGATTTCTACTCTTTTACATTTAGCTTACTAAGATGTACATGTACATTTGGCTTGTGAAATTTTAACATATTCTAACAACTAATTATTAATGGTTTATTGTTTAACTAAGTTTTTCACTCTTTCATACTTTATTCTGAAGGTGCCCATGGCGACAAGGCCTTTTACACTGGATGAAGTGGACCTGTAAACTTTGTACTTTTTTCTGTGAAATCGTAAGCGTATCATTGAGCATTATCAAAGTAACCACAGGCATTACGGAAGAACTTGCCCGTTACCCTGCATATACAGTAACTGCTCACAGTATTTCACATCCAAAACATCCTTGCAGGTCCATTTGAGAGATCACGGACTCATTGAAAACACAAGTGGACTCATAAGCTTCAAGGTAAAATGCTTATTGTGTGACTTTAATGAGGCAGTTGGCCTCAAACAATTTATTTCACATCTAGGACAGCATCTGCGCAATAAGGAAACTGTTTCATGTCCTTTTAATAGCTGTCTTTTTAAATCCAACGTGTTCTCCAGTTTTACCTCACATAAATCTCGTTGTCACCAGAACTGTACTTTAAAAGATTTTAAAACTGAATTTATCATTCAGGAATGTGAAACTGGAACATTCTCAGACTCCAAAACAGTAGAACTGCAGTTGGATACAGATGAAGGGGAGTTTGATGTGCCAGTTGATAATGAAATTGATTTTGAACTAGAGTACCATAACACAAGTCAAAAAATTCAGGAAAGACTTGCCTCTTTACTTCTGCGCATGCAAGCAATTTTGCATGTCTCAAAATCAGCCACTGAAGAAATTGTCAGAGAATTTTATGACATTGGTCTTTTGATTGGGGATTTAAATGAGTGCACAATAAGGAATGTTCTGACTCTGCATAGTGGTACTGTTGATGAAAACACCATAAATTTGGTAACTAGTGCTTTACACAGTATTATTCCTCTCAGTTCAATTTCTCAAAGTGGTTGTCTTGGATCAGAACAAAAAAGGTTATCTTATTTTAGAGAAAAGTTTGGTGTCATTGATCCAGTTGAGTATGTTTTAAATTTGCCATCAAAGAAAACATATGTATATGTCCCAATTCTTAAAACTCTACAAAAATTGTTAAATAGAGGTGATATTATTGACATAGTTCTTGAGGAAGTTACTAAAGAATCCCAGCCTGGTCATTACAAAACTTTATTTGATGGGACATATTTCAAGCAAAACCTGCTTCTCTCAACAGAAGAACCTTGTATTTCTTTAGGATTGTATATTGATGATTTAGAAATCTGTAACCCTTTAGGAACCTCAAGAAAAAAACACAAGTTGTGTGCAATATACTGGGTAATAGCCAATTTGCCTGTTGTATTCAGGTCATCATTGTCAAACATATATCTTGCTCTTTTGTGTAAAAGTGGTGATGTCAAGACATTTGGATATGAAAGAATTGTAGAACCCCTTTTGCAAGATCTCCAACTTCTCGAAAGGGAAGGGATTTACATTAGCAGGTTGGGAAAGAGTATTAGGGGTACAGTGTTGTTTGTGTCATCTGATAATTTAGGTGCTCATTCATTTGCTGGTTTTCAGGAGTCCTTTAATACTGACAAATTTTGTCGTTTCTGTTTAGCCAGCCGTAGTGACATTCAGACGCTTTCTGTACACAATAAGTCGTTTGAATTGAGAACCAAACAATCTTACAATGAGAATGTTTCCAAGTTGAGGGAGAACAAGATATTGAAAAGTGTCGATGGAGTGAAAAGAGATTGTGTTTTAAACAAACTGTCTTACTTTCATTGTGTAACAGGGTTTCCTCCTGACTTTTTGCATGATCTTTTAGAAGGTATTGTTCCTCTGGAGCTTTGCATTTGTTTGAAAAAACTTGTTGCAAATGGGTACTTTACTTTGAATTATTTGAACACTGTGATAGAGAAATTTCCCTATACGTTTTCTGACAGAACCAATCGTCCACAGAAAATATCAGAAAAAAGTCTTGCGAGGAAAACAATCGGGGGTAACGGTCACGAGAATTGGACTCTTTTAAGATTGTTGCCTCTCCTCATAGGACACACTGTTCCTGAAAATGATGACATATGGTCTGTAATCCTAGAACTTAAAGACATTGTTGAGCTGTTGGCTTCCTCCGAGTTTACAGACGAAAGTTTGTGTTACCTTGATTTCAAAATTAATGAACACAGAAAACTGTTACTGAATGTGTTTCCAGAACTGAAACTGAAACCAAAACACCATTTCCTGGAACACTATACACATTTGATCCGCTGCTTTGGACCCCTTGTTAATTTTTGGACATTTCGTTTTGAAGCTAAACATAGTTTTTTCAAGAAAGTGGTTCGTGATGTAAATAACTTCAAAAACATTCTATTGACTTTGTCTGTCAGACATGAACTTATGTTGGCATACTACTTGGACATGCCTAGCCTGTTTAAACCAAATGTGGAGCTAAAAGGAGTATCGGATGTGTCCCTGGACATTCTTTCCTTCTCTGTGAAGCAAGTGATTGAAAAGAAATGTGGATGTCAGAGCAGTGTAACTCTGGCAACAACTGCATACATACATGGAACAAGATACACTAAGGGAATGTTTGTTTCAGTCGGAAGCACAAGTGGACTTCCTGATTTTTGTAAGATTGCTCATGTGTTGCTAGTTTGCAACAAGGTATTCTTTGTTCTTGAATCTTTCTCAGCCTGGTTTTTGGAGCACCTTAGGTGTTATGAAGTCTGCAAGAGAGATCCCGTTCAACTGATGGTCGCCGAACCAAATGAACTGAACCATTACATTCCGTTGTCATCTTACACTGTGCAAGGCCGACTGGTGGTTTCTCCAAAGGTTTTTCTTGTACATTGAGGTACGTTATTTTATTCTTTTGTAAATTTCATCCTTTCCTAAAAAATGTTGTCACGTTAAAAATAATTAATTGAGCTCCACTATTGCCATGAATGGTGTCACAGTTTAGTCATCTCTGAGCCATTGGATGGTACTTTCATGCATAAATTACACAAGACAACAATACAGAGACCTCACCATAAAAACATGTTTTTGTAAGTTTATCCTGGGAAAATATTTAAGCAATATTGGCCACAGTCAGCCTGCTAGTAGATTTTTGTTTTCTTTGTTTTTGACAGTTTCATCATGCTGCTGCGCATCATCTTGAGTGACGATGACATTAGAAGGATTACTATTGACAACATGCCTGAAAATATTCATAGCTTCCACTCAATATTAAAGGAAAAACTTGGACTAGATTTGGACTTTGTGATTCAGTATCAGGATCCAGACTTTGATAATGACCTGTGCAACTTAACTTGCATGTCAGATCTTCCTAAAGAGAAAGCAACATTGAAAGTGCACATCAAGACAAATGAATCCTATCAAACTGACTCCACCCTAGACACAGCAAGTCTGTCATCGTCTTCTTTGGATGAGGGACCCAGTGGCACCAAAACTCGTCAGCTGCCCCAACCTTTTATCATCCCCAGCTTTTCCTTTGATGTTGAACTAAAACTCAAGAAAGGGAATGAAGCCTTCCATCGTGATGGGACACTTCTGGATATATCAAAAAACATGAAATCTGACATCCTGGACAAGTTGGCTGAAGCCATATATGCTCACAATCCCTATCCAACCCGTGAAGAATATGATCAAGTGGCCCAAGCTCTCATTCAGAAGCACCCGTGTCTAAAGGAACCAGGCTCTTTCCATGGATGGTATTGCTGGAAATTTAGCTTGAAGTTCAAAATGGGCAACTTCCGTCAGAAGATGCGAGTGGCTGGATGCTCTGAAGTTGGAGTGAATGCTCGTGGATCTGGGCCACCCTTAAAAAAACTGAAGAGGGCCAAAAAGTCAGAAGTAAACTTTCTGCCAAGCTTTCCAGAAGGAAAATGTGAGTCTGATCTTGAAAAGGAGAGATCTGCCATGGTTGTAGAGATCACAAAAAGAAAAGTTGACTGGAAGCAAATAGATGAAATGATGAGCATCACATTCCCCTTGCGAAGAAAAGAAATTGTTGAAGATGCACCACTTGTGGCAGAAATCAAAGAAAGGTGGCCAGCCCTGTTCAAAGAACAGCAGGTAGAGGGTTGAAGTTGTTTTTTTTTCTTTTACATATTTGTTAACTATGCTTAATCTCTTTGAAAAACTTGTTTACTCTTGCCAAGAATTAATTGTTATATTTTTTGCCAACTTCTATTATTATTTACAGATTGAAGCAGAGTTTGCTCGTCTTACATCTGTTGATCTGAAGAACTCTTTCTTCAGTGGGCTGGATCAGTATTTGCCAAGTTTCCTGGAGCTGTACAAGACCAAGAGTGGGAAAATAGCCGGACTAAGCAGACAGATGAACTGTCTTGATGATGATGTAAGTAATGAAATGCCCATACAGGTATATTTGTTTCAATTACTAAGATTTTTTGGACATTCATTAAAGTTTTACAATTTTATCAGTCTTCAATCTGTGGCAGTATTGTAGGTGTGTTCAAAAAATAATTTGAAAAGTTGACATTTTGATAAAAATTGTGTTGGGTTATTGTCTTCAGTTCACCCTAACCATTTTATTAAATAAATCCCATCAAATACAAATGTTTGAAACATGCTGCTAGTGTGCAAAAACCTGTTGTGTTTCAACACAAACTTATTACTGCAATGCAGGATTTTTCTTTTACCCGAGTGATAGCTCAGAGTAAAGTAACTTAACAAAAGAAATCTGTCCGAAAATTATGATATGAAGAAGTTAAAAAATGGAAAAGGCAGCCAAATTCCAAAGAGAAACTGAAGACCTTTTATTCAAAGCAACTTTTTAAAAAGACTTATATTGCAGAACAAGTCTGTAAACTTAAAATATGGAATTTAAAGTCAAGATCTCTAACAAATCCATTAGGTACAGAAGAAAAAGATCAGGAAGATTCGGTTTTTCTAAACAAAAATCTTCATTTTGGTTTCTGTTTTTGTTTCCAAGCAGTCTTCCATGCAGAAGAAGAGGTCAGTTGTTCTGCTGGGCCTTCCCTATTTTCTCAAGGATGATCCTTCAGGTGCATTCAAGACTGTTCAGGTGAGTGTGTATCAAAAACGAGTTGTGAACTGTTCCCTGATAAGTCAAAAGAAATTAGATGTGGTTATAGCAAGATAGGTTTTAACAAGGCTGTCTGTAAAATTAATTCCCCAAATATTGTAAATGGTCAGAATAAGTATTTTGCTTTGTAACTTGTGTAGGCCACTGATGAGGAGACCACAATCACTCGAGGGATGAAAGTTGGAGTTGTGATGGTGAAAGATGGCGAGGACGTCATTGCCACATTAGTAGTTCTTGAGGAACAAGTGGTCCTGCCTGACGTGAAGGACATCCCTCATGCCATTGCACTACTGATGGGTCTGCTTTTTGCACTTAATATAGATTACCCAAAGGAACTCAGGTATACATTTGAAGTTATTCAAAAGATCCTGATGAACATTGGTGGAGGACAGTGTTCCTCCCTTGTACATGGTTTGAGAAACAGACTCTTGCGAAAAACCATGTAGGTTCTCTTGACATCTCTCTGTTCATGGCTTAAAAATGTTTGACATTTTTGGAAAGCGCTCTCACTTTTCCTGTTCTTAAACATTGTCTAACTTTAAGGTACAAGTTTAGTACAGTTTTTGCAGCTCTTGATGCTTGTGTTTTGTTTGTTTCTTAATTGCATCTGAAAATATCCCCATATGGGTCTAAATGCATGCATAATCATATAAAAGTATAACAAGACAGGTTAAGACCAAATGATTGACAAGAATAAAATGTGCACATGTACAT
The DNA here is from genome assembly GCA_006937955.1 of Pachypanchax playfairii. Lineage (NCBI taxonomy): Eukaryota > Metazoa > Chordata > Actinopteri > Cyprinodontiformes > Aplocheilidae > Pachypanchax > Pachypanchax playfairii. The sequence goes on along the minus strand of SSNP01000058.1, from coordinate 1,515,347 downwards.
TTTATTATTTTGACTTTATGATAATTTTTTCTTTCAATTTTGATTTGGGGATGTTTTCTCATAATGCTAGATGTTCATATCCACACAGATTTATATGTTTCAGTGTTTAAAACATAGTAAACACTCAAAACATTCTTTTCAAAGTATCAGAAATTGAAAAACAGCTGTTTTGATTTTAAAATTACCTTTTTGGATGCTGATTGTTCTAAAAACTGGTCTAAAGACGGTTCAGTATTGATTAGAAAAACTGCTTGATTAAAAGTTGCACAGGTTTAACTTTGTTATTGTTAAATAAAAAAACAAGCTGGCTTGATTAAAACAGGTGTGTTGCTTGTCTATCATATTTTTTGGAGGTCAATTTTAAGTGTGAATTATAAAAGGATAGTATTGTTTAAAATTGCCAAAAGGCCAGTTGTACATATTGCACCCCCCTTTTTAAAATTATGTTTTAGTTCAGTTGACTCAAACATTTCTTTCAGATGATCTGATATTTTTTAATTGAGTCTACATAAATTTACAGGTTCAATTAATTATACCAATAAGTTCTCTCAATTAAAAACTAGCCAAAAAAAGAGTTGTGTCAACTTAAAATTGTTAATTGTGCTTAAAAGTATGAAAGTTCAAATAACTAAAATAAGTTGAATCAACTTTCCAACATAAATTAAACTAACTAATAACTTGTTGGTATAACAAGGGATTTTAATTCAGGATAACATATGATGATGTTAAGACAACAATTCATGTTTTTTTACTCAACTCAAAATTTTAATGCAGCCCTTTCACTCATATTTTTAAGTTGAAACATTATGTTTCATTTTACAGTGCACAGATCCAAACAGACATATGCTGTACTTAATCTATATGGTCTATTATTACCGGGCAAGCACATATGCTCATATGCACATGAAACACATTATATGCACATATACACAGCAAATTCAAAAGTGTTAAATTTCCAGTGTTAGTGTTGAGTGTTAAAATACAGTGTTAATTTAACTCTTTTTTAGTCTTTTTAACTCCATGAGAGTAAATCCCTCAAAGGAGTTGGTGTTAATTTGGGGAGTTACATTTAAGCAACGCTGTTAAGTGTTGAATTTAAAATTAACTCTGAACAGAGTTGCTCATCAGAGCTGGGCGGGGGGCGGAGCCAATGCCAGGGTCTGAGTTTTACCCAAAATGCACTTGGAGGCTTGATCTGCAATTTAATTGTAAACTTGTGCATCATAAAGCTCCATGTAAGAGTTAAAATAAAGCCAATCGTGCAGCACAACATTTTTTCAATATTTTACACCTTCTACATCACTAAAATCAGTCAGTCTTTTAAATCTTTCAGCAACCGTGACTCAAACATGACTGAGGTAACCTAATACAAGCTGCCTATTATATATTATTGTAAATAGTTCTCAGACTTTGAGCTTCTCTGAACTTAAATTGTAAAGGGGGCCTTTACCTGCTTCTCTCTGTGGTAGAGGTCTTCCCACGTTTATGTCACAGCGTGCTCATCAGACAGTCTCAAATGTAGAAGATCAGTGACAATGTTGTCCGTTACAAAAGTTGTGCTTAACTCTCTCTGGAGTTAAACAGGCAACACTAAAAGAGCTAACTTTTAACTCTATGGTCAAGTGTTAAAAAATCAACATTGATCAGTGTTTATAAGTGTAACATTTTAACTACAGACAGAGTTAAAAGAAACCCTATCTGAGTGTTAAATGTCCAACACTTTCAAAAGTGTTGTTTTAACACTTTGTGGTGTGGACCCATATAGACACTTTGAAAGTGTTGAATTTAACTCCAGTAGAGTTAAATCAACCCTGTAGAATTTGCTGTGTACTCATATTCACATTAAAATGTTTATTTTTAATTGTATTCATTTCATTTAGCTGAGTATGTTTTAATACACTGTGAGACACAAAATCGTGACTACTCCCATAAAAAATTTCAGCTGAAAAAAAAAAAATCATTACCACTCTGACAGTCAATAGAATAGGGCCTATGATCACGCAATGCATAATGGGTCGTCGCAGCCATGTTGAATGCGTCGGTTACTATGGTTTTTGTAAACAACCCGTGCACTGTTGCACCCCACAACACAGCAACGCAGAGTAAACGAATTAAATAATTACTATATTTGAGCCACAAGGCCGAGAGCAAGTGCACTGTTATCTAAAGAAAAAAGCAACTCTGCGCACCCAACATGGTGATGAGGACTCGATCAAAAGCCCTATGAATGAGGGGGCTAGGAGGTATGGATGAGGGGGCAATGCCCCCCTATTTGACCCCCTGACGCCGGGGCTGACTAAACCACCGTGTCACAGAACTCAGATCATCTCAAACTAGTTTTTTGAACATGGTGATGAGTTCACAGAACTCCAACAACCTCCACAGACAACAGATCTCACCCCAACAGAGGACGAGGTGGAACAGGAGACCCATGTCATGAACAGGAATCTGATAAATCTGCTGCAGCTGCCTGATATTATCACGTCAACCTGGACCAAAATGTCTGAGGAATGTTTCTGACATCTTGGTGAATTTGTGCCATGAAGAATAAAGCCACCTGAAACGGAGGTGTCTCTAATGAAGTGACCAATGAATGTCGACTACTAGAGTTTCCTGGTTCTTAACCAACTTGTCTCCTGGTTCTTGAAGTCTTAATGTTTTACTGACTGACTTTGAGCCCTTCACTTCTGTACAATCCTACAGTTTATTTATTAAAATATCACTAATTTAACTACAATAACGATACTGAATTTCAATAGAACTTCATTTCAACATGGTCTAGACATCAAACATCAACTGTTAAGCAAACAATGAGTCCAACACACAATAGTTTAGATTTTTCTTTAGTTTAAATTTCAAAATTTTCTTCTAAATGACCATTTCTTACATACATTTATGAAGTAATAAGAATCAAAAGAAAGTGGAACTTTAGCCTTATTTCAGACACATTTTTTTGCACACATGAGTGTTTGTCACTAAAATTGAGTCACATATTTATCCTAATGTTAATCCACAGACAACTTGACCCGCTTGCTCTTTAATTTAAAATGAAAAAGCATCCGACATGATATCTGCATCAGTTGTGCTACTTTAACCTCCAGTCCGAGTCATTAAACATTTTCATGTCGTATTACTGAGCTCAGTGGAATACTATCACGCTGAATACACTGAAGAGTTCAGCGTATTTTAAGATGAAAGACAAAAATATTTTTTTATTTTATCACAGAGTTTATCAGAATTTTCCCCAGCATACGAAGAAAAACACAGACTCTCAGAGGGAAGAGGCCGGAAGTAAAACTAGAAGAAAAACAAATTATTCACAGAAGGACAAGATCCACATCTTCATTACAAAGTACTCCTTGTTTTATTCCAAACAACATGCTGGAGCAGCCAAAAATACAGTCAGCATCATGAATTATACATGTTTTCCACAGATCCTCTGGGTGATCTCTGTACACAAGCGGCTTCATCACATGGTATAATTACAGAGGTTACAACTGGTATGATAAACACACGGCAACGCTAAATTCAAAGTCTCCTCGACTCACAGTGGAATTCAAACTGCTTGATGACAGAAGTAAAGAAACACGGTGACCAACGCTGTTCAAACTGCAGAGTTTGTTATAAAAATGTTGCCATTTGTTTGCAGCTGAGGGTTTGTGGCAGAGTTACTTTATACCACAAGCCCCGGGTGCATCTGCAAGAGTCGCCGAAATAAAAACTTTCTCAGCAAAAGCTGCAGCCGATCTGCTTACATGGTTACTTCTCTGTTTAAAGACTGAAAGTAAGAACATGCTAGTGAAACCATGATGGTCCCACACCAACACAGTCATGACCACCATCAAAAAACACCTAAATGCTAAAATCCTAAATGCTGTCGGGGCATCAACTTTAAAGTAAATAGATAAAATTAGAAGCAAATATTTGTCAGTACGTTGTTTCATTTATCCACTTGTTCCTTTTCAGAGTCGCAGGAGGCTGCTACCTATCTCCAGCAGACAGGTGAGAGGCGGGGCTACACTCTGGGCTCGTCATCAGTCCATCACAGGACCCTCCTGGCCTGGTTTCGAACCAAGGACTTTATTCCTGCAATACAACAGTACTACCAACTACATCCCTGTGCAGCCTGCAAATATTTGTATCTGCTAATGTTATTAGCAGCAGCACTCCTAGAGGACAAAAACAAAAACACCACACCTGAAACCAAATTTCCATTAGCATTAGCTAACAGCCAGGGAAGATACCCCCTCACCCACATGAGTGACATGACATGACAAAAAACACACAAATTTTCTAAATCTGATGAATTACATTTATTAACTGCTAACCAGCAGGTCACTTTTTACATTCTTACGTCTCCAATGAACATTTATGTTGTCGGCTGTTAATGACACAATAAACTTGACCAGCTCTGACTGATTAGATTTTTTCCTGCTGTGAAACACTTTGCCCTCCATCCTCTTCTTATCATCACCTCTCCCCGGGTCATCGCCCAGCTGACTGTAAAGGAATGGGCCCAAAGACTCATGGAGATATTTACTATCCTTTAACTGGTTTTTGTCATGTGGTAATCTGTTAAAGACAGACGACGTGGAGCAGCAGTGTCCTCTATGCAGCATGTTTTAATCATTGCTGCTGCAACAATGGTTGAATTCAATGTTCAGTACGTATTCATATTCTGCTGAACACCTGCTGATTCAAGGTGTTGGAATCAAGAAAACATCTAAAACATGCAGGATTCTCTTGCAGACCAGGATTAGACATCACTGACAACATAATGTTGCTCAGAAATTAAATTTGGCAATTAATAATCAGCATAACAGAAGTTCCCATGTCAACGAATGACATGCTGCCAGCGTTGGCTAATTATCAGCAAAGTAAAAGAGATCATATTATCATTTTTAAAGTTAAGAGTTTTATTAATGATGATGAATAAAACTGCAACTATTAGTGTCATAGATGACAAAGATTGTTTGAAAAGGTCATGTAAGGAGTGCATGAACGTTGTATTTATCTTCCTTAATGTCCTGCACGCGCCTGCTGAAACCTGTGGGTAGATGACATTTTAAGCTAGCCAAGTTAGAAACCCAACACTGATTCTGAGATTTATGCTAATGGAAAAAAGGGACATTGACATTATTTAATTATAATAATTAATGTTTAAGTGCATTTAATAAAATAATTTGTCTGACTGCAGTATGTTGGCTACATTAGCTGCATAGCTACTTACATGCTAGGTTTTTAGTATTGCCTCTGGGGTGATGAAACTAAAACTAAACACCCATGTTTTTTACTGTTAGTAACTGAATATGGGTCCCATTAAACCAAAACTACCAACTCTCCAGCTGAACTACATTAAAAGTGAGGAAATCTTCAAACGCCTACTCAAATGTAGATAATGTCTGAAGGGAGACTGTGAGGTCATTCCTTTATCGGTTACTCAGATAAATAAGAATGTAGGTCCATTTCATTTCACTGTCTGTTCTTAATCAAGCTGGTGTGTTTCTTGTCTTGTCAAGTAAAAATGTCTGTTTTAAATCTCACTGTAACTATTTGGAACATTTAACAAATCTTTATAACAGGATACACCTAAAAAACAGACTAAAAGGTGATTCAGAACCTCAGTGGCAAACATAATTATCTTCTTTGTCTGATTTACTGAGTAAACTCATTAGCTTGTGGTGATTTAACAAACACCTGCTTTCCAGTCTTTAAAGAGCCCATTTCACACAAGTTTCTGGACTTGGTTATTTCTTAAGTATTAACAACATTGAAAAACATATGAAACATTTTATGTCTAAAAGACATCAGGAGACACTGATTAACAGACCTTTCAATCTGTCTGCATCAAAATTCGGGTGGTTCCGGCTCCTTCTGTCAGGCTGCTTTGGTAACAGCTCGTTCATATTCATTATTTGAATTTGCTGGACTCAGATTGGCTAACAAATTAGCCTATGAGAGCAAATAATACTGTTTCTTGCCCCGCTGCGCATGGCAACGTCAGACGTTGTGTCTTCCTGTTTGCTACATCTTATGCTGCAGCTTTTAGCCAGCAGCATGCTAGGCGTGGTTTCAACTGCGGGAGCTGATGAATACTAACGAACAAAGGAGTTGTGACGAAACAGATACAGGCCGTTCGGACTCGGGAGAACTCGGGTGTTATCGCCACCTGCGTAGTTTGAGAGATTAAAACTGAAAGAGAAGTTGTTGATCTGTTTTCACACCCACTATGAAGGTAAGAACACCTGTGGAGCTAAAATATTCAACAAAAACCTCAGAAAAACCAAACCTACATTCCCACGCGTCAGCTACGCTCAGCCGCTGAAAGACGCCTAGCGCTTCCACCACAACATGGCATGAGATCATGTTCCAAACTCTTCTCCTCTGTTATCCCCCGATGGTGGAATGACCTACCAAACTCGGTCCGATCCTCAGAGTCGGCAGCTACTTTTAAGAGCAGACTTAAGACTCACCTCTTTAAAGAACACTTTCAGTCTTAATGTGGAATTGATTTATGATTTATGATAGCGATTTGGGAGTTTATCTCTACAAAAAAAAAAAAAATTAATTAAACTGGACTCCAAACAGTCCGCCTCCTTATATTGTTTCCTTCTCTTTGATTTCTTGCTTGTATGTTCTCTCAATGTAAGTCGCTTTGGATAAAAGCGTCTGCTAAATGACAGTAGTAGTAGTAGTAGTAAAAACCTTTTTTAACAGAAGGGCCTCTTTAAAGAGGCCATTTCACACAAGTTTCATAACTTTGTGGTAACGCACTGCGGGAGCTGATGAATACTAATGAGCAAAGGAGTTGTGACGAAACAAATACAGGCCGTTCGAACTCGGGTGTTATCGCCACCTGCATTGCATAGTTACCTAACAGGTAAGAATACCTGTGAAGCTAAAATATTCAATAAATTGATAATTTTACAAAAAATGTGATAGGAACTGGAAAGAATTTAACATTTTTTAACATAAATTTTCTTTTTGAATGAGACTAGACCAACATTCAGTGTTTAGCTACAGGTACACTCCACCGACGTCTCTGCACCATAGACGACGTATCATAAACCAAGCACACCTACCGTACCACAGAGGATTTCAGCTTTAGAAGAAACCTTCAGAATTCCCATTTCTATTCTCAGCACAGCTAACATCACCACTACCACCCCAGAGCACTACTAGCACACAGGCTACCTACTGTAGAGCCATGCATTATACATCAGCCTGGCTTTGAAGGGTTTTTCTTTAAAGAAATGGCATCACTGAAGAAATCGCTTCTGCCTCAGACCGTGGCTAAAGCTGGAGTCTGAGTGCGAGATCAACAACATTAAAGAGCCAGAATGACAGCTTTACGCACGTTAGCATGCAATGTGAAACACCAAAATATCGGAGAGAGGAAAAACTGCTTAAAAAGATATTCAAATGTGATTTCACTCGAATGTGACCAGCTGGTTTATTTCTGAGAGACAGAAATGTGCAGCTTCTTTTATGGGTCTTATAGCTGTTGCGTATCACAAATAAGAGCTTTTCTCTACTGTTCTTTGCTTTTATCTTATGCTGTGAAGGCTCTCAGGCCTGACAGTGTTAGTATGTTATGCAATATGAGGTCACCGCAATTTAAATCATCTCACATCCACAGAAATCTAAGCAAAGTATGTCAAACAGTGAGTGTTCTTAAACAGAAATCCACTCATTTATATTAACAGCTGCCCTTTTGACCCCACATTAATCGAACATTACTAGCTGCTGTTGTGTTCAGAGCTTGTGAGGACACGACATAAACTCACAGTCTCTTACTCTTCTCGGAGATCTGCTTAGGAAACATAAGTGGAATGATCCTCTGAACTGTAGGCCCAGTTTAACCCTGTTTCTCTTTGGCTTCTTCTCACAGTTTCCAACAGAACAGAACATGCTGCGGATTTCACAGCAGCTAGCACTGATCAATTTTTAGAATTTTGTAAAAAGTGATGTCAAGGTTTGATTTGGCACTAAAACACACAGCTACAACTGGTGCTTCCCCCTGAGCTTCTGTTTAGCTGGGTGAGTCAAGGAAAAGGAGATGCAGAGCGTTTAGCGACTTCACAGTGTAAACGTGACACGTATGTGTTCACAAATCCACGTAGCCTGTCGGAAGCCACTGAAGTGACATACGTGCATTAAAAAAAATCCGCTACAACTTCTTTTTTTCTCCCGTAAAGCGAATGATCATCGTGCCAGCTCTGCCCTGAAGTGGAAGTGGTGTGGCCGCTTTATCTCTCCTCGTCTCTTTTGCAGAGCTATAAATAGTGAAGAGTGCTGCTGTCTCTCATATTTCATGTGTCACTGGCTTCCACAGTCACAAGTGAAGAGCGTTCGCTGCACACTGAAAGCTCCTTCTTGCATCCTTCTTCGCTTCCTTGCACTTCTTTCCTCTCTTTTGTGCTATCTAATAGCCTCAGCTCGACTCTTCTCGGTTCTCCTTCACACCTTATCCCAGCAGACCAGGTCAGAGTCACATGTTTCAGGTAGAACCGGATGCAACTATGAAGGGCAGTTTAAACAGAAAAGAGTTCCCACCTATGAAAAGTTTGTGCAATGCAAAGAAAAGAAAGCTGCTGTGTGTGTGTGTGTATGTGTGTGTGTGTGTGTGTGTGTGTGTGTGTGTGTGTGTGTGTGTGTGTGTGTGTGTGTGTGTTTGTGTTTCTGACCTCCTGGGGACCCGTTTCCTGACTTTTACTATCTTTCTGGGGTCCGAGGGTTCTTGTGGGGACCGAAGCCTGGTCCCCATGGGGGGACTCCCCTTTTTAGGGTTAGGGGTTAGGTTTATAGGTATGGTGTGAATAGAGTTTTAGTTAGTCTTAGGGTTAGTTATAGATCAGTAATGGTTAAGGTTAGGAAAAGGGTTTGGGTTAGGTATAAATCTAGTTACTAAAATCAATGGAAGTCAATGGACGGTCCCCATAAGGATACCAAGACACACTTGTGGGTGTGTGTGTGTGTGTGTGTGTGTGTGTGTGTGTGTGTGTGTGTGTGGGTTTGTATTTCTGACCTCCTGGGGACCCGTTTCCTGACTTTTACTATCTTTCTGGGGTCCGAGGGTTCTTGTGGGGACCGAAGCCTGGTCCCCATGAGGGGGACTCCCCTTTTTAGGGTTAGGGGTTAGGTTTATAGGTATGGTGTGAATAGAGTTTTAGTTAGTCTTAGGGTTAGTTATAGATCAGTAATGGTTAAGGTTAGGAAAAGGGTTTGGGTTAGGTATAAATCTAGTTACTAAAATCAATGGAAGTCAATGGACGGTCCCCATAAGGATACCAAAACACACTTGGGTGTGTGTGTGTGTGTGTGTGTGTGTGTGTGTGTGTGTGTGTGTGTGTGTGTGTGTGTGTGTGTGTGTGTGTGTGTGTGTGTGTGTGTGTGTGTGTGTGTGTTTGTATTTCTGACCTCCTGGGGACCAGTTTCCTGACTTTTACTATCTTTCTGGGGTCCGAGGGTTCTTGTGGGGACCGAAGCCTGGTCCCCATGGGGGGACTCCCCTTTTTAGGGTTAGGGGTTAGGTTTATAGGTATGGTGTGAATAGAGTTTTAGTTAGTCTTAGGGTTAGTTATAGATCAGTAATGGTTAAGGTTAGGAAAAGGGTTTGGGTTAGGTATAAATCTAGTTACTAAAATCAATGGAAGTCAATGGACGGTCCCCATAAGGATACCAAAACACACTTGGGTGTGTGTGTGTGTGTGTGTGTGTGTGTGTGTGTGTGTGTGTGTGTGTGTGTGTGTGTGTGTGTGTGTATGTGTGTGTGTGTGTGTGTGTGTGTGTGTGTGTGTGTGTGTGTGTGTGTATGTGTGTGTGTGTGTGGGTTTGTTTTTCTGACCTCCTGAGGACCAGTTTCCTGACTCTTACCATCTTTCTGGGGTCCGAGGGTTCTTGTGGGGACCGAAGCCTGGTCCCCATGGGGGGACTCCCCTTTTTAGGGTTAGGGGTTAGGTTTATAGGTATGGTGTGAATAGAGTTTTAGTTAGTCTTAGGGTTAGTTATAGATCAGTAATGGTTAAGGTTAGGAAAAGGGTTTGGGTTAGGTATAAATCTAGTTACTAAAATCAATGGAAGTCAATGGACGGTCCCCATAAGGATACCAAAACACACTTGGGTGTGTGTGTGTGTGTGTGTGTGTGTGTGTGTGTGTGTGTGTGTGTGTGTGTGTGCATTTGTTTATAGAAGAGGTCAGGAAAGCTTCCTTTCTGCAGTTTGTGTAGAAAATTCACGATTCAGTCATGCATCATACTTTGATCAAACCTGCCAAGACATCATTCTCAGAACCGCTCAGCATAACTTACACTGTCCAAATGCTTCAAAATCTCTGACACAAATACATATCAATACACTCCAAACTCACAAACAATAGAAAACAAAACATTTTACTTTATAACTTGCTTGAGAAACACAGCAAAAGTAAACATCCATCCATTTTCTGTATCTGTTGGTTCCTGCACAGGCTCAGGGGGTAACTGGTGCTTCTCTCCAGCGATCACTGGGAGAGAGGCGGGGTACAGGACAGCTTTCTTTTAACTTCAAAGTAATTATTTTACAACTAAATATAATCCAAATTATACCCCAAAGCAGAATAAAACCTCCTTCAGTTCTATATTTCTAAGCTTATCTATTAAAGTTTCAAAGCCAACAACTAAACTAAATTTCACAGCTGAGTTAGCAGCAGGATTTATAGCAATTACGGGTGAAATCCACAGATAAACAAAACATTTACGCGCTGATGCTACACACTGAATAAGAAATATTTATTAAAATCAATATTTTTCTCCTCTCGCTTAGGTCTTGATTTAGTCAAAACAGTATGTCAAAGTTCTGATAACACTGAATCAGACGACACATTTCATACCCAAATGTTATGATTCATGTGTTTTATCCCATCGAGATGGTTGCATGAAAAACTAGAAAAGCACTCCAAGAGCTGCACCAATTATTACAGCCACATGCACTGAAGATAGCCCAATCCCCCAAGTGTTAAAGAATCCTTTAAAAAAATGCAATTGTTATTTTCTACTGATTTAAGTTATGTTGCTAAAAGACAGACTTACAAACCAACACTGGCAAAAACATGAGCCCTTTGGCTAAATTTCAAACATCAATGGTTCTCATTGCTCCCTTATATGAGCTGGAATGGAGTCGATTACACACCCCGCCCCCCCAGTGGCCGGTTCCAGTATATGTTATTACATTCCACCCCTTCGTGTTAACAAATGGGACAATGATGGCAGATCCTTAATGATTCTGTCCCTCCTGCTGATGCATGTTCAATTTTTTTTCTGATATATTTAGTTGATGCATAGAAGCACCTTGATTGTGTGGAGGTGAGTAGGCGGGACTTTCAACCACACAAATCCAGAGCTTAGTCTAAAAGTACAACACTGCAATGTCTGTAAATAAGATACAGCAGACTGAGATGTTACATCTATCATTAAACAAGCTGTTTGTGGTTAAAATCAACAAACTAAATAAACATATAAATGACCAAGATAAAAAAAGAAAAAAAAAGCTCCAGTTTAAGTGCCCAGAAGATCCCGAGGAGCGCCTCTGTTCTCCCTGTGCGCCTATAAGGTTTAATGCTCCCCTGGAGGAGGCCATCACAATGAAATGTGACAATGGTCTGAAATAACTGGCTCAAACGAAAAACCTTTAGGATATTTTATATGATTGAAAAGCCCGTTGAAGCTATTGAAAGCTACAAAAACTGTTATCCTAGTAAATAGAACTAAGAGCTACACGATGAATATGTTGAAAGCAGCATTTATTTTAAAGAAGAAACACCACTGCAAAAGGAAAGTCAATATACAATCACTACAGTAACTGAGATAATTCTGGCTGCAGCTAGAGTCATGTCTGTGCTTCATTTGGAAATAATTAAAATTAAAGTCATTAACAAGTTTATGTGAGGCAGAACAAGTAAACTAGTGCTGATACGATGTTCTGGCTGGCAGAGTAATTCAAATGTAACACATGCATTAAGCTCATCATGCTCTGATCGATGGCTTCTAATAATTAAGCTGGAAAAACAGTTAACTGGGGACAAATGGTATATCACTGCTACAAATCAATGACATTCAATAATTCAGCCTGAAGGCCAGGAGGAGTAAGGACACAGTGTTATTTTACAGCAGCAGCTCAGAGGAGGAAGTTCCAGCCTGAACGTGCATTCTGAAGCACGTGGAGTACAGTATGTTAACCAGCTGAGTAAAAAAAAAAATCTCTGAGTAATCTGACCCTTTACCAATAAACTGTCCTTATTTTATAGATGCTTCGTTATGGGTGAGACGCTCAGCCTAAGATGTCAAATCCTGACTTTTCAATCCTGAAAGGTCTAAAAGAAAACAAGGAAGCGTCTACCAAATGCTGTCCTTTCTTATGCCTGACAGGAAATGGTAAAAACTCCCAAAATATTTACAAAAACAACTATCTACGAGTTCGGTAGGAGGAGTTTTAAAGACTCTTCCTACAATGAAAAGTCTGAAATCAGACGTTGATAAAAAAAAAAAAAACATGTCTGATTTCATTTTCTTTTATTTCCCATGTGTAAATATCCTGTTATCTTTCTGACATCAAAGCTCTTTAAAATACCAAATTGGACACTGCAAAACATCTCTGCCACGCCCCAGATGAGCTCCTGTAAAACCATATTCCATCTGTGTTCAGATTAATTTCAAGATTCATAAACACTGGAGAGTTAAATATAATCACATCATGTGGCAGTAAAAGTGTGACACTGACCAAACAGCTTCAGCCTTCATGTGTTCATTCATTAAACAATAGGGTGAAGGTGAGTGTTTATTGATTGCATTTGTGTTTGCACATCCCCATCGAGGTGGATCAATGATAACTCTGCTTCCAGCTAATCCCAAATCCAGCGCAGCGTGCTAACAGCATGGGCGTGGCAGTGAGAGCTGGGGGATGTTTAGCAGCCAGTGACTAGAAACAACACGCTCATTATTTACCCAAATTCTTTTTCCTTTTTGTCTCAGAATCTCCTCACAAGACCTTTCCAGCTAATTAACTCTGAGTCTTTACCACAAACTGTAAGAAATTATTTTATTCTGGTTATAAAACAGATGAAATTCATTAACGGCTGCAGCAGATAAATCAGCTGATATTAGGAATTGTGAAAAAAAAGGGTTTATAAAGTAAATTTACTAAACCTGAATAATAAAAGGTGTTGTTGGCATTTGCCATTTTTAGCTATATCACTGAATCAGCCTTTATCTAATTAAAAGTAAAGGCGTAGGAAAGAACACGCCGATCAGCTGGATGTTAGCACGTGCAAAATAAAATGTTTGGGATTATAGGAAAAGAAGATAATCTGGTTCTGAAGGCCATATTGGTTTACAGCACTGCTGAAATGACAAAAACACAGAACAAGAGCAGACTACAAGTCAGGGAAAGGTGCGTAAACCAGAGCAACCACAGGGAACATGAAGCAGGCGCAGCACACAGGTAGACAGGAGGTGAGAAACCGAGGGCTTCATATACTGGTAGGGATGATTAGTGAAGGAGAACCGGGTGAGTTGATGAGCAAGTGTGTGAGAATCTGAACCCAAGGATTGCAGGAGAGATCAATGGGCTGAGATACAGAAAACACATTAAATAACTCTAAAGTCAATGACACTGAATACCAAACACGGACAACTAAAAGTGCTAAAACTAACCAAAATCCTAAAAATAGCAACACATTTTTTTAGTTTGATATTAAATAACATTATAAGGATTGGAGCAACACAGAGACAACCCTGCACACTCACAGAATCCCATTTCACCCACTGATGTCTTCATGAGCAGGGAGAACAAATTTAAATGTTCAGGGACACGTTCCAAATCAAAGGTTACAAGCAAATATTAGAGCAATTTTTCTTAAAGATATAAACCAATCACAACGTCCAGTTTATTGTGTTTTAAATGTCTTGAGTTTAATATAATTATTTAACCATCCTAAAAAAATTATTTGAAAATAGTAAAAATTGGGTTGTTTTCCAGAGTATTTTACAGTCACAAGCAAGTTATAATCTAGTTTGTTGTAACCACCGTGTTCCTTAGCATCACTTCAACTCACATAAATAATGTTAGATTCTGATTTCTGTTCAAGCTAAATGCATGACAAATTGAGAATCTGGAAAAACATATGCTGATTTGTTTTACATGAAATGAACTGGTAACAATTAATGGGATAATTAGCTACTTAAAAGGTCATTCTATTTCAAAATAAGAGCCAAATCCAGCAGTAGATCTGTGAGTCATTAGCATGCCAAAATAAAAAAACATGAAGAAAATACCATCTTACAAAGAGCCATTTACAGTTCTTGGCTCCTTCCATTTAAAACGGTTTTTCTGAGGTTTGTGTTGAATATTTTAGCTCCACAGGTGTTCTTACCTTCATAGTGGGTGTGAAAACAGGTCAACAACTTCTCTTTCAGTTTTTATCTCTCAAACTACGCATGTGGCGATAACACCCGAGTTCTCCCGAGTCTGAACGGCCTGTATCTGTTTCATCACAACTCCTTTGTTTGTTAGTATTCGGCAGCTCCCGCAGTTGAAACCACGCCTAGCATGCTGCTGGCTAAAAGCGACGTCGGATGTTACCATGCGCAGCGAGGCAGGAAACAGTATACCTTGCTCTCATAAGCTAGTTTGTTAACCAATCAGAGTCCAGCAAATTCGAATAATGAATATGAACAAGCTGTTGCTCGAGGCCTGACGCAGACAGGTTGAAAGGTCTGTTAATAAGTGTTTCCTGACATTTTTTAGATATAAAATGTTTCATATTACTGGTTAATACTTAAGAAATAACCACAAAGTCCTGAAATGTGTATGAAATGGCCTCTTTAATAATAGATGTTTTGTAGCATTTCATTCATTTTGGACGATAAAATACACGTCATGATTATCATGTGTTTCACCAAAGATCTAAAACGTCAACTGCAACAGATCCTACAATCTGAACTGATCTTTAATGAACACAGTTCTATTTGCACCATGTCGAATCTTCAGCTGACAGCCGCCTGAATGGGGCAGCAAAGTGCTGAGCAAACCTTTAAGATAAAGAGCAGATTAGCGGCTGTCAAGCCACTGGGTGGATGTGAGTGCAGTGAATGAAGAGGCATCAAAGCCAGACAAAGCAGACGCAAACTGGCCAGACGCCATTTCCTCAACTCTACACACACACAATCACAGAAAACCTGCAAGCCAGCAAATGCTGCACTAAGGTTAGAAATTAATGAGATCTTTGAGCACCAAAAAGCCATTTAAAGTTTAAAAAAATGCTTATGACATAAAAACTGTCACAGAACAAATGAATAAAGTTGGTAGTTTTTGAAGCACTTTTCAACCTTTCCAGTATTTAATTGGTTGAATAGTCTTTATTTTTTTATTATTCCACATCCAATGTCTAGCTAATACCTGTTGGTCACAAAATAGTCAAGGATAAAATCTGAAGCAAAAGAATGGAACAGCAACAATGTTCCAACTTGATAAAAAAAATCTGCTTCTGTCAGTGAAAAGTCTCAATATGAATTTATTTTCTGTAAGTGATAAATGGTAATCCAACATGTGAACTCGTTTTAACTTATTTGCTTCAAAAGCTCTACAGGACATGATGTCTCTCTCCCCACAACATGAATAAGAAGCTCAGTTGTATTTATGTAAGGCCACATACATTGAAGAGTGAGAACAAAGAGCGGCTGTCAGGCTGCAGCTGACGCTCCTTAAACGCCCACTAAGTCTCTGAGTTCTGGATTCAGGAGCTCTTTTTTCTGTCTTCAGTTTTTACTCCCTTTTCTTCCTTTTTCCTAAACCCCCCAACCCCCCCACTTTATTTTTTCAACTTTGCAAGTGAGTCTCTGGCCCAGTGGTGCCACCAAGGGGTTTGGAGGGGGGGCAGTGGCCACCTCATTAAATTTGCTGGTCACCCCACTGGCCCCTACTGGCCAGATGAATATGGTTGTTTTATGAGTTTGCAATGACATCTGGTTAGATTAATGCAAACAAGCAAGCCCAAGATATGTGGCATCTTTACCATACATCACCGATAACATCGGTTTGGTCTCTATTTCGTGGCTAACGTTGGTTTTAACAGGGTTTTTGTGGTTTTGTGTTTTTCAAAAAACGCCACTTTGCATGTTCAGAATGAGGCCGTATTCTTCATAAGTGGAAAGCATTTAACGGGAACTGAGTAAATCCTCTTTGCCCCTCCCCAAAAAACATATTTTTGAATTTCAAGATTGGTTTTATAATACATTCTGCCCACGCGTGATTTCGTCAGTACACACAACAACAAGCAGGGAGAAAGATGACAACATGACTTCAAGCCCATCACAGGTACTGCATGTTTTCGTAGTCGAGCAAACAGACGTGCACATGTCCTTGTATTTAGAAACTTCCAGGTATTTTACTTTCCTGAACGCCTGGTTTCCTGTCTGGTCCAAACTAGACTGCTGAGCTTGACGAGTTTTAGAAACGTACCACGTGACAAATAGAACAGCCGCGTAATGCTCGCGACACTACGCTTCTGGGATGTGTCTCATGTGCGCTGCTTCACATGCAGTGGGAACGGTCTTNATTGACTCTAATAGCCTCTATCAGCTGTGTATTACGCGTCACTAACGATGTGCTTCTATTCAGTGGGAAGGAGAACAAGTAGTTATTTAGCTTATGGAGGAAGAACTGCTGAGATGGAACAGTCTTTACATGAACCTCCAGCTTTGGTGAGTGTGAACTTATCCGGTCAAACTTCTACTTCACTGTTAAACTGGACTGAATAGTGTTGAGTGCTTTACACTGTAAAAATGACACTGTTCTGTCTCTTGGATCATGAGATAATATTCAGGTACTCAACAGTCTGAGGTTCATGTTGTTTCGTGCTGTCTGTTGTTGAATACTATGACGTGTAAATGAGTTATTTAAATCTTATTGTATCTATAATTTGTCATTTTGAATCTACTGAGAATGTTTAAATGTGTGAGCGGCTGTAACTGTTGTTGTGTTTGATATTACAGCCTCTGTGTTGGTGTTGTTGTCACTATCACTGCGATCGGAGGTGGATGTGTCGTATAAAACTCAAGGTAATGGGAAACAGGCTGGCAATAACTCTACTCCTCAGTCTCTGATTCTGTCACACAGATTTGGCTGTTTTACTGTCTGTGTCAGACATTTTAGAAGTCAATACAAAAAAAAAAAGTATTTATAGCACCCTCCATATTTTGAGAGATAAAAAAATCAGCTGTGAATATGAATGTAAGAGAGAAGTTCATGTTCAGTGAGGAGAAACATTCATTTCTTGATGCTTCTGTCATATCTGATGAACTTCTGTAATAAAACAATATATTAGAAGGTGATTTTAAGTAGTTGTTTAATGAAGTAACCTCCTGTTTTCTTTAGATCTCCTACATGTGATCTGACTCAATTATCCTAAAGTTTCCGCCTGAAGTGAACCACTTACCTGTGAAGTAAATCCTCTATATACCAACGAAATCTTCAGGGAAGAAAGTCCCTCGAAGCTTCAGGTCTGATGCTGAAAGCAAACAGTTCCACCTGGATGAAACTCACCTGTCTGGCCTCCTGTCACACCTGGACTCATCTGTCCAGCTCATTGTTATCATCTTCACATCGTTGCTTCATTTGTCCTTTTTAAATTCTGTGTATTTTTGATGTTCTGAAGCTTTAATACCATTTTTAAAATTACATTAAATCAGTTTCGTGGTAATATTGAGTATTTACAAATGTAAATGTGATTTCACATGAATCTGATTATTGCCAAACCTTTTCTATATTTTATTGCCACAACTAAGTTTTTTTTTTTTCTTACTATTATTTTACAGAGGTTTATTTATTCTGGTCTTAGAAATGGATGACTTAAATCTGAAAACCTTGAAAAAGCAATTTTGAGGATTTCTTTCAGATTTATTTTTATTGTAACTGTTGAACAAAGTGAAGTTAAAAATTGATGAATATAAAAAAAAAAAAATAAGTCTGTAATGTTAAAAACTGAGATGTTGTCCAGTGTAAAGATGGAGACATGAGAGTGGTATGTAGTTAAGTTAATATAGAAATTTGTAATAAAATATTGTAATAAAAGAAGGACTGAGCATTGTTTATGACTAGACTGTACCCATCATGTAAACATGTCAACAGAAATCTGAACCATCAGTAAGTTATTGGCACTTTAATCCTTTTCTCTTAGGACAAATGCCAGAAAGGATCAAACGTGTTACACGCTGACAGTAAGACATTTCCCTACATTCAGTTGTTGAACATTTCTTGAACCTCTCCCGAGCCCCTCCCACCCGCCCACTTACTGTCTCCCTGACACGGGCCAAGCTAATTGGGAGTCACCCCTCGCTGTCCTCCTCCTCGTGCACAAAAACAGTCATGGCCATGACAGCAGGGTCTGGCTCGTTATCTCCAACCCAGCGCCGGACATGCTGCAGCCCAAACGGCTTGACCGCACCTGGTTGACATCATGACAAACCCAGAGTTCATGTTGTCAAGGCAACCACAACTTGGCAGCGTTCAACTCTGCTCCACGGGGGACTGATTGGGTGAGCAATGCAGCGAGAGGTAGATTAGGTAGAGTATTATTGTCTCCCTCAGTACTGAAGGACATGCCGCGTCAGACATAGAGAAAAGTGGACAGACTGAAACACTAACGACAGACCTGATGGACGGAGGTGAAGGATGCTTCTCATTTAGCAATTACACATTAATTCTTCCACGTTCTTTGGTGATTAAAAACAGTGTTTTTGTGACCTTCTGGCTGATCAGAACGAGGTAAAGTAGTTACAAAGCTGAGGTAAATGTCATCATTTGACTGAGCACAGCTGGACAGAGACGAGTGCCTTTTGACTTAAATGTCTATGTTTCTCTTTTTTTCAAAGCTAGATGGAAGCCTGCACAAATATAGATGCAAAGTGATTTTGCAAACAGATTTTTTTCTTCTATTCTGAAAGTGTGCACTCAACCTTAGAGTAAAAAAAAGAAAAGTGACAAAAAGATGTGTCCACCTAAGAGCCATTACTCCATCCGTATCCCATCTGCACGGCTGTCGTTCTGAAGCAGAGGAGAGGGTAAAAAAAAAACACCCAGTGCCTGAGACAGAAAAGCAAAGTGCAGCTGCTATTCACCATCATCCATTAGTGCACCAGCCTGACTCACAAGTGGATGTTGCTCAGTGAAAATGCAGAAGATGATAGTTAAGTCACCTGAGCTCTGCGACGGGGGTTTTTAAAGTGCAAACGTCAGCAGCAGCGCCATCAACTTTCCATCACTGGCTCCATTTCCACACATTTCAAATTTAGTTATTCACCTATTTACTTCAGTTGCCTGATTCCTCCCGGGTGAGGAATACACCAACTAATTGGCTGGCAAAGAGAATCAGCTGATTTTCAGCTTTACTGCCTTGATCTATGTGTAATGAGGCAGAAACTTCATGAGCATGGAGGCCTGAGATCAGTGCAGGTGGTTTGAGTTTTAGGTAACAGATCCACAGTTCACCCTGCTCCTTTTTGACATCATGCATCAGCCAAACTCTTATGCCCTTTCAAAAAATCTCAACAATAGATAAACTATAAATGAATTTAGAAACTCCAACAAGTTCAATGGGCTGAAATTGACAATGTCAGATTCTTTTTTTGCATCACAGTGGAGATTTATAGGTCTGAAACTTTTCCCAAACTTTTCTAAACTTTCTCACTTTTTACGATTTACAGAACTTTGACCAAGTAAGGTTCCAAACACCCGCGACCATTCAGGAAATCTTTGGTTTGGTCATGTCAATTTTCAAGTTAAACTATGGTCCTCCTCTCCTGTATTTTCCTTTTTATCCATTGTTACATTTAGTGTTTTTTCTACAGAAGGAAGAGGCTGTTGACCAGGCAACCCGTCCGTCTGCTGGCCCATACGAGTAGAGGAGCTGCTGCACGCAGTGATAGAAATCAGATGCTGCCATGATTGGAACACAATGACCAGGCAGTACAGACCCTCACGCCGTCTCTCCATGTGTCGTTTTTTTTCTGAGTTATCAGCAGAGATTATCAGCTGAGGAATATGGTTCACACACAGAGTGTTTTGGGGGGGGGGTGCTTCAAAATGCTTCTCAGTTGACCCTGATTGTCATTTTGTGTCAAATTAGACCACAAACTAAAATAAAAAACAAACAGTTCGTGACTTAGGCGTTCTTTTTTATAAATTAAGCATCATGATTCATTTGTTTTCAAACATTAAAATCAATGAAAAGATGTACAGTGTTTGTAAAACTAGCTAAAAAAAAGGGCGAGTGACAGAATCTTGTGGAAACAACGTTAGTGGGTCGTAGGTTGTCTCATGCTAATGAATTATTTAAAACCATTCATGTTGTTTTTGTGCTAGCTGTTATGTGCCTGATGGTTTCGTCTCTACTCTCAGCAGCCTGCGTTTGATTTTTAGCCCTGCTGGCACTGACACTTTGATTGATTTAACAGTGTTTTGATTGATGCACCAAAGACTCTCAAAACAACATTAGCTGACTCAACTTTGTTTTTTCTTGTCAACAGGTTTAATGTAAATGAGATTCAAATATGTGGGAACTATTGACAAATAAGTTACGTTGAGTCAACTAATGATTTTTTGAGTGCATCTTTTCTGTTATGAAAATATTAAAATGTGTAAGTAATTTCATGTTTTCTCTTTTTCTATGTGTGCTAACAGCTTTATTCTGTGGAGCTCTTGGAGAAGAGAGGTTATTAGAAGTTTGTCCACATCACATGTATCATCTTCTGTATATAAAAACTTAATGAAGCCTGTTGAGGCTGAAGCAGCCAAGGCGAGTCTTTTGGAAAAGGATGATAGCATGCTGGAAACACTTCCCTGAACCTTGGCAGAGTGCATCACTTTTCAGACTTTCCTCCAGGGACATATAGCAGTGAGGGTCATTCTGCCATCTACCATCAAGCTTTGGCAATTAGACAGAGAAATAGAGAGCAGAGAGGGGGGTTGGAAAGATGGGAGATGTTGGTTAGGGTGATAGGGTACTGCATCCCAGAATAACAGCTGAATGCACTCTGAAGACTTCTGGTTTCCTGTAATGCCGCTCAGCGTGATGCGGGAAGACAACATTAGGGAAAAGAAACCCTTTGATCAATTTAATGTTGTGTGACGAGAACACTGGCTGCCAGCTTCACCTGTGCGTGTGTGTATGTTGAGTGTTTAGAGTCCCGGTTTGAGATGTTGCAAATCCAGCTTGTAGACGTCAGTAAACACAAATTATTTATGTTTGAGCTCGAGCAAACTAAATGAAAAATGGGTAAAAGTAAGTGAAACCGTGATCATGTTTTGGGTTGAGACACAAGAAACGTAGCAGAGGTTTAATCCAGACACATTTCTAGACTTTCTGTTCATCTTAGCTTTGATTATAAAGTACAGAACGTTTCCACCTCTTCATGATGATAAGACTATTGATACCACTTCTCATATCCGTCTCCTTAATGTGACATTGTCTTCACCTTGAAGTCGCTAGGCAACAAGCAGAATTAATTAAACCACCAAGGCCTGACACCAAGTAGTCCCCAATTATAATCAAAATCAACTTCAAGTTGTAGTTGTCCAGGAACAAAAAAAAACAAGCTAAGCTAACTGGCTGCAGAAATTAAATTGTTTTATTTTAATTAAAAAGTAATTCCGACTAGCAGCAGACTATAACACCTCACTGGTACTGTGCACTGGTACTGTGCACTGGTACTGTGCATTGGTACTGTGCACTGGTACTGTGCATTGGTACTGTGCACTGGTACTGTGCATTGGTACTGTGCATTGGTACTGTGCACTGGTACTGTGCACTGGTACTGTGCATTGGTACTGTGCATTGGTACTCTGCATTGGTACTGTGCACTGGTACTGTGCACTGGTACTGTGCACTATGGGTTGAATGCAGAGAAATAATCTTCCCAAGGGGATCAATAAAGTATCAGTTATTATCATTACACTCAGAATGTAGAAAACATTAGCTCAACTAGTAAACTAATGTTATGTTGTTGGCTCTATGAATACAAGGCACATGCTAACTGAACCATCCTGAGAGGTCTCGATACAAAAGCATCCCCTGGATGTGAAACAACAACAAATATACAGAGTCGTCTGCTAATTTGCCATTTTACTTTCTTCACAAAGGAAGAAGACACCGCTACAACCTCCTTGATCTATCAGTAGGTCTCATTAAAAACTTGAAGTACCTCCCTCAGAGTGAAAACAATCCTAATCTTGATACACTCGTACTTGCCAAGCAGGTTTTTATCATCTCTCATCCTTGAGAAGCTCTTCTGCACTTTCAGATTGTTTTATATCAAAAGGTTTCAATGCCACATTCGCCTACAGTCACATCACACCATGTGCTGCACTGTGGCACGACTCCTTCATAACCAGACACGATGAAGCTACCTGCATGCTAACACGACCTTACCATGTGATGATGCTAAAGCTTAAGAGACCAGCACAGCAAGTTCTGCTTCAAGTTATGTTGCACATGCTCTACCAAGACAACAAGCTCCCCTTCGCCCAGGTCCCTAATATGCTGCCATCGCCATGATAAACCTACAGAAGTGTTCTGCATGCATAGCCACCGTGAGCCTGTTATTTTAAACCTAGGCCATCATGCAGGGGAAATTAGTTAGCTTCATCAGGCCCCCCATCAGAGGTATACCGCTGGTACCACCAGGTGATTAAACAGTTACTTTTAAATACATCCAGCATGAGTTATGTAGAACAAGTTGAGGATTGCAGGGTTCAGATGGTGTTCTGAAAGCTCACAGTGATCTTATGTTACAATGTTCACAAACAAGAAGCCCCAAACTCAAAACCAGATCAGCTTCTGCTTAAGCTGCCATGATGCCACATTCTGCTGGTAAACACAGAGAACGTTGCAACTTCATCAGACATTTCACTTTAAATACATCTACATTGATTAGCTCACCCCTCCCACTCAGCAACCCCAGTGTTCATCACATGTAACATTTTATCTACATCACTAAAGCCAAAGGGAGAAAAGCGCAACCACCACCACCACCACCAACCCCCCCCCCCCCCCCCCCCCCCCCCCCCCCCCCCCCCCCCCCCCCCTCGGCCCCTGCAAGAGCCCAAATTCAGAGACAATTAACAGGAGCAAACATTATGGTGATCTCTGCTGAAACATAGTAGCCTCATCTTGGCTGCATGATGAATGAGATTAATTTCTCCACGGTGAAGAGGAGAAGCAGCTTGTAACTGATCAGAAACACAGTGTGGGGGAGTTTTTAGTGATCAGCACGGAGCTGGAGCGCGCAGGCTGCAAGGTGCACTTCACATCCATGCACATGCTTTGAAACAAAAAAAAAAACCCAAGGTCCAAACGCCTCTCTGCAAAGGCAGCACAAAGACGTGCAGCCGGTGCACGCTGGGCCGCTGTCACGCGTGATAATCCCCCGAATATCGCTCAAATTTAGGTCAATCAGAAAGTAAAACCGTTTTCACAGCAACCAGCCCCCCTCAACAGTACCCCCCCACCCCTCCTCCCAACTCACACATACACACGCCTCGGCCTCGGATGGATTGATGCACGGCCAGCTGAGATGAATCGGGGGGGCGGGGGTTTGGGGTGTCGGTGATGGGGATCCCATTTTCAGTCAACGTTGAACGCAAGCGCACCAAATCCCTTCTGAGCATCATAATAGCGGGGGAAAGGCACAAATCACACCACACATTGAAGTAACAAAACATCTGGCGCACTGATACAACATCCGGTCATTCCCAACAGGCTGTCATATTCTAGCAATTTTCCTGTCAAGCATTTACACTATCGGGGGATGTAAGAAAGCTGACAGAGAGAAAACAGGAATGACATTGCGCCTGCTTACTGTAAAATCAAATCCCTCGGGGATGGAGAGTCTCCTTTCTTCCCTCTTGACTATCCTCCTTTCCGACGTGCGAAATTCCCGAAATTCAGACCATGCAAAACAGGTAATCAGTCATCCCACCCTTCGGAAGTCTGTTTTTCCTGCTCGGATGCGCGAGAGAAGAAAGCCAGCATCAGGAGAGAGCCAGCTGTGGGGAGGAAATGATGAGGGGAAGGTAGGAGAGGCCGGGCCGGAGCACTGCGCACAGGAGAGGAGGCAAGGAGAGCGGCAGAGGTGCTTTCCCTCCCTTCCTCTCTCTCTCTCCAGCTCACAATAAAACACCCCCCATCCCCGCTAGACAAGCTGACAGACTGCTTGGGTACCAGTGTCAGCAGCGACACCTACTGGAGATGCGAGGGACTTCCGTGCAGAGGTTTAGAGGGATGTTAGAGAAACAGAACAGCTGGAAGGAAGATCTTTTTTTGTTGTACTATGATTAATGATATTTAACTCTGTAAAAAGAATCTTAATTAAACTGCTTTATGCAGACAGAGTTACTGTGAAACAGAACTATAACAACTAAATAACAAAGTGATGAGAATAATCTACATGTCTGCAGTTTTGAAGAAAGAGTTGAGTCAAAAAGTGAAGCTGTTTATCAATTTCCATTCCAACCCTCAAATATGGTCAACGACCAAAACAGGAGATCATCAGTCTGAACAGCTTTCACTGATCTTCCTTCACTTGGACGGGGATCTCTGTGTGTTATTAGGGTCTCAGAACAAAGTTACTGCACATCCACATCAATAGGAGTCTGTTAAGGTGGTTTAGAAATCTGGTAAGAATGTTTCCTGGATTCAGATGAGCGAGAAGGTAACTGGATAAATGGACGTTTGGAGACAAAAGATGTTGCTCAACTTGGTCCTAAATAATCACCAGAAGATGGACAGATTTTTATGGTTTGCAGTACAGAAGCTTTTCAAACTGAAGTATTTAAAATTGGATATCAGTGATCAAACTAATTATTAACAATGTCGTGGCTCTTTAAAGATTTCAAACTATCATCTTGGAAACAAAATCTCACATCATGAACTTGACTGAGTTCTACTCAACATGTGTGTCACTTTAGTGTCTCCCTGCCAGCAGAAATGAACTCCAGCCTCGTTTGTTAAATTGGCTGAAATAAACAGCTGGAGGACAAAACAAGGCTGGAAAAAGTTTACAACCTAATTGAACCGAGGTAGTCAGAGGAGGAGACGTTCCTCTGCATCACTGTGTCTCAGACGACCTGAGAGTTAGTTTCATCTGACCTGATTTAAAAACTGAAGTCCCTTTTAGCAAGGCAACCATCTGGACTCCATATTGATATCTATATCATGCAATTTGGAAATGATTAATGTAATTTACCTTGAATAAAGATCCATAACTGTACAGACACACTCATGTCTAAACCTAGAGCTAATGTTTCACCCATTTATGTACATGAGATTAGAAAAGTTAGTGGAAAACTCTTGAACATAAAAATAAATAAGTCTACACACCAAACAGAGCTTCACTGTACAAATGTCACCTTTTGGGCGACTGTCCTTCATCAAACTAAGAAACTGCAGAAGTCCCAAGTCCAAATATTCATGTTTTATTATGTAACAAATACAGCTGCTAATTTTATACAAACAAATACATCATATAAACTTGAGGTCAACAGATATTAGTTTTTCTAATGCCGATGGCCGATATGTGCTGCTGATATCTCAGCGTTTTCTATTTGTTTGCATGCTAAAATATTAAACTAATTTAACCAAATTTTCAGTCTTAATTTTGTGTGCTGAACATAATTCCAATCAAACATCTAACCAAAGTTAAACAAATCAAATTCATCAATTAATAAACAAAAAAAAAATTGAAAATCAAATTCGATCAAAATATTTTAATTTTTTTGTTTATGATTTTCAGGAACAGGACTGGTGACCTGTCTAGGGTGTCCCCCGCCTCTTGTCCAAAGACCACTGGAGATAGACACCAGCTCCCTGTGACCCTAAACAGGAAGAAGAAGGTTTAGATAATGGATGGATGGATGGATGGATGGATGGATGGATGGATGGATGGATGGATGGATGGATGGATGGATGGATGGATGGATGGATGGATGGATGGATGGATGGATGGATGGATGGATGGATGGATAAATAGAACTTTAGAAAATAAATAAAAATTCAACAGAAAAATACTAAAACTATATAAAAACTAAAAAATATATATATAAATATAATGCTTTAAACACAACAGCATCCTGCAAAAACACTCCAGCAACATCTAAATCTTTAAACCGTTTGGCTTTGTGCAAATAATTTGTAGCATTAAATTAAACATAAATTTTCTTATAGCGGCAGGATCATAAAAACATGTAAATATTACTGAACTATATCAGAAATAGGGCAAATATCAGCCCAATATATCAGCAAATGTAACAAAAGTCTGTTTGTCTGGACTTTGATTTCATGTAAACCATCTCAACACATATCAGTATATGAACTCAAGGTGAGGAAATCTGAAAAAAAAAGACCGGTAAGGAATTGATATTCATTGTCGTCCCACGTGCATCTCACAGAGGTTTCATTCTGCTGCCATTTGTCTCATGCATGGGTCTTGTTTATGGGGGGGACAGGGGTGACATGTCCCCCCCATGTTTTTGAGAGGGGGGGGGGACAAAATGTGCTTTGTCCCCCCCATGTTTTGCTGAACAAAACAAAGTAAAACATGGAAATTTGCTAGTTTCTTATAAAAAGTGAGTCACTGGTAGAGGCAAATATATCATGAAATATGCAGTCAGAAATGCTTCAAAAATCGCCTCCGGCCATCTATAAGTCGTTGGCGACACCCCGCCGCTACTGCTTCGGCATTGACCCCCCATTATATCATATCAAACAAGGCCCTTGGTCTCATGTACTAATTTACGTGTGTGTTGCTCATCCAGGATACAGGAAGACGCTAAAGCAAACAAACCTCAACAAATAATTCATAAAAACCCATAGCTATCAAGAATCAATGACATGCAGTGAGGTTGTGACTTTCAAAATGGTCAAAAAGTTGGAAAAAAAAGCTAAATGATTGATAAAAGTTCTATCACAACACTTTGCTGTGTTGTTGTCATGTTTAATGTAAACGTCCTCAAACACATTGAAGTTGAAGCTCGAGTAAAAATGTTTCACTACTCCTCTGAGACACGAGTGTGGTGATGCGGTGATGTTGCAATAGCCATCAGACTGTAATTGTTTATGACAGCAGCACCATCCTGTGGCATGTAAACAAACTGTTATCAGTGCCAGAATATCACTACTTTAACTAATACTACCACTAATAACAACAATAATAACTAGATTCTAACTAGATTTTAGGTGATGACAACTTCAGATAAACAAGCATGTTATGTTTATTATTGTTTATTGAAAACAACATAAGACAAAATGGGACATTTGTTTGTGAAAAACAACTTTAATGAGTTTGAAGAAATTTTAAGCAGGCATGAATTTCCCTGCTGGATCTTTCAGTTCTCAGAAACAATACTAAACCACAAGAGCTCCATGTCCAAGCCTCAGTTTGCTTAAACAAATAATGATTTTTTAGGTGAATTTCACACGGTCTAATTTTTCTAAACACATCAGAAGAAAAAGTCTCTTTTAAATACTTTGGATCACCGAAAAAGCAAGAGTTTTTAAATCTTAAAATGTTCGACTTTTTCAAGAAATCTCCTTTTTTGTTTTTTTACGAGGTGACACTGAACGCACCACGAGTACCGTCCTCCGTACTCTCATCTTTTCGTGCCTTCTGTCCAATCAGAGCGAAGACTCGCGTTTCTGGCTGATAATTGGACGTGAAGGAGGAAGATGCGGCGTCCAGGGAGAATGAAAAGCACTTTACGACATACTGATGGGCTTTTAATAAATCCACCGTTTCTGTTTTGACTCATTACGGATTAAATCTGTTTCTCTGACGCTTGTTTTTTCTCGCGTTTCTTAATTTTGACGTTTTGGCTCGTGCGTTCAGTTGCGTCGTTTGATGTTCCGTCGGGCCGTCGCAGTGATTTAACGTGAAGAAACATCCAAGAAAATGTAGCTTCTGGTTGTCAAATTTCAGACTAAAGGTAAGGAAATGTTACAAACAGGATGTAAATGCAACAAACGGCTGTCAGACCTTATTTGGGAATTGGCTCGTGGTCTGTTTTATGTGACTGACTCGTGGGCCTTGTTATGGCCTACATGTCTAGTTTATTTAATCTGTAAATACTCATTTATGAACTATACCACTTTGTGCAGGTTTAAAAAATGCTAATATAATAATATCAGCAGCTAAATGTGACGCACGGGCGGCTATCACAACCTCTTAATGTTTTGTTTTAATCCAAATAAGAAACTTTTAATGATCTTTCAATGAATCCAGTTTAAAGGTGACAAATCAGTTTAACATTTGTGTCCATCAGTTCCAGCATCAGTAGTGATGTTTTGATCTTGCAGGTGTTTCTGGCTGAATGATGTCGAATGATGTCTGATGTGGAGGCCACATACGCAGACTTCATCGCCTCTGGCAGGACGGGACGCAGGAACGCCATGCACGACATCCTGCAGAGTCCCACGGACCCCGAGGGCCGGGAGCTGCCCCTCACGCTGTCTCTGTCCCACCTGCACATCAACACCGGGGGAGGAGGTCAGCGGTGCATCACACCCAAAGAGTTATTTTATGTCAATTTGAAATCTTTGGAAAATTGGCAAACCTTTTAAAACAGTGTATATTCTCCCAAAATGTGACATATCATTAGATTATTATTACATATTTGCACAAGGCTTTAAAGCAGATAAATGAACCAGTCTACTTCCTGGAGTGGTGTCGATCAGCAGAACTCAAGGCTAGGGATATTTTCTGGTTTCCCTGCAGGTGAAAAATTAATTCTCGGATAAGGATCAAGAACTTAAGAGAGTACAACCGGTTAGTTTAGACAAAGAATCTGTGTTTAGTTTGAAGGACTTGCTGACCTCGGACGTTTGCTGAAGAAGGAATCTATTTTTGGCTTTAAAGGCGTTATTGATTGGAGATTTCCAGCTTAATCTTAATGCAGTAAAGACTATCAGTAGATTTATTTGTGATTGGACCAGCAGGGTTTGTTTATTTAGAGGAGGATGACGTGGCACATGATTCGATCTGTGTGCATGTTAGAATGAAATGTTTTCCCAGTGTCTCATAATACGACGTGTGATAGAGGAAGTGCTGATCCAACTCTTGCATCAGACACGACGGCCAACTGAAACGAGCTCATCGTGAACGTCATAAAAAACGTGTCGCTTCTTTTCTCCCTGCAGACGGAGACGACACCGAGGACAACCAGAACTCCTACGCCTCCGCCCGACGGGAGGCGGAGCAAAGGAACAGCTGAACTGCCACGCCCTCTTGTCGTCCCCCATAGAGAGACGCGGGGGAGAATTACAGACGCCATGAGGAGGAATCCGTTTGTTTGAAACTAGAGTAGAACCATCGCTGATGATGAGTGGAGCAACGACCCACTAAATTTACTGTGGAGATGAAGTTCTTGCTCAGAGTCGGGGGGGGGGGGCGGGATTACACGGCATGACAACTTCAAGCCAATTTTTTTAGTTTTATTTTGAAAATCACACGGGTTGAGAGAGGGAAATGAAAGATTAGGTTTAAATGTGAGTTCAAGAGTCGCTCACGTGAAGACTCGGTTAGCGATGCTGGACTTTTCGCCAGTTACTGGCTCGTGCTTCCTTTGAAGTGGAGTGTTGGAGCTCTGTGAGGTGGATATTAACAGAAATGTCAAAATGTTCAAGCAGAGCAGCACACGGGTGATGTAACAGTCTTCTGCTGACATCAGCAATATTTCAGTCAAAAAAAAAAAAAAACTCCATCAAAGTGTGAAACACCTTTTTAAACGTTTTCTGGTAAATACTAGTTACATCACAGCCTTACAGGAGTAGTTTGACAGGTTTGGAAATACATTTCTTTGTTGAGAGTTTGCTGAAAAAAGTCTGGATTTTGATTTGATAGAACATTTTCCTTATTAGATCAATCTAACATGATCAAAATCCAATTATCTCCCTGCTTGAATCTTATTAATAAAAAGACAATATAGATCCTGAAACAGTCAAACAAATGTACTTTAGATTTTATAGTTAAATACAGTTTTTCCTCTTGTTGACCTTTAAAAATGTTCTCTTCTGGGCACTTCCTGTGTGTTTCCTTTCACTCTAGAAAACAAGTGCAGAAGCCCTCTTATTAAAATGAAAACACAGGTGTGTAAACGGATCCATCCATTCTGACTTCCAGGCGCCTCCTCGGTTCAGGAGGATTCCACTCAGTCCCTGACGGGAACGAGTCGGTCCGCAGTAACAGATTTGATCTGACAAAAAAATCTAATTGAAATGAAATGAAACAGTTTGAGATTCAGACCCTGTTTCATTTGTTTATTTTACATTTAATTCTTCATCAGACCATCAAACATTTTCACAAATTTTGCCCTTCATTTACAATCTACGTTCAAGTTTCCACTGTAACTGAAAATGTTCGTATTTACTCACATTTATTTATCTCAAACTCTCATAAAGTTAATTTTATTTTTGTTTTGACGCGAGCCACACTAGTTTACAACTGTGTTATTATCAGAGAAAAGCTTTTTATGACTTCTTTCTCTTCAAAACTTTTAGATTTGTTCTTTTTGTTTTGTCCTTACTTTGAATCCCTGAGATGATAAAAAAAACACAGTAAAAGTAACAAATCTAATGCTGCACGTTCACAAACAAATAAAAACAAACAAGTTCTGATCACTTCTTTTTACCAGAAGTAGCTACATGTCCCTTAAGGATAAAAAAACTTCCCATGATCCTCCTTTTTGACCTTTGAAATGCAATTAGATTTATTTTTAGTAATGTTAATTACATTTAATGTCAGACTAACTTCCCTGTTAGGATTTTGTTGCAGGAATGCAGCGTTTTGATTGGCTTGTGGTTTATCAGCGTGTTTCTCTCCCACTTGGTTTGTGTCCACTCGTTTCCTGGTCAAAGAGCGTCACGATTGGTGTTTTATGGTTTAACAGTCGTGATTTAAAAGTCAAGTTAGCTTTTCATCTAACTCTCAGCAGTGAAATTACCCAAAAATGTCAAAGTATTTCTAAATGTACATATGCAATACTCAATGGAGCTTCCTGAAACTGTAACACTTGTCTGTTTGTGAGGAACTGTCTGTCTCTGACACTGAAGCTAATCCACATTCCTGCTAGTTTTTTGTAGCTCATATTGAACCCAAACCCCATCAGAACCGATCCGTCTGCATGAATGTTCTCTAAACCTTTTGTTACACTGCAACACGATACAAATCTACTTCCTATTCAGTTTTTTTCTAACAAGTAAAATCAGATATTCAGGTTGTGAAACGGAACATGAGACTGTTTAGTAAATCATCTCAAGAAAACTCCAGCTCTCAGCATGTAGATGTGTAAAGTCCCACTTCCTGTCACCTGTTTTTTACACCTGGTGTCAATGAAATGATATGAAAACCAAATAAAAGTAAAAACAGTCGCCTCTTGTGTCATTGCATCCCTGATGGTTGACCAGCAGGTGGAACTGTGGAATAATCTATCAAACTGAAACAGAAATAAGTTTTTTTTTTTACTTTTAAGTGTTAAAAGACATTAACATCAAAAGGTAAATCAGTACTTCAAAGAATACTCAAGTTTTTTCATGAATTCTCAATTTTTTTTTTACCAGTTTATGGTGATTCGATATGTTATCTATGTGTGTGTGTGTGTGTGTGTGTGTGTGTGTGTGTAGGTGTTCTTGTTTTTCTACCCTACTGAGGACCAGTTTTGAGATGTTTACAATCCTTCTGGGGACCAAGGGTTCTTGTGTGGACCAAAGCCTACGGGGACCCCTCTTTTTAGGGTTAGGGGTTAGGTTTATAGGTATGGTGTGAATAGAGTTTTAGTTAGTCTTAGGGTTAGTTATAGATCAGTAATGGTTAAGGTTAGTAAAAGGGTTTGGGTTAGGTATAAATCCAGTTACTAAAATCAATGGAAGTCAATGGACGGTCCCCATAAGGATAGCAAAACAAACTTAGGTGTGTGTGTGTGTGTGTGTATGGAGGGGTGTGTGTGTGTGTGTGTGTGTATGGAGGGGTGTGTGTGTGTATGGAGGGGTGTGTGTTGGCTGCTGTTTATGCAAATGATCATTAGACATATGTACCAGGAAGTTTTGGTTAGAAGAAAAAAATCCCCAACTGGTTCCTCTAAGTTCCTCATTCTGCTACAACCGTCCATGACAATCGTATGACACACTTGTCAGACCGTGTGTGTGTCAGCGCGCTGATGATCAGCACTAAAGATCATACCTGAGGGCTAGAAAACACAAAACAACTTCCACAAACTGGAATAAGTGTTTCATTCAGCGAAGAGACACACGAAGAGGTAAGATCTGATGCGGTTCAGTTATCAGCTGGACACCAGCTTCTAAAATCATTCACTTAACAGTTTGAATGAACACATGTTTGTTCAAGTGGGTCATTTTTCACATATTTGTTGGTTTTACATGATTTAAACTAAATGTTTTTATATATTTAGCGTTGCTGCTTCCTTTAGTTTTCTCTCTCATGTCTCACTCAGTTTATTGTTAAAGGGTGTTGGTTTGTTGGTCCGACAGCTGCACTGCAGATCCACTTAGACCCTTAGCTCAGTTTCCGGCTGTTGACAGAGTATCAAGTTAAATATATAACTGAGGCACTGAACCAAGAGCAGCACAAAAACCAAAACTAAGCTCTACAACAGACTGACGGATTTCTCAATAAGATTTACTGCTACTGATAAAAAGGTCTTTTTTTTCCTTAAATGATCTTCACATCTTGATTTATAAACTTCTCTTTAGACACGTAACGTTGGTTTTCAGGTTCCTTTCTTTATTCTTCTTTTCTCTTGTTCAAACGTCGTAAATCAGGTCAGACAGTCCGGTTGTATAAACCTTCTTGTCTGAAACTGCAGATGGACTTAAAAAGGTCTTTAAGGACAAAAACATCAGGTGTAAAACATTTTACTAATGAGGGGATGGAAGATCAGTTACTAATGATTGTAATTGATCAGTAACTGAATGGATTTATGTTCATGTTCTTCATGTTTGTCTGTCTCCTTCGGTGTCATAATCAGGTCAACCAAAACATTCCTGTAACAACTACATCCTGTATTTACTGCTTGTTTGTACTAATTGCATCAACTTTACATCAGAGTGTCAAATACCTTCATGATAAATGTAGAAAATCCTTATTTTAATTCTTTCTTGCTTGCTTTTATTTTGGAGGTAAAGTTTAAAACTCATCAGTGTACATATAGTTCAATTTTTATAAAAATGACATTAATTGCTTTTGAGGATGAACATCAACTTATTGTGTTTTATTTTATTTTATTTTATTTTATTTTATTTTATTTTATTTTATTTTATTTTATTTTATTTTATTTTATTTTATTTTATTTTATTTTATTTTATTTAAGCATTTGTGCTCAGTTTTCATCCGTTTTGAATTTTCCCATGATAATCAATGTGTGGGTGCAATGAGTGGGCGGAGCTTATCCCTGCAGGTGGAGTTGAACAAACAGCTTTTTGATGAGGTGGAGTGGAGTATTTTTACAGGAAACATGTACATTTTCAGAAGCAAATATCTCTTTTTCCTTTTTTCCCCTGATGATTTTAAATATTTTGCTGTCAGTCATCTTAAAGCGTGACGTAATCCTCTTAATGTTCATAACAGGTTTATTATATATTATATAAATATTGTTGAAAAATGTAAAGAAAAACTGCCACGTGAGTCACAGGACAGCAAAATGAGACACAAAGTTCTAAAAACAGTTCAATTACTGTCAACTTGGTGTTTTTTAACATATCTTGTTTTTAGAAGTTTTAATGTTTATTATTTTACATAAGATTGTTTCTTCTTTATTGATCATTTCTCATGTTTTTTATTTATGGTGCATCTATTCCCTTGAGTCCCTAAACATCTGCTGAACTCTAAAATAATAAAATCCCTGAGCTGCAGAAGAAGCTATATGTTGTTTATTTTTCTCTTTGCTTGCACTTTTGTTTCCTTTCAGAAAAACAGAAGCATTTTTCCTGTTTTATTTTGGTTTATGACTAACAGACTTTGCTGCTGTAACTCAATCAGCCGTATCTTGTTGCATTGTTATAAAAGTTATTCTCTAACATAACCCTATCTTTATTATTCTTTTACAATAATATCAGTTTCAACCTGCTTTCATAGAGAAATTCCTTCCAGCTACACACTGATATTAGTTTCACTATCTGTGTTTTTTCTTTTCTCTGGAGGAAACAGAAGTTTTTCCTGGATTCAGCATCTTTACTGTTAGTGGTATCCTGATTGCATCTCCTCATAGAACACAGAAATATCCTGGAATAAGAGTCACAAGCTACATAACATAAATATTCATACTGTATTAATAATAAGCAAGAAATTTACTCAATGTTGATCTGATTTAAGTTAAAAGTACGTCGTGTATCGATCAGCTGAAGATTCCTGCCAAACAAACGACAAAAGTATTTTTTTTTCATCACAGTCGTTTCGTCCAACCCGACAGGTAGTTTGTCTTATTCAGAGTTTTACACTATCTGATCTGTGGTTAATTACTGGTCACATGGGTCTGTGAATGTGAGCTGTGTCATGCTGCTGGCAGGTTGGGGGTTTATGCTGGTTGCAGAAACGGCTCTGCCAAAAGCCACAAGAACAAATTATAAAATAGGTCAGTGAGCAAATAAAGATTTACGACACTGAACTGACAGAGCAAAGTGAGGTAGCTGTCAAACTGCAGCGTGATAAAACTTTATTGTGTTTGTTTGCACCCAAAGAAGAAAAAAAGCTGAAACTGAACTTCTTCAAGGAAGATCTGGTCAAAATGTATGTATAAAGTATAAAATTAAAAGCAAAAAGGAGAAATTATGTGATGTTAATACAAATAAAGTCCAATTAAATCAGAACAGTAACAGAAGCAGGAGTGTTTAAACAAAAGTAGCTGCCAGACTTTCATCTTCATGGTCACAAACCGCTGGTGTTAAACTGAGTCTGTTTATCTTGAAGAGGCGTGGCTGCAGTTGGACCCGAGCTGAGACAACGCAGCAGCAGGCAGGTGAAAAGAAGACAATCTCTCAACGACAAACTTAAACACTGAAGCCAGGATTATCGGTGCAGCTGCAGGTGAAAAATAAAGAACAGCTGTGAAATAAGAGTCACTGTGCAAGAAACACGAGGCCAGAAAAACCAAAACGATTAAAATACACAGAATATAAGAACTAAATGTCAGAAAATTCACAGCAAAACCTCAAAACCTTTACCTACCTCCTGTTTCAAAGCAAGACAAATTTAATCAGATCTCCATGTTTAACTGATAACGCGCACGCAGTTTTGGCTCTCAATGAAACAAAAAGGGTGACCTGTCATCGTGTCACAACACATGGACTGTAATAACATGTAAAAACTGTGGTAATGACCTGCAGCGTGACATGCTGATTATTATTATAGCCTTTCAGAAAAGACGGCTTGATTCACTGAACAGATTGTTTTGCAAAGTGCAAATTCAGCTCTCTTAAATCTGGTTGACTGAAAGATTACAGCCAATTTCACACTCAGTTTACAGACTGTTTGTTAATCATGTAATGATGTAATGATTAACTGTTTTACAGTTCCGATCAGCGTCTTATCAATGGACTATTTCCCAACAAAAATAGAGTTTCTAAACTTGAACATCATCTTGTTCTCAGTTGTTATCTTTATCTTCATTTGGCCTGATGTGGGTTTGAGCTGTTTGTTATAAATCAGATGGTTAATTATTAGAAATATCAGACTGGAATTTTTACAGCCAGTAAAAAAGTACAGCCAGGATCAGCCCTGAGCTGCTTGGTGCCCTAGTCGAAAAATGATTTTGGCGCCCCCTACTGCCCAGAACAGAAACAACGTAACTCAATACTAAAATGAACAGTAGAGATGATAGATAGATATTTAATTATTACTTATTTTGCTCTTTACATGAGATGAATGGTGTGTCCAACAGTTTGTCCAAAAAAAAAAAAAAAGAGAGAATTTGGCGCCCCCTACAGCAGAGGGCACCCTAGGCAATTGCCTAATCTGCCTATGCCCAGAACCGGCCCTGAGTACAGCGGGTGTTTTATCATTATTCCAGCTGTTTCACTGACAGCAAACAAAATAAAAACCATGTGTAGTTACTGGAATGAGAAAATTAAACTGTGTTAAATGAACCTTGACTGAGGAAATCCTACAAAAATTATTTAAAAAGCTGGAATATACCCTTTAAATGTAGTTCTGTGGGTTAAATAAATCAACATTTTTTCATTCAAGCAGCTGGAGTGAAATAAGAGCCGTGCATGTCGTGTTTCTGCGGCTTTGATTCGTTTTTTTTTTTACCTTTAGTCATGTATTCCTACAACTGACTTTAAAACTGTTTGCTAAAAAATAAAAACAAACTTCCACTTTTAATCATAGAGGCAGACACTCTGTGGTTTTAAGGTTTAAAACTTCCCTCCCATGTAGTTAGTGTTGGGTGATCCTGATCCATCCCTTCAGTTATGCTACTAGACTCAGACTGTCAGAGGACATACTGACCATGTTTCTTCCCTCCGCTGTCTTTATTCTCCATGATGATACTTTATTATTATTGCTGCCATTAAATTTAACTGTTTCTCTTTCATAGAAATGACGTGTGGCCCAACCCTTCTACGTCTGTTTCCTGTCAGCTCAGACCTCAGAGTCCAGTTCTGGTTCTGTCACCAGTTCTTACAGCTCAGTGTGGGATTTATGTTTCCTTGGATAAAGAAACATTTACTAATTGATATTTAATTTTTCACTGGAATGATTTTAAAGTTGGATTCAGCTGCTGAATTTCAACCTGTAGATGTGAGTTAGACTCATTGCTTCTGTGACTCTGGTCATGAATTGGCGCCACATAAATAAACAGAAATGAAATTCATTTTAAGGTTTAGAAACAGTTCTTCTCTGTTCTTCTTTTTAAGTTTTCTCTGGATCCTCTTTCATCTCTCATTTGTGGTTTCAGATACAAATAAATATCAGAAGGATCAGACGGCAGGATTTATTGACAAGTCTTTGTCCACGTTTGTCACCAATTGATTATCTGAATAATTGTGTCGGTGGTTAGATTTCTTGTGCAACTACAGCCCCAAAATCTGAGAGTCCACAGCAGAGATTTTTATTTGTGGTACAAGTTGGCTAATTGCTGACATGATTTCTGAAAAACTTCCCTTTTCAGGTTGTTTGTCAGAGCCAAGCAATGACGTGTTAGACATGTAGACCAGCAGCAGGACGCCGTGTCTGTGGTTGAAAAGCAGTTTGTGGATGCTGGAGGAGGCCGTGATAATATGGTCTGAGACATGTAGAGGACAAAAACACAGAACCCCAAAAAAAAAAAACATTTTTATTTGAGCAAGATTAGTAGCTGATGAGGCTTTTTGTCCCTCTTTGACCTTTTTATAGCAAATAAACCAATAAAAAAGACAATGCCATTTGTTTGGTTGTTTTATTTTCGTGTGTAGAAGCAGACAGGTGTTTTAGTTTCAGCAGCTGTAAATGTGCTACAGATCACTTCACTCTTTTTTTGTCTCACTTCCTCCTGCAGGAAGGATGGGCTGTTTGAAGTCCACGCTGAACGGCGGTCTGGGGCCAAGCGTGGGCCAAAAAATGCAGCGACACGCAGCACCACCTACTGACCCAACAGTTTATGTCAAAGACCCCACGTCCAACACAAAAATCACCAGGGTAAGAGACGGGTCAGACACAGGCAGCTGTGGACACAAAACTGTCTTAAAAATATTCAATTTCACTGGGATTTCATTCTCAGCTTATTTTTGGAAAGAATGACTCAAATCTGTTCTCAAGGAAGTACTTTGAAATTCCTCTAAAATGTTGCTGTACTTTGTGGAGTGTCAGGAAAAGCATGACTCGGGTTTGTCAAACAGACTTTCCCCTTCTTAAATGATGATGTCAGTGAAACTGAACCTGAACAAATCCTGTAAGTCTGAAGTCAGATATCATGTAACACGTGTTGCATCTGCCTTTGCAGACTAACACCCTGTTACCTGGGCAGGTGTTCCAGAAGATGGAAGGTATTCAAATGTTCCCTCTTTTTCTCATCTGTGTTCTTTACACACATTTTTATGAGACATAGTGTTACTCTAGGATAAAACACGCTAAGAGAGACCAGCAAATACAGCTGTTTAAGATCT
>SSNP01000058.1:1432177-1474677 GCA_006937955.1 Pachypanchax playfairii | reverse complement strand
AAATCCCAGCAGAGCTGAGAGACCCGGATACATCCACACAAACTGTTCAGCACGTGATGATCTTATTATACTCTGACTTTTCATCAGGAAATTACTCACTGTCAATCAGAGATGTGGACGTCCAAGGGACGGATTCAGTCAAACATTATAAAATCAGGAAGTTGGACAACGGTGGCTTCTACATCTCCCCCAAAATCTCCTTCACCAACATCCCCAATATGATCAAACATTACCACAGTATGTACGATGATTTATGTGTTTATTTATTTCCTATTTTACTCGTGCGAACTTGCCGACAAAACTTTTGTTCTATGAAATGAAACTAGGTCTGTCTCATGCATCAGCAGTCTGAATCATGACAGTTTAAATCTTTAGGTACTAGATTTACATTTAGTGAGAATAGAGTGAGAAATATAACAAACAGCTGACAGACATGATTAAAGTGTTTTTTCCACTGTGGCAGACAATCAGAACTGTGAGTCAGAAATGACTAAATCTATTTATGGCAACAAGAACTTGGGCGCAAGATTCATTAACTTACACGTTTCTTTTATTTCTAGTGTTTATCTCTGAAATAAAATGTGTCTGTGTTTGTATTCTAGCTAAAGCAGATGGTCTGTGTCGTAAACTGGACCGTCCGTGTGTAAAACCCAAAGCACAGAGACCCTGGGATAAGGACGCCTGGGAGATTTCCAAAGACGCCATAAAGATGGTGAAGAAACTGGGAGCGGGGCAGTTTGGAGAAGTCTGGATGGGTGAGTAACAGAGTTGGTTTGTAGTTGCCTAAAACTGTGTTATTTCAACAAAATACTGGTTTGGGTGCTTAGATGGGATTAGGATCATGTGACACTGATATAATATTGCCTGAATGGAGTTCTAGGAACTGGGATTGTTCATTTTACTGATGAAGGGTCGGTCACTTCCAGTCAGTGCAGAGATATGCTAACCCTAAACCATGTGTAGTTGGTGTAGAATCCAGCTCACAAACAGAATACCAGAAAACCTGCAGTACATTTAAAGGAGTATCATTATAGCACAACTGAATTTCTGATGAAATGATACAATTGCTTTGCTCGTGGTTTGACAAGTTATTTCACAAACTCTTGTGAAATAATTTCCACTGTTAAATCAAACACACTTTAACACATGAAAGTAAAATGTCCCCAGCTGCATTTCAACTTTGGTGGTTGAGTAACAAGAAGCGACTCTTCTGTAATCAAATCATTTTTTATTTTACACATAAATTCAAACTGCAGAGGTGAAAAGTTAGAAAAATAATCCTTAACTGTGACGTGTGTTTTAGATTGATTTCTCTAAAAATACACAGAAACACACTCAGAGACGACGTGTTTTTGTCAATGGAGGAACTATTTGCATTTAAACTATGAGAGAGAAGCTAATGGAATGCACATACGTGCACACAAAAACACACACTTAAATACTCGTGTGATGTTTTAGTGAATGCTTAGCAAAGAGTTTTAGGGTAGTTTTTAATGAGCAAACTTTTCTGGTTCTTGTGTTTAAACAGTTTTTAAAAACTTATAGGAACTTTAAACAAAAGTTTGAGATTTGGGTTTTCTCGTTTTGGACCCTGAAGAAGTCCAGAACTGATCCACTCATCTTAATCTTCTCTGCTTTTCCTGCTTCTACTTGTAAAAGTTTTCAAAGTCCATTTGTTTATTGCACATCATGTTGCAAACAAACATGTTCATACACAACATTTAGTTCATTTGTTGCAATCATCCGTGTTGTTAAAGAGGCCCTTCCATTAAAAACATTTTTTCTGAGGTTTCTGTTGAATATTTTAGCTCCACAGGTGTTCTTACCTTCATAGTGGGTGTGAAAACAGGTCAACAACTTCTCTTTCAGTTTTTATCTCTCAAACTACGCAGGTGGCGATAAAACCCGAGTCTGAACAGCCTGTATCTGTTTCGTTACAACTCCTTTGTTCGTTAGTTTTCGGCAGCTCCCGCAGTTGAAACCACACCTAGCATGCTGCTGGCTAAAAGCTGTTAGCATAAGACGTAGCAAACAGGAAGACACGACGTCTGACGTTGCCATGCGCAGCGGGGCAGGAAACAGTATTCCTTGCTCTCATAGGCTAGTTTGTTAGCCAATCAGAGTCCAGCAAATTCAAATAATGAGTATGAACAAGCTGCTGCTCGAGGCCTGATGCAGACAGATTAAAAGGTCTGTTAATAAGTGTTTCATAATGTTTTTTAGATATAAAATGTTTCATATTACTGGTTAATACTTAAGAAATAACCACAAAGTCCTGAAATTTGTATGAAATGGCTTCTTTAATAGAGTTACTTTTACAGACAAAATCATTTCCTTTATTTTCTTTCAAGTTTGATCCGATAACCTAGTGTTACTCAGTAAATAAACATACCTGTACCCGTCTGTCTAACTAGTTGTGATTAACCAGTCCACCTTGGCAGCACAACAGGCAGATTTCCAGTCAGCTAATGTATTAAAAACTAGCTATAAGGATTTTGATATTATTTTAGTTATTAAATCCCACGCTGGCGTCCTCTGAAGTCCTTGATACACATTGGAACATTAAATAAATGTATTAAAGGTGCAGCAGAGCAGATGGTGTTTCTGTTGGTTGAATGTGTCGATGATCCGAGTTATATTTGAATAAAAATGAATGTGCTGTTGGAGGGGTGTCATACTGAAAGAGGAATTTGTTAGCCGGGCTTGTTTTCAAGGAAGTATGGAAAATATAATAGAGGTCCCTTTGCCAGTTAGATTCCATCTATTATTGACATCTGTTAACCAACTTGTTTTTTAGATTTATTTTTTAGGAGTCGAGCGTTTTAGAACCAGGAAACCGACATTAGGGAAACTTACTGGTAACATCATGTAAAACTCAATATGCTCCGGCCTGGCTTCAGTTTTTATACAGTTATACTGTAAACTATGCTCTGTGTGTGTGTGTGTGTGTGTGTGTGTGTGTGTGTGTGTGTGTGTGTGTGTGTGGTATAACCCCACCTCTCACTCAGTAATCAATGTATTTTCTACACAGGAAACAAGCAGGTACAGACAATAGATGTCCAGATGTTTCCTTTTGCAGACCTGTGAAAGTATCCCAATATTTAGGAAAGTACTATTTCTGTTTTAAAAATAATTTCCTACAAGTAATAAAATAGTTAAAGGTCTGTTTTTGGAAATTTGTCTGGATGTTTCACCAAGTCAGAAACTATTTAGTCTCACTGACGTGTTCAGTGTTTTCCTGTTCACATTCTTTGGACCGTATCTCCTATAAGTTTTGTGCTTTCTAAACAAATACATCAAAACGTGCATCTCATTCAGGATATTACAGC
The DNA here is from genome assembly GCA_006937955.1 of Pachypanchax playfairii. Lineage (NCBI taxonomy): Eukaryota > Metazoa > Chordata > Actinopteri > Cyprinodontiformes > Aplocheilidae > Pachypanchax > Pachypanchax playfairii. The sequence goes on along the minus strand of SSNP01000058.1, from coordinate 1,471,348 downwards.
TATGACCTTTGGTATTTATATATATAATACTTTTTAAAATATTACATTTTTTGCACCCTTATTAAAATCCATTGGTTTGAGATCCTTCACATTCCTTATGCTCCTTTAAGCTGCTTCTACAGACTTTCACTTAGAAACTTCATTCAGGTTTTAAACAAGTCACATGACATGAGCCTGTCACAGATCTTTTATAAAACTTTTACCGTGTGACTGTGGTGACGCCATTCACCATCAGATGCACCTGTTGAGCTCACAGGACAGACCTGTGATGACATGTGACACATCAAATCAATCAGTTCTGCCACTAGACGTGTACTATCACGTGTACATGAATTTTGGGGTTACCGTGGCAACAAATCTCACCGAAAACAGTATCCGAGATGCCCCACAGCCCCAACTACCAGACATAATCCACATATGAAACATTAAACTGATCGGGTTCATCACCAGAGATTTAGGGTTACCATGGCAACATAACTCACATTTGTGCTTTTCCAAACTTCAGCTCTGCCGGGGTGGCTGTGGCTCAGTGCTTAGAGCGGTCGTCCTTCAACCTGAAGGTTGGTGGATCAATCCCAGCCCCCACAAGCGCCAGCCCTCCCCAAAATTCCCCCCCCCCGAAACTCACACCGGGCTGCGTGAATAGGCAAATGTGAAACTTCTGGTGTGAAAGCGCCTTGAGCGGTATAGAGTGACTAGAACAAATACAGGACATTTACCATATAAACATCTTTAGCAGACAAAAGTTAATTAATTAATTTCCTTAAAGTCATTCAGTAAGGGTGCATTCACACCAGCTCTGTTTAGTCCGCTTGAATAGAACTCAAGTTCGTTTGCACAGAAAGTCCGGTTTGTTTGGGGAGGTGTGAACAGGCAACCGAACTCTGATTTGGACCAAACAATCAAACTCTAGTCTGAACTAAAAACGTGGGTCTCGATTCGATTGAAACAAACTCTGGTGCGGTTAGATTGCATGTGTGAACGCAACTGCACTGGGACCGCACCAAAAGCAGGAAGCGGACTATATTGAGCAGCCGTCTCAGCCGCCTCGTGTAGTCCTCTGTCTCGTAATCTGCTCATTCTGAGTTCAGTGCTGCAGAATATTGATCTGGTGCATTCGCCAAACACAAAAGATCCCAAAACCACCAGAATCTGCTGCTAGTCCATGTTTGTTTATGTTTCACTTTCCTGCGGCAGCGCCAGGAAGTGCAGTAACAAGTAGTGCAGAAACTCCACAGCGCCACCACAGGCGGGGGTGTAACATGCTCCAAAGGTTATTTGGTTCGGTTCATAGAGTGCAGTGTGAATCCAAACCGCACCAACTAAAAACAGCAACAATNAGACAGGAACTAAAAACGTGGGTCTCGATTCGATTGAAACAAACTCTGGTGCGGTTAGATTGCATGTGTGAACGCAACTGCACTGGGACCGCACCAAAAGCAGGAAGCGGACTATATTGAGCAGCCGTCTCAGCCGCCTCGTGTAGTCCTCTGTCTCGTAATCTGCTCATTCTGAGTTCAGTGCTGCAGAATATTGATCTGGTGCATTCGCCAAACACAAAAGATCCCAAAACCACCAGAATCTGCTGCTAGTCCATGTTTGTTTATGTTTCACTTTCCTGCGGCAGCGCCAGGAAGTGCAGTAACAAGTAGTGCAGAAACTCCACAGCGCCACCACAGGCGGGGGTGTAACATGCTCCAAAGGTTATTTGGTTCGGTTCATAGAGTGCAGTGTGAATCCAAACCGCACCAACTAAAAACAGCAACAATGCTGCAATTTTGGTCCCCAATCGAAACCGAGTCCACCAGACTATCAGGTGTGAATACAGCCTAAGATAATTCAGCTTATTTGCGCTCATGTATCTGCTTTTAACTCATTCAGCAGTTTTATTCTGCTGCATTGAGCTCACTGATTCCGTTCACAATATTCACACTGGCATTGCTGTAGGAAATGCAATTCTTCTAGATTCATCACGTGGTAGCAACAAGGCCACTTGTTTGTGGGTTTTAGAACTAATATTAAGACTTGAAAAAAAATTGCAACTTGCTCGAAGCCTTCCACATGATCCTGATGTGGTAACGTTCACCTGTTTGTTGTTTTCACTGTCTGGGTTCAGCTTACTACAACAACACAACTAAAGTAGCCGTGAAGACGCTGAAGCCCGGCACCATGACGGTGGAAGCTTTCTTAGATGAGGCCAACGTCATGAAGACGCTGCACCATGAAAGGCTGGTTCGGCTCTACGCTGTCGTCACCAAGACAGAACCCATCTACATCATCACTGAATTCATGGCAAATGGTAACTGTACATGTTGTACTTCCATCAGTGCAACAGTATGTGATATACTCACATGTAAACATGATTCTTTACACATTCTTAGAAACCAATGATAGAATTTTGATAAATGTGTGATTTAATGGAAGGTAACTGGACTTCTGTCCTGAAAGTAAAACACTGTTACACAGATAGTTTCATGTCTAGGATCAGACTTACTGGTTCCTGTTTTGTCTGGTTTTTAGGAAGCCTTTTAGACTTCCTGAAGGGTTCCATAGGAATCACCCTGAAACTTCCCAAGCTCATTGATTTCTCAGCTCAGGTGACTTTCTTCTATTTGCTTCTTTAAATTATGACTTTACGTATTTCTCAGTTTGAGTGTCTTCATGTCTTGTTTTCTTCTCTTCTGCTTGAGACTCCATTAATATTTCCTTGTTCTGTTTTAGATAGCAGAGGGCATGGCATACATAGAGAAGAAGAATTACATCCACAGGGACCTGAGGGCTGCAAATGTCCTCGTGTCTGAGAGTTTGCTGTGTAAAATTGCTGACTTTGGCTTGGCAAGAGTCATAGAGGATGACGAATATTCTGCCAGAGAGGGTAAACGTTGTATGTTGTAATTTGTGTGTTGTGCAAGGTTTTTCCCACCACAAATGAAACACTTCCCTAACTCCCATGAAAAACTAAAAAAAACCTTTGTTGACAGATAATCTTGTCGGGTAAGAAGAGAGACACTTTTGGTTTCATTTAACTAAAGCCTCAATTCATAAAAGTGCATCTGATAACCAAAAGTTACTAGATAACGACAGGGTCAACGTTTTAAAACCATTTCTGAAACCTTGAATGGAGAAGCAAAAAGGGCTAACCTGGCTCTGCCAGATCTACGTATGTGTGGCCCCACCTTGTCAAGTTGGGGACACACACATACATCTGGAACCGCTCTATTCAAAACTGTCTATAAAAGGGAGGGACATCTGGCATGATATTTTAATCTGATTGGAGGACGAGCCAGCAAGTGTCTGCCTTTGATGATTTGTCTTTAGCCAATCACAGTAAATCAAGCTCTTGTTAATCCATTCGAGAGTAAAACACACACATCGTTCCCACTAAGAAAAGCAAAACACATCTTTACTAACCAGAAATGCACAAAGTTCTTACCTTTGCTCATTTCTCAATGAAGAAATCGTCTCTAGTCCTAAAACAGATTCCATATCCAGTTTTATGCGTACATCCACCAGCAGCTATATTTATTTTTCTTTGCCTGTGTGGCACTTGCTGCCAATCATACCTGAATGCCCGCCCCAAAGCACAATGCTAACACATGATTGGTCTAAACATTTTTTGGACGGAATTAGACGGTTTTCAATGGAGCAGTACAAGACGCATTTTCGTGGGTTTGGAAAACTCAAAATCTCGCGAGAATCCGTCTCGCAGCACAAGGTTACAGATGGCTGCCATAACAGGAAAGAAGATGCTTGGTAGCATCAAGTATTTTATAAATGGATCCAGTGTGAAAAAATGTTTCAAAAAGCCCAAAAGGTCGTTTCCAGAGAGATGAACTAAATGTCTCAGCTGTGTGAAAACCTCTCTGAGTTTAAAACAAATTAACATGTTATACGTCTTTTAAAATACTGACTCGTCACTGAGTAGTTAGCATAGCATACGTAGCTTATGTGCTAAATTTTACTAATCATTTTATCTGCTCTTCAGAATTTTCAAAACTATGTTTGTTATAAACATTTAAATTATTAAATGTTGTATCTAAATTAGATCTATAATATAGTGAAACACATTATGGGAAACGGACACATCTGTTCTGATGTCATAAATGAAACGTATCTGCTCATTGATCTGGAACCAGGAGACACTGAAACTATAAACAGGAATCTAAAAATAGATTAAAACACATAAATAGGATTGAAAACCTGCATGACTCACAGAGCAGATGAGCTTCATGGAATTGTGTGGGAGTTGGTGTTATTTGTGTTTTAGACTAGGTGTAAATTTCCTAATGGAATTATTCATGTTTACTCCTTCACCCCACCTGTTCATCTCGCTCAGGTGCAAAATTCCCCATTAAGTGGACGGCTCCAGAAGCCATTAACTACGGCAGCTTCACCATCAAATCAGACGTGTGGTCCTTCGGAGTCCTTCTCTATGAGATTGTCACGTATGGGAAGATTCCTTATCCAGGTAATAACAAGATACTTTGTGTGTCTTCTGCTGGAAGTTTTAATAGAAATTGTTTCACAAATCAAACAGCCCGCCAGGTGCAAACAATAACACTTTTTCAAGCCGATACGATACCAATACTTGGATCTGAGTACTTGTTGATACAGAGTACTAATGCTGATACTTCAACCACACAAAAAAAAGCAATGAATTGGAAGACAGGTTTTATTTTTTTCTCTGCTTGTTACAACAAATGATGGTGAACTCGATAAAAAACTACAATATTAATAAAAATATTAACACAACTAAAATTTCAAGTGAAAAATATAAATTTTCTGTGAAATTATTGCAGAGTTTTCACATTTTAAATATTGGGTCATGGTTTCGGTTAACTAACCGATACAAGTACATTATCGGCCCCGATACCAGTATCGGTATCGGTGCATCCCTAATTTGTACCGATGTTTCCACGGGACAAACGTTAGTGTGACTTTCAGAAAGTCTCTAAATGCAACTGATTCACTTCAAAATCAACCAGATTCAAGACGTCCAGCATAAATTATAGGCAAACACTAAAATGGCTGTAAATCTGGCAACATTCCAGACACTGGGTTAAAATTTGGATAGTAGCCGAGAGTCATTTAACACTCACGCTGAGCACGAACAGATCACTCCAAATCTTACAATATCACGTGAAAAACACATAACGTGATGTTCAAGATTCAATTAAAACAGATTCAACTCCATCATTTCTCAGGCTTTTAGTTTTTCTGTTTTAGATCAATATTGTGAAACACTTTATATTTGAGGAATATTATTTTCTAGTTTTGACTAAAAGCATTTGACATCTTGATTTTGAAGGATGTTCTTAGATATTACACTGTTTACCGCCCTCTAGCTGTTACGTTTATATCCTTTAACCTCCATGTTGAACACCTCTGACACAGACGCACTGACTCTGCCTGTATTGTCTCAAGGTATGACCAAAGGTGAGGTGATGTCCTCCGTGCAGCGCGGCTACAGGATGCCTCGGCCCGACAACTGTCCCCCGGAGATGTATGACATCATGATGTCCTGCTGGAAGCACAAGGCCGAGGACAGACCCACGTTTGAGTACTTGCAGAACGTCCTGGACGACTTCTACACCGCCACAGAGGGACAGTACCAACAACAACCATAGTGACGCTGAAGTCACAGGGACGTTTTACATATGAACATATTTCAGATTCACTCCGCGGTGTGTTTAAAGCTACTTTAGATGTAGTTTTTTTCAAACATACACACGGAAAACACCAGGAAATACAATGAACTTTGCCATATTTGGCTTGGAAAAGTGACATTTACAGACATTCTGAAGCACATGCATTAACTAAAATGTTCAAAGTGCATTATCTAAAAACAGTCCAACAAAAATGTAACAATATGTGATGTTTGTTGTAGTAACTACGGCAACAACAGACACAAGTTATGCATTAGATAATTCCAGGGTGCAGATGTTTTTATAATATCCACCTTTTAGAGCAGAAACATCAGCTCTTCAGTGTTTATGATGTAATAAACTAAAGTTTTTCTGTATAAAAACATGTACTTGCATTAATGATAATCAGAACTAACCATTTTGTATTTAGACTCTAACTTTCTTGCCTTGATATAAATTCTATGGTTTTAAGTAAATGAGGAGTTGTTTGTGTGTCTTGCTGTTCGCTTCATATTGAAGTGCTGAACTGCTTTTTCTTATGATTATTTTGGGGGTGTAAAAAGGGCTTTTCCTCTTTGTCTCAGCATCACATTCAAATACTTTGTTTGTCTTTTATAATAAAATCTGTAATATATAAAGATTAACTGTGTTTGGAATGTCTTCTCGCCACTTACATGGGTTGTTTTATGTAGCGTTGGGAACAATTTGTTTTTTTATTATAATAAAATAGCTCCATGTTTGGGATTTGAATGGGAATATTTTAAATTTATGTAAATTTAAAGGGATTTTTTAATTGACGTTTTATGGTCATAAATAGTAAGGGTGTTACTAGCCTGTGACATCACAGGAAACAGGAAGAGGTCCTCAGACTGGGGTGAGGCTTATGCCTTACGACTGCCTGATCGGCGCTACATTTGTAGCTGATTTGAGACAAATAGAGCAGCTTGTCTTCAAAAAACTTTTACTGATGCAGGAGAGTTTTACACTGTGTTAAACCTCTACAGTTTGTTTAGTTTGTGCTGTTTTCTCAGCTGAACAATGTCCAGATTTCTTTGCTGCATCAGTTGTTTGTATCATCTGAGACTCATCAGCATCGTTGTAGTTTTCTCAAACTGAAATCTTCAATGATGTTGCAAAAGTGGTAAATCCAGGTGCAAGATCCAAATAAACTCTATGTTAATGAAGAACACATGGACAGGATCTTAAGGTGTAGTTGTGGTGAGGAGGGGGTCTGGTTCAGGAGCTTCAGGATCTCATCTTTGTTTTTTGTGGATGATGTGGTTCTGTTGGCATCATGCTGATATTCAGCATGTACTGAGATGGTTTGTAATTGAGTGTGAAACATCCAGGATGAGTCAGCTTCATCTGCAGTAATGAGAGAGCTGCTTCTGTCTGTCATAGTGAAGAAGGACCTGAGCTGAAAGGAAAAGCTCTCGGTTTATGTTCTGACCTTCACTTCTGGTCACGAGATCTGGATCCTGACTGAAAGTGAAACTATAATCAGCTGAAATGAGCTTCCTGTGCTGGGCTCAACCTTACAGAGAAGGAGAAAAGCTCCATCATCCAGAGGGAGCCAGTCGCTACTCCTCTTAATCGAAATAAGTCAGCTGAGGTGGTTCTGATTAGGATGCCTCCTGGTCGCCACCCCCCACGGGGGTTCTCCAGGCACGTCCCACTGGGAGGAGACCGCGGTATCATCCTTGACCTGGGAACATCTCTGGATCCCCAGGAGGAGCTGGAGAGTGGCTGGTAGCTGGGATCAAACCACCAACTTTCAGATTGGAAGGTGCCCACTCTTCCCAGCTACCCCTGGTATCCATGTTATCATACAGTATTATACATGATGACACCACACAAGCAATAAGAGGAAGAATTAATTAAATCAGTGTTACTCTAGTTCTTGAAATTGTTCGTGCAGAAACACTTCACTAAAACTTACACTGGAATGTGACAGGAAAAAGGAGAAAAGCTTTTATTTTGAAAGGTCGCTTATCTGTGTCTGGTCACGTGGTGTTCAAAGATGGCCGCGCCTTCTGTGAATTAGGTAAGTGCTTCCAAAGAGTGAGTTTAAATGACAGAGAAGCAACTGCAGGTCCTGACTGAAATTTTGTGAACGAGTCCGAGGATTTTAGAAGAAAAAAACCTTCAGTTCCGCCGACATGAGCAAGAATCTCATCCTGTAAGTCGCTGCTCGTGTTTTAAACCATCATGACTTCCTGTGTGGTTCTTATGAAAGTGTCGGTTCATTGTAAACAAACGAGTCCTGCTTCAGTCTATCATGTTCTTTTATATCCATTTAATGTCCTAAATAATGAGACTTGATGCTCAGTTTGTTTTTAGTTTTAAAACTCCGTCATTTTGAAAAGGGTTTTTCTCTCATCAGAGTTCAGAATAAACAAAAGACTTTATGTAAACTTGGTTTCTACATGCTGCGCGTGAATCTGCGACTTTATTCATTTAGTTTGTATTAAATGAAGTGATGCTTCATCGACATGATCTAACCGACCCTGCTGCTGCTGGGGGGCGATAAGACTGTAATCTGTGTGTGTGTGCGTGCGTGCGCGTGCAGGACCAGGGAGGGGTGCACCATATCTCTGATCAACACAGGGTGCGGGGGTCTTCTGTCAGGATTCAAGCAGCTGAATTTAACCTTCAAATATATTCAAATGTTTTTCACATGTATGTTAGAAATAAGAGACGTTTCGTCTCGGGTGATGAAGATCTGATTCGGTTTACTTTTATGTCGTTCATGTCCAATGAGTGTTGAACTGCCAGAGGTTAGAAAAGTTCAGGTTCCCCCAAACTGAAAACATTTTAGAGTTCTACATAACGAGCTGCAGCAAGCAAGTCATTCCTCAGACGTCGGTGTAAGACAGTCAGACAGACATGAAACTCCACCGTCGGACTACTGAAGACTGGAAGGAGGTTTTATGGTCAGATGAATCCAAATTTCAAATGTTCAGTTCATCGTGCAGGATCTTAGTGAACAGGGTGACAGGAAGCTTCCACAATGTGAGACATCAACTGTCACACACGGAGGAGGAAGTGTGATGGTCTGGGGCCGTTTCACTGGATCCAGGGTTGGAGACAGACGGAGAGACACCGAAACGACTTCAACAGCATCCTGCAGTGACCCTCTGGTACGAGTCCAGATGTTCTGGAGTTTATCATGCAGCATCATGCAGTGACCCTCTGGTACGAGTCCAGATGTTCTGGAGTTCATCATGCAGCATCATGCAGTGACCCTCTGGTACGAGTCCAGATGTTCTGGAGTTCGTCCTAGAGCAAGATGGAGGAACTTCTGCAACAGACATGAGACGAACTTTCTGAAGATGCATGTGATCAGCTGTTCTATCTGAGACAGATGTTTCTAAAACATTTTGTAAATTAATTTCATGATTTATTTTTATCTCCAGCTGCTTTTCATGCAGAAACACGTTCAACTGCATCTTTTTAATAACAACGCTCTATGTTGATGATGCTGCGTTTGTCTCTCTGTTTTCTGATCCAGCTCCAAAGATTTCCCTCAGATAACGAACGACACCTTCCTGCGAGCGGCTCGAGGAGAAGAAACCGAATATGTCCCGGTCTGGTGCATGAGACAGGCTGGACGCTACCTGCCAGGTTCGGACCGCCACTTTTGTTTTCCTTCATTGCACCAATCGGCTTGCTGACTCTTTCGTTAAATCTCACCTTCAGAGTTTCGCGAGTCGAGAAGCGGGAAGGATTTCTTTGAGACGTGTCGGTCACCAGAGGAATGCTGCGAGCTCACGCTGCAGGTGAGCCGGTTCCACGAGTCCATGAGAGAACGTCACCATAAACACGTTTTATTAGAACCTTTATCAGCCTCAAGAACTGAAGACTTTTAAAAACATCTTATTTTCCTGTCGGCTTTCAGCCCCTGAGACGTTTTCCCTTCGACGCCGCCATCATCTTCTCTGACATCCTCGTCGTCCCGCAGGTACGAGTCCAAAGACCAGACTCAGACTTTAACGAGTTCTATTCACTGAACTGAACTTTCTTGTTCTTGATAAATTGTTCCTCCTTCCTGTCCTCAGGCTCTGGGTATGGATGTCCAGATGTTGACGGGTAAAGGCCCGACATTCACAGACCCCCTGAAGGAGCCGGAGGACCTGCAGCGCCTACGAGCCAAAGTGGACGTGAACAAGGAACTGGACTACGTCTTCAGAGCCATCACGCTGACTCGGCACAAGATAGAAGGGAAGGTTCCCCTCATCGGATTCACCGGCGCTCCGGTAAGAGACGAGGCGGAAACACACAGACGTGGGACGTAAACTCGGCTCTTCTTTGACCCGTCGCCGTGTCCTTTCACAGTGGACGCTCATGTCTTACATGATAGAAGGCGGCGGCTCCAACACGCACTCTAAAGCCAAGCGCTGGCTGTACCGACACCCCGAGTCCAGCCACATGCTGCTGAGGATGCTGACGGACGTGATCGTGGAGTACCTGCTGGGTCAGGTAGCAGCTGGAGCTCAGGTCAGACCCGCCTCACACCAAACGCTTCACACGTCTCGCTGCAGCAAGCGGAGCGTGTCAGATTCAACATTTGCCTTTTTTTAGCATGATTTCTCTAAAAAATAACCTTTTAGTTTGTGTCGCAACAACAAGCGTCAGACTCACATCCTGTAGCCTTCCTGTTACCTCGTGTGAGGAGTGTGTGCAGCCCACACACTAATATAGTTCCTGGAAAATGCAGCAGTACCAAAGAAGTTCCAGTAAAGTTCTTCTGTCGAGAACCCCGCGGGAAACCGATCCTCGTGTTTTAACTCCTCCTCTGCTCTCTCCAGGCTCTGCAGGTCTTCGAGTCCCACGCCGGCATTCTGGGACCGGTGGAGTTCAAAGAGTTTTCTCTGCCTTACCTCCGAGACATCGCTCGCCGCGTCAAAGAGCGACTGAAGGAGAAGAATCAGGACGTTCCCATGGTGAGAGGAACTAACCATCGTCTCATTTATTATTTTGGTTTGTGCAGGTTTAACGTGCTCAGTTCCTCTGAGGGTTGTTCATGTTGTTACACTTAATGACCTGCAGGTGGCGGCATTTAACCATAAACTGTGTAAATCTGAATGTAAGGTTTCTGTGTGTGTTTTTGTGCAGATTGTGTTTGCTAAAGATGCTCACTACGCTTTAGAGGATCTGTCTGAGTCTCATTACGAGGTGGTCGGCCTGGACTGGACCGTGGACCCGCGATCAGCGCGGTGAGATTGAATCCTGATGTCCTTCTGCTCCTCGTTAGTTCTGTGCATTAGTTTTCATTTATTTATTTTACACTTTCTGGATCATAAAACAGAGGTGCCAGTTGCAGCAGTGATGGGGGGGGGGGGGGGGGGTGGGCGGGGTGTTAGCAACAGGTTAACCATTACTAACAGGATTTATGTGCAAACATCTGTGTTTCCTGCTTTTCTCATCAAATACTTAACCTTCTGGTTAAAGGATTAACTAGTGTGTGTGTGTGTGTGTGTGTGTGTGTGTGTGTGTCTGTGTGTGTGTGTGTGTGTGTTTTCAGAGAGCGCACAGGAGGGAAGGTCAGCCTGCAGGGTAACATGGATCCATGTGCTCTTTATGCTCCAAAGGTAACAGCAGCTGAACTTTAATACAACACTGATCTGAGGCGTTTAACCTTTCAAAATAAAAGACATGCAAAAAAAAAATCTGAATTTCTTACCAAGCAACTTTTTAGGAAGCTGTCAGCACCGGTTAGTTCTTCTTATCTGGACTGTGAGTGATCAGTCACAATAATAAAAGACACGAAAAATGGGTTTAGGCAAAATGTGTTTGTTATTTAAATCAGAATTTAAATAAAGTTAAGTTTAGTGTGACGCCTCAGTTTTTTGTCATTTCATGTTCCTTAATGATCCAACAAAAAGTTCAGATGTTTACACGTAGTTCTGAAAACCGATTGTTTTTGTCTGACTGCTTCCTGTCCTCTTCCTCTCCTTCAGGAGCGCATTTCTCACATCGTAAAGAAGATGTTGGAAGGTTTCGGCACGAGAGGTTACATCGCCAACCTGGGTCACGGTCTTTACCCCGACATGGATCCGGAGAATGTTGGCGCCTTCGTCGAAGCCGTGCATCTGCACTCTAAAAACACGAACAAACAGGTGTGAAGACAGACGGAACTGTAAACAAGAACCTGTCGCCGAACGACAAAATCAAAACAAAATGAATGTTTTTTTATTATGTTTGTGTTCTATTAAAGAAAATTAATTCCTGTAACACCAAATGTATCATATTAAATCTACCTTGTGTCTAAGAGCTCTACCTCTTTAACATCATTAGTCCTGTCATCGTCAAACACCTGCTGTTTCCAAGCATTTACATGTCTTCCGCCCCCTGGTGGCAGATCAGAGTACTACAGGTGGCAAATGCTATTTTTTTGTATTATTATCATCGCAAAATAAAATATATCATCCAATAAACTGAAAAAAAAAGTATTTTAAAATTTTCAAGTATGAGGTTTTAAAGAGTTAAACAGTTTTTACTGTGAGAATTTGTAAGAAAAAACAAAACATGGTAAACAACAACATCAGTTTATTCCCTTTCAGGATAAACATGTTGGATTTCTAAGACAAGATTTTCTTTTTTTTTCCTTCTTCCTTAATGCGTTTATCCGAGCAGGAGCGGATTATGTGTCCAAACAGACGAGATGAAGTGATTTCAGTAAGTCTGTGGCAGCACGTCCAGCGTGTTGACTAGTTGTATTTACCTAAAAGAAAATAACATCATCCTGACTCTTACGAGCATCTTCACACACCCGCCTCTAAATACGTCTTAAATCTGAAACCAAGCTTGTGATCAGACGAAGTCGTTTCTGTCTCAGAAAAGCTGAAAATAAAAAATCTAAATGGAAAAACAGGGATTTGAAAATAAAAGCTGGTGATCTGCTAAAGAGGGTTTCAGCTGATGAAAATCTAATTTTGGTGAAAAATGTCAGCGCACAGCAGTTGTTGATCATTCTGCCACCTGACATCCCTGCTGAAGACCCCCCCCCCCCACCCCCCCATCACTGATAGAAAACATTTTAAGATTTACAGATCCATCGTGCTGGTTCAGTCTGTCATCTGGCTTCAATCAAAAACTGTATTTATTTGTTATTCCAACAATCATCCAGCAGTATTTAACATGTAAACATTATCTTGTTTTAACTGGAATCTGAGAGATTGGGCTCAGATGGATTCGGTTCCACTGAGATTATCAGAGTCCAGAATGAAGAACCAGCCGGAGCAGATCTCCATGAAGCAGTCAGAAGATGGAAGCTGCAGTTGGACTATACGAGGCGAGAGGAACGCTGCTGTGATTGATTATATAGAGTCTGTGATCTGAGACCGAGGCCTGGTTTAGAAAAATGGGACAGAAAAGCTGTGTCAGAAACTGGGACAGAAGTGAGACAACGTCCACTCTGAAGGGGGGGGTTCAGTTTTCATCAACTCCTCTGACTTAGGAGTAAAAGTCCTTCAAATCTTTCCTTTATTCATTTTTAAATTAACTTTTTACACTAGTTATAAATAACTTTTTAACACGTTTATTCTGCAGAAGGCTTCGTGTTCTAGAAGTTTCTTCTGCTTTCTGACGTTCATAAGATTATTTTTAAACTGAGTCAAGGTTTCGTGCTTCTCTTAATTCCTAAACATTTGAAGCCTTAACAAATTAATTAATGAGGATAAAAATATTCAAACACATCAAAACACCAGCTGACTGTGTCCCTGCAGCAGAGTTGTATTTTTGTCCTAAAATCAGCTCAATTTTGCTGAAAAACAACTGAGAAATATTACATCACTTAATAATTCCTGTCTGATTGAACGGACAGTCCCAACATCTGTTTGGACTCTGATCCAGCTGCTGGGACGGGCTCAAGCTTCAAAATGATAATAAAAAATAAACTGAGCACGTGACAGTGAACGCAGCATCCGACCAGTTCTTCAGCTCTTTTGTCTCCGTGTGGATCGAACACATTAGTAAATAGGGGATAAAAACAAATGTTATGACACAGAAATCAAGTGCATCATTACTGTAATCATTCCAGAGCTCAGAGACGAGATTACTTAATCCTAATTTATGATGTTTTTCTCCGGGATGCAGCTAAGAACATCAGATAAGCAGATCTTTGTAAATCCATTTGTTTTTGATGCTGCTGATGTTGTTTTTGTGTGTGTGTGGGGGGGGGGGGATTCTGCCAAACATCACATGACCAGACTGGGGGTGACGGGACATGGACGATGTTCTTGATTCATCTGTGATTGTTTCTGTCAGTAAAAACATCTAAATTTCAACTTGTTGTTTTTTAACATCTTTTCAGGTGATCAGTTCATGAAGGTCCGTTTAGATTCATTCTAGTTTAAAACTCTTCTAAATATTCAGGAAATGAAAGTCCTGTTGAGGGACAGCAGACCTTCCTGTTACCGTCTCATCTGGGTCACGGGGGCGGGTTCAGATCAATGTGAGGTCACAACCTGGACGAGTCACCTCAGATCCTCAAACACAGACTAACACTCAGAGTTCAGAGTCTCCTCGTGTGTTTGGGGTCCCCACCGTGTACAGGAAAGGTCTCAGCAGGGACTCAAACTCACAACCATCTTATTGTAAGGCAGCAGTGCCAACTCACTGCTCCACCATGCAGCAGATCTGAATAGAACCCATGTTATGTTTTACTCTGTAAACTGAGAGAAGAAAGTGTAAGAATCAAACGTTCTCCAGGAGAACCTTCCTGTCCACAGCTAGAACCTCTACAATGACTCTCTAAAGAACATTTAAAACACAACAAAATCTAATTTCCTGTTAGGGATTAAATTACTGATTGATATTAAACTGAATATCAGACAGAACCCTGTTCCAGATGAAATCTGATTGTTCCAGTTTATATAAAGAAGCTGCTTCATTCTCTAAACGAGCAGATTGTTAACGTGCGTTTCTGACTGTTTTCAGCACGGTGGCGACTGGGAGCCACGCGGGCGACGTGGTAGCACTGCTGATCCTCTGTTGGTCTGCCTGCTGAACACACTTCAGCGTCAAAGAAAAACATTTGATCCTCCGAATGTTAAAAAAAAAAAAAACCTGCACTACAGTGAGTGTTATTAATATTTACAAAGATACACAAAGCTCAAAGCAGCTGACGGAGAGAGAAACAAAACCCAGAAGCTTTTATTCATCTTTGTCCTTTGTGATGCTGTAGTAACATAAACACACACACACACACACACACACACACACACACACATACACAGGCTTTTGTTGTGGCCTGATAAATAGCAAAGACAAATGAACAAAAATCATCGCTGATTGGCGACAGGTAGGACTGAAGAGGATGAGAGTGTGTGTCAGTGGGCCATCTGGGAATAAAGTGACAGGCTCAGTGTGTGTGTGTGTGTGTGTGTGTGTTTCAGAGAGGAGGTTGCAACAATGAATCTGTGCTCTTTAGAAATGGAGATCAATTTCCACATGGTTGCCTTTAAAGGCTTTGGCAGGAGAATAATATACAAGTGTGTGTGTTTGTGTGTGTTTGTGTGGATTTGGCTTTGTTGTGTGTTCACATCATGTCAGTGTGTGCATTAGTGTAATTGTACGTGGGCTTTCATGTGCGTGGTTGGTGTGCGGAGACTGAACAGGTGGATGTGTGTTTGTGTGGGTGTCTTTGAAGGAGGTCCAGACTTCATCTCTCAGCAAATCAGCAGGCCTGAAAATCCAATCTGCCTGGAGAGACAGCAAGCTGTACATCATCTGTCATGGATGGACACTATCAGCGCTTTATCAGGACCCCCCCCCATATGCAGTGCACACACACACAACACATCTTTCAGTGACCACATGCATGAGCGAACACACACAGCCCACGGTGACAGAGACTGATAGGCATTATTACCTCGGAGGTTGTGTGTGGAGGGAGGCGGCTTCTGTCTGAGGACCCTGAGATGCCTCTCACTAATTCAGATGCTGACAGCTGTGACGACCCTCCTTTGCTGATGGTACCTTCCTTTTTCCTGCACGTCTACCGTGCTGCTCCAAACCCCAACTGCATCCTGCACATGGACGTGGTGAAATTGCATGTTGGTCCTGAAACCATCTGCAAGGCGTCGGCCTGGTTGATGGAGGACGCTGAACTGCAGACTCTAAGATCCCGTCCGATACCAGAGTAGAACATCACCTTCCAATCAGGTGAATGTACTCTGTAGCATCTCTCTGTTGTCATGGATACCTGCTAGCCCGTCAGCTGGTTGTCAGGCTGTGCTGGACACTGATTTCGGAGATGATTTGGCTGGAGTCTCATCTCCAACTGGACCAGAGCGAAGACTTCAGCCCACACAGAGTTACTGCCAGCGACCTCACAGAAAGGTCAAACATAAAAGTAGTTCTTCAGAGGTCAGTTACTTGGTCACGTGACATGTCTGAGGGCCTGACGAGAAGATGAGCCTTTAGCCTCAGAGTCATTATGTAAATAAAGTAGTGAGAGATCCACAATGGCCGATCCTGATCCTGGTTCTGGTTCTGGTTCTGGTTCTGAACAGAACTGACTGGACATCCAAGATTTGGATCTTGATTTGATTGAATAACGTGACATGTCATGACCTGAGATGGTGATTTTATGCTTGAAATGGTAAATAAATAATTGAATTAAACTGACATAAACTGCTCAGATGTTTTGGTCACTGATTTGTAGAAACAAACTAGAAAGTACAAATAATCTGTTTCTACAGCACACAACCCAATAAATCCTCCGGTAAACAATCACTAATGTTCAGTGCTTACTAATGAATTAGTTGTACATTAGGTACAATGTGTCTCCGTCAAACTTCTGTTCAAAATGTCTCGTGTTTTTCTACAAACTGGAGACGTGAGGCTGAAAGCCCCGCCCACTCATCTGCACATGATGGTGGTTCTTATGCATCATATAAAATGTTTGATTACATATTCAGGATAATGTCCTAGCTGTTTATATGGAGGGGGAGGGACAGCCACTAGAGGGCGCTGCTTTTGTTTTAGCTTCGTAATCCACGTTACGTTCTCGTGTCTAGTTTATATATATGACATCAACGCAATCTCATTAACACGTGACGCTGTGACACTCCAAGCACATACAGTGGGGCAAAAAAGTATTTAGTCAGCCACCAATTGTGTAAGTTCTCCCACTTAAAAAGATCAGAGAGGCCTGTAATTTTCATCATAGGTATACCTCAACTATGAGAGACAAAATGAGGAAAAAAAATCCAGAAAATCACATTGTCTGATTTTTAAAGAATTTATTTGCAAATTATGGTGGAAAATAAGTATTTGGTCAATAACAAAAGTTAATCTCAATACTTTGTTATATAGCCTTTGTTGGCAATGACAGAGGTCAAACGTTTTCTGTAAGTCTTCACAAGGTTTTCACACACTGTTGCTGGTATTTTGGCCCATTCCTCCATGCAGATCTCCTCTAGAGCAGTGATGTTTTGGGGCTGACGCTGGGCAACACGGACTTTCAACTCCCTCCAGAGATTTTCTATGGGGTTGAGATCTGGAGACTGGCTAGGCCACTCCAGGACCTTGAAATGCTTCTTACGAAGCCACTCCTTCGTTGCCCGGGCGGTGTGTTTGGGATCATTGTCATGCTGAAAGACCCAGCCACGTCTCATTTTCAATGCCCTTGCTGATGGAAGGAGGTTTTCACTCAAAATCTTACGATACATGGCCCCATTCATTCTTTCCTTTACATGGATCAGTCGTCCTGGTCCCCTTGCAGAAAAACAGCCCCAAAGCATGATGTTTCCACCCCCATGCTTTACAGTAGGTATGGTGTTCTTTGGATCCAACTCAGCATTCTTTCCCCTCCAAACACGACAAGTTGAGTTTCTACCAAAAAGTTCTATTTTGGTTTCATCTGACCATATGATGTTCTCCCAATCCTCTTCTGGATCATCCAAATGCTCTCTAGCAAACCGCAGACGGGCCTGGACGTGTCCTGGCTTCAGCAGGGGGACACGTCTGGCACTGCAGGATTTGAGTCCCTGGCGGCGTAGTGTGTTACTGATGGTAGCCTTTGTTACTTTGGTCCCAGCTCTCTGCAGGTCATTCACTAGGTCCCTCCGTGTGGTTCTGGGATTTTTGCTCACCGTTCTTGTGATCATTTTGACCCCACGGGGTGAGATCTTGCGTGGAGCCCCAGATCGAGGGAGATTATCAGTGGTCTTGTATGTCTTCCATTTTCTAATAATTGCTCCCACAGTTGATTTCTTCACACCAAGCTGCTTACCTATTGCAGATTCAGTCTTCCCAGCCTGGTGAAGGTCTACAATTTTGTTTCTGGTGTCCTTTGACAGCTCTTTGGTCTTGGCCATAGTGGAGTTTGGAGCGTGACTGTTTGAGGTTGTGGACAGGTGTCTTTTATACTGATAACGAGTTCACACAGGTGCCATTAATACAGGTAACGAGTGGAGGACCGAGGAGCCTCTTAAAGAAGTTACAGGTCTGTGAAAGCCAGAAATCTTACTTGTTTGTAGGTGACCAAATACTTATTTTCCACCATAATTTGCAAATAAATTCTTTAAAAATCAGACAATGTGATTTTCTGGATTTTTTTTCCTCATTTTGTCTCTCATAGTTGAGGTATACCTATGATGAAAATTACAGGCCTCTCTGATCTTTTTAAGTGGGAGAACTTACACAATTGGTGGCTGACTAAATACTTTTTTGCCCCACTGTATATAATAATATACTGATGGAATCAAAGGAATTCAAGAACAACATGATTGTAAAATGACTCAAATCTCGTCTACAGAGATGTTGGTTTGGGATGTACGTAACTGAACAACAGGTGTGTCTTTCTTCAGTGTTTCTCCCTGAGTGAAGGAGCTGGAGACGGATCGGGAGGGAGAATAAGATTGAGTGTAAAGAAATCACTCCCCCATCTATCTGCCTGGATAATTAATATAAATCTGCTCATTTATCACCAGCCAATCAATCTAGATTTCTCCTCACACACAGATAGAAGCGCTCTTTGCACTTTCTGATAGCCTGATTGTCTGGTTTTATGGTTCTGCAGAAATCCGTAATGAATGAGAATGAAGCGGTGAAGTAGGGGACAGAGGACAAATATTCTGATTAGAGACAAATGAGCAAGAGATTGATGGAGCTGCATCGGCCTGCACATGCTTCATTTATCACTGATTCAGGGTGGCAGGATGGGGGGGGGTGCAAGAGCTGGACCACGCTTGCGTGGGGTGACGCTCGAAGAGTGGATTAATTTTTCACTATTAAACGAACTAATGAAAAAAAAAATTATTTGTGAAGGAGTGAGACGTCCCTTTAACGTGTTTCACACTTTATTCATAGAAAAGCACTGAGATTCCAACACAAATCAATATAAAATGGTAGTAGCGTTACATAAATAGTAATAAATTCTTGCTTTACAGACAGTAGCTTAAGAAGTCGCACAAAAAAATAAAATTACAAAATAAAAGTGTTGATAATAAGCTAAGATACTTCTGTGGCAACAAATACTTGAAATACCTTTTTCAAAATCAGTAGCACAAAGAGGCAACAAACACTTTCAACTTTCCCTTAAGTTAAGAAGAAATCTGGAGTAAAACAAAACAAACAGGGAAACTGGGTGAACTATAACTCTACCAGCAAATAGTCATCACCTACAAATTAAATTAGAGAAAAGAAAAAATAGAAAAACCTCAGGATTTGGCTGATTCAAATAACACAGAGGGAGGAGCTTCCATGTTGCCATGCTGAAGTGAACGTGTGGCGTAAAGGCTGCAGACTGCACATTCAGAGTAGAAGGAAGATTTCAGCAACAATCTGAAGAGTTCCTTGTTTAAGATTTAAATAACTTCTTACTTGTTGTAGTTAGCGTCTCGAACAGCCTCAGTTTGAAGAAACAGAGTTTACGTCTGAGCTACAGAGCTAACGGCTAGTCTGAATTCAGCTAAAATCATCTTGTGACTGCTTAAACCGGCTTCGGTTTATTACAAACCCCAACCCTGTTATCAAGCTTGCGTCGCACGGTTATTTACTGATATTTTCTGGTTAGTTACAAAAAATCAGCAGCAGCAGTGAAACGTAGCACTTCTGGAGCATCTGGAGGTCGAGTTCAGCAGGAGCTTCTGAACATTTCAACAGAAATTACAGAGTTAAAAACAAACTGTTTGAGGTTTAAAAAAATAAAATGACTCACTATGAAACCGTGAGATCAGAGTTCTTTAAAGACGCAGTCATCGTCTAACTAGCCGTTAGCTTGCTCAGATTTAACTAAACTCTAATTCACCGAACTGTGGCAGTTCAAGAAGCTACATAAAAACATGTATAACATTTCCATAGAAACACTTCAGAAGGGTTGAAATATTCCTCGAAGCATCTAGTTTCGTATTACATGTTAGCAGAAGTTTTGGTACTTTATGATGTAAAAACTATTTTTTACGGCTGCATAATGGTTGTGAAAAAACAAGATGGCTGCACCTAAACCCCCCCCCCACAATGCATTGATTTAAGCCCAAACCCGTCCCGTGTGGGAGGAACTGAGGCAGACTTGGAAAATAATCAATAAAAACAATATTTTACTTTTTTAACCTCTGAAGAGACGAGTCGTCTCTTCCTGTTCAAACACCTGCTGATTCTGACGCTAAAGTTTTCTGGGTTTTTATTTACGTGCAGTTTGACTGCACAACATGAGAAGACACTGAAGGTTCGGGTCCTGATTTTAAAGAAACAATCCACAACACAGGAAAGATGCTAAAAAAAAAATAATCAACTTTTGTACATTAATCGGTCAGAACTGTTTTTTTTGCCACCGTTGTCCGTCTCCTGTAGAAGTTGCAGCACATGCGGGTCGGCGTCGGCCTTTTCCCCAAAATAAGCATGCGTCATTTCATCTACATCTATCCCTTCTTCCTCATTTCAAAAGTGGTTCACCCCACGATGACTGATCCGCCCCCTTTTTTTATTTCTTAAAGTTTTTAAATGGGGCAAGACCATTCAAGTGGTTCTGCATAGTCAGGTTTAGTACAAATCTGTTCACAAACAAATGCTTCGCTCAGTTTTTTCCTTAACTTCTCCTTTTGGAAAACATTTTCTTAAATTTTTTAACCTTTTTTAATGACAACACAAACTAACCCAAAAAAAAAGAAAAAAGGAACTGAAAGAAATGTACACAGGAGCACCTGAGAAATGCCTTGAAGTCTTTGCTTTAACCCAAAAAAAGGTCAAATGTCCCCCGTCCAAAACAAGATTCAAGTACACCCCGCCAAAAAACAAAAAACCAAACACATAAACATACTTATCATAAATAATTATAACTTTGCAATTTTCTGAATTGACACTTTAATATTTACAATATTTTAAATGCTTAATGCTACTAGTTTTTGTTTCGTTTCTTTAAGTGGTGTCCCTGAGAACTGAGTTGAGTCTCTCTCTCTCTTTTACTCAGTTTTCCTTTTCCCCTCTCTCCCATTCGTCTGTCTGCGTTTCTTCAAATCACAAAAAAAAGGACCAGAGTTATGACCAACTTCCCAGGTAGTGAGTGAAGGTAGTTCTCATGGAATGTCGCAGAGACAAAAACACCCCACTTTCTTTTTTTTTTTTCTGTTTATAAAGAATCTCTTCTTCTTTTAAAATACAGTCCTGTTCAGTTTCGGTGTCTCTGCGATTTCAACTCAGAGATAAAAAGTTATAAAACAACAATAAATAAACGCTGAAGCAGGCAGGAATGTACTGAAGAGGTATTTGTGTGAAGTGCTTGTATGTTTCGTCTGATCAATTAAAGATTCAAGCTCTTGTTTTACTGCCACTTAAAAAACAAAACAAAAAAAACACTTTTCCGACATGGTCGTCCCTCATAAAAAAAAATCACTTCCTCTGCCAAGGCATGTGTTTGAACATACTCACAATGAACGTATAAAAAAATACAGTATTTCTTTGTGTGTTTGTATAACGGGTGCGTTGTGTATCTCAAGGCCGCCTCGTCTTCACAGTCAACAATCTGAACCAGTAGCATTCACAGGTAACTTCCTCTTTCAGCCATGTCAAAGCCAAGAATTTAAAAACTTCTACTTAAACAGGTCAGAGTTTAATTTAGCCAATTACTATAACGTTAAAGTTCTTAATTTTTTAAATGTTTATTTATCTGAATTGATGTTTTGGAGATTAAAGGGGGCTGAAATGATGACGTGTGGCTTTGGCTAGTGTCAACAAAAACATGCTAAAACTAACTAAAGCAACATTTAGCAAAATATGCTAACTTACACATCGACTGGACGTGTCCATAAATTTAGGAAAATTTTAATTACGCTTAATTCTTCTTTTTTGGAGGCTTGTAAGTGACAGTGTAGTTACAGTAAATTATAACTGAGCTAATGAGCAAAAAGATGCTCGTTTATTCAGCTACAAGCGACGGATCATTATTATTAGACATTTACGGATGTTTTAATGGGCGCTGAGAAGATTGTGTCTTTTAACCTTCAAGTCACCAAATCCTCCAATAAAAAAAGCTAAAACTTTTGGTATATTTAACTAACTTGCAAGCGGTTCTGTTGGAATCCACAGTGGAACTACAGCGCTGCACTAAACCACACTGCTAGTGTTCAACATTGTTCTACCATGCAGTTTGTTTAGGTTGTAATATAAATGCACAGTGAGACTTTTCAAGCCTTTGGAATCTTCTTTTGGAAGCATGATCCACATCGTAGCAGAAATCCAGTTTTCATCTGGTGTTTGATTAAATATCACTTGTTTGACTAGTTTGAAATGGAAAAATTACCTACAAAATTGCAGCAATTTGTCATTCAGTTTGTTGATTGATGTTTTGTTCCTATTAAAATCCTCTTTCCTGAAGAGGTAAATGTTCTAGCAGAGACGCCGGTGAAGAACTTTTAACTTACAGGCAGAATTAACGACTGAAAAACAAACTCCTAATAGTTTTTAGGGACAAAAGACAAGAAGTCGATGCTGTTCAGTGATTTTAAAACAACAAAGCTGAATTTTATCGCTGATCTTAATCTAGCGAGTGAGACGTGACGACTGAAGGTTCAGCCATAAATAGGTGAGCAGCCATGGCCTCTTGATTTAGTCTCTGTTAATGATAAGCTTAAAAATCAAATGTTTACAAGAGTGATGTGCACATGACGGCCAGAATGTCCCTCTCGATCATATGAAAACATGCACCTTGTGAAGGATCATAGATCCTCAGCTGAAGACTAACAGGTTTAAACCAGCTCTGACCTTCCCAACATGAAGAGATCACACGAGTGGTTCTAAGTTCCTCTGGCCAGAGAAGTTAAAGCTGACATGATAGTCGAGGTCTGACAGTAACACTGCACCAGTTTCCACCTGATTATTTTTTTAACATCCCCTTCTCCGGTTCTAACTAACAGCCCGTCCAACTTTTGGTTTTATATGTCCTCAAAAACAGCTGACATTACTTTTGCTTGTGTCATCACATTCTTTTGATTTTTCTTACTAAACTGAACACAAATGGGAGGAGCAGATACCTTCTTGGTGTTTCTTTAGGTTCCATCTTTGCAGTAACAGTTTAAGTAGAGCAACATACCGCAAACACTTCTTGGTTCACATTCAACAAACGAAACAGAAAAAAACTGTAAGACTTTGTCAACAAATGGCTCAACATAAGAAGTAAAAATACAAAGAAAGCCAAAGCTTTGAACAGAAACACAGAAGTTGAAGGATTTCCCAGGAAAGAGGGTCTTTGTGAGGCAGGTGAAGGGTCAGCCGAAGCGCTCCCTGACCAGCATCATCAGTTTCTTCTTGCCCTTGTAGATCTGTTTCAGGTTGTCTATAAACTGGGCGAACTGGATGTGGCCGTCCTGTGCTAGAAGGAAAGTCTCCCGAGCTTTGCTCAGGAACTCTATAAACTCCCCATAGTGGCGCGGACTGATGTGTGTCAGTCGAGAGTGTGTGGTGTTGATGTACGCAGAGATCGTGGCGTCCAGAAGCTGCCGTAGTGGCGCCTTGTCCGTTGACATGAGCTTCCCAGAATTCCTTCGTCCAGGAATGCCGGCGAGACCTGGCGCCGTCATGGTGCACCGCCGCAAGATGTCGGATAGCACCGTGGCGCAGTGTACGCTTTTTACCACCAGCGGAATGATGGCCGCCAGCTCGTTTTTCCCCAGTGAATGGCTGAGAGCGCAGGCCCACAGCACGTCATTAATAGCAGGGTGTGTGTCCTGGTTGTACGCCAGGTTGAGGTGTGTCATGGCGAGAGAAGCCAACTTGAAGGACCGTAGAGGGTATCCTCTGTGCTCCATGTACCGTGCGATAGTAAACAGCTGTGAGTAGGTCATACCCGTAGAGGCGGCGTCTATAACGATCTGGTAGGCCGTCTCGAAGGCGATGTGGTCCTTCTCGCAGAGCGTCAGAGCTGACAGGGCGCAGTTCTGAGGGTCCTTCATGGCGCACTGCAGAGCCAGCGTCCGGGCGCAGCTAGCCAGCTCCTCCCTCTGGGGGTAATCGAGGCTGAGACGCAGGATGGTGTTATGGGACATGACGGTTGCTGCCACGATGCTGGTGGCTTCAGTCGGAGTGAAGAGAGTATACCAACTCTGCAGGATGCTCACTAGCGCCCGCAGACCTGAGGGGAGACACAGAAACATCTGGTGACTTTTAACATAAAGATCACAAGAAATGTGAAGGAGACACATTTTATTCATTTCAGCAACTCATTTAATTATTTTGACTTTGACAAAGTCAAACGGGGGAGATTCCAGCTAACCTATGACTCACCTGACAGGTGACTGATTTACTAGAAAAGCCAGAAATAGGTGAGATTTTTCCATTTTATTTCAGAACCTTTAAACGAAACACTGGGTTTGTTCCGAGCGTCTGGACGACCGCCGGCAGGCTGTTAAACATTCACCGCCACCTTCTGCAGGATTTGTTTTGTTTTTATTAAATCTTTTTATTACACTCGAGGCAGTTCATTGAAAAGCTTTGCATACAGAAATTTGACCTCCTTACTAACGTTTGGATTAATAAGCTCCTTCCCACGCCATCGTCAACATATTAAACTGATGTTTATGTCTGCACATAGTGAATCTAAACTTGTGTTTGTTCCACTCAAAGTTAAAGTTTTAAAGCTGAATTAAGATGCATCACTGCAGCTCAGAGAGGAAATTGAAGCTGATCTGATGTGTTGGAATATGAATCACATACCGACTTCGGTAGCGCAGGTTACCAGCCAGCGAACCATCTCTCTCCTCCTCCAGTTCAGAGTGGACAGTGTCATCCTCATCACCTGAAAAACACAAGTGGAGTGTCAACAATAAGAAATCTGAACACTTCCTTTTTTTTTTTTGTTTAGGAGTGTTTTTGAACATAATCAAGCTAAATGTATGACATCATTATTGTATATTTGACTCATCAGCAGTTCTAGTAACAGAGATTCATCTCATCCGTCAGACAGCAGAAGAAAGCAGCAGGTGAAGCTGCAGCAACCCGACTGAGTTCACTTCATTAAGTTCTTTCTCCATGTCAGCAACCGCAAAACTGGGAGTAGCGTTTTCTGTAGTGCAGCTCAGGAATCTGTAGCATGCGCTGACTGTTGGCAATGGTGGTCAAAATGTTTACTCCCCCACATACACACACACGCACAGCGTACCTGCAGTCCTAACTCTAACGCCACATTCAGCAGAGTTATATCAGGTGAGCTGTCTGCTGGCGTGGCGATCTTAAAGGCATCCTGAGCCAGTTTGAAGATGAGGGAAGAGGAGTGGATGTTTTTCTGGATGGCCTCCAACACTGTCCTCAATCTCAACATGTCACCTAGTGGAGTAACAAAAAAAAACAAATTATGAGTCTGATGGCACAAACCTCTCTGTAAGATGATGTATAACCTGCATCAGTCTACCTTTAGCAGCAGTCAGCATGGTTGAGGCCAGCTCACACTGCTGGGACTCCAGGTGGCCGAGAGTGAACCAGCGAGGGTATCTGCTCGGAACAATGGAGATGCCATGATGAGGGTGCCCGACATCCCCAGAACCTGCTGACGACTCTAGCACCGGTAACCTGTGGAACAAATGCAGGACAAGATCTGCTTAAAACCCGTGATACCGACTTCCTGTTTCTCAAATTAAAACAACAAACATCAGAAACCGAAGTCCGTCTGCCATCTTGAAGATGATTCACGCATGTAGATTTAGTGAGAGTTGACTCATGGGTGTTTCTCAGTGTCAAGGAACCTTGCCTTGATGCCTTGGTCCCGCCCCGGTTGCCTAGGAGATACGCCATCGGGACCCACCAAGGTGTGTTCCAATGTTCATGTGCTATGGAGGCGTCTGTACTCAGTCTACCTGCTGTTTAGCTAACATACCAAGGACACATGGGACGTGCCTTGATGCCTTCCCTCGGTCACTAATTTCCCAGAATACATTTTTTACAGTTTAAATGTAAGTTAACTGATTGTTGCTATCGGGCTTATATCTAAAATGTTTTTTTTAGATCCAAAGCAGTTATACGGTTGGTTAGTTGCTTAGTAGTTGCAGTTTTGGTGGTTAGAAGGTATTAACTCACTTGCACATTAATTTTTATTTTATTTCTATTAACATTTCCAGTTCCATGGCTGAAGGAATGCTGCTACGCTACTATGATGAGCGGGACGTAAACAGTGCGCGTGAGCGGGCAGCCGCCGTCACATGAGTTAAGTCTGTTCCAGTGTCCTTGTAAGCAAGATGCCTTCTCTACCAAGACAGTCCCTCAGTAGGCGAGGTCTCTTGACATTAAGAAACAGCCAAACTCAGAACTCAATCTATAATGTTGTGTAACAGTCTCACTCTGGGCTTTCAGAGTGAGATCTACACAACCTGGTCTGCACATCTCCTCACATTACAATCAAACTGCAGAGTTAATGATGCCACAAAATGATTTACAGGAAATTTCCTTCTGTGATCTGAAGAAAACTCAAGAGCATTAACTCCAGAGATCATGTTGTACCAACAGGTAATGAGATTTTGTAGGATTATTCAGGACTACCTAGTGGGGGTTTCAAGCCAGTTTTGATTATGTTTTGATGAATGGAAATCTGACCTCATGGCGCGGAGAGCGACTTTATAAGCCAGGTCGGCATCATGTGGCAGCAGCGCAGAGAAAAGGTACTTGGCGAAGGTGTGCATGGGGACACTTTCCCTGTGGATGACTTCCCCGAGACCACTGAACGGACCAGCTGAAACCCAGACCAAGTAATCATTAACTCATCTTTCACTTCTATTAATTACATTCAGACACAACGTGCACACGCAGCAGGACGTACCCTCCAGTAACTGAATGGTCTGTTTACGAAGTGACTGAACCAGGAGATCGTCCAGCTCCAGCTCCTGCAGTTTGGAAACAATCTGCTCTTCGTTACGACACACCTGGATCAGGTTTGAAACACAAACAGAACTCGTTAAAGGAAAAAAGGAAAAGCAGAAGAAAATGCTCAGAAAAATCCAGATAAAAGCAGCTCTGACTTCAAATATCCACACGCAATCATTATTTAAAGTTCCCAAACAATTAGCTAGAGGTATTTAAAAAAACCAGCAGGGGTGTTTTTTATTATTTCGGACTAATTTGTATAAATCTTGTAGAACTGAAGTGATTTTCTTCCAGCTAAGAAGTTAGAACAAGGTCCTTTCACACACGTGACAGATTTTAAATACAATTCCTGCTTAAAACTTTAATATTGCGGCTTAATTCCTGTGACATTAAGAAAGGTCTGTAGCAGCCGTGTTAAGCCCCCCCCCTTCAAAAGCAGATTACCATTTACACAAAGAAATGCTTCTCGGATTTATTCTAATTCATAGTGAACTTAAGTACTGTGACTTTCTGCTTGTTGTTCAAGAAACAGAAATGCTGTGACCTTTTCTCTCTTTTTTGTCTGGCATTTACTTCCAACTGATGTTAAATTATAGTGATTTTCTCTCATGGCAACATCACTTTCAACAGGCAAATTCACAGGAACCTCTTTTTAATATGCACTCTGAGCACATTTCAGAAAAGCTTTTAAACAGCAAGTCGAGCAACAGAACTTTATCACGTTTATTGTTAGAAAACTTTTTATCAATTCAAAACCTGCTTACTTTATCCTGCGCGTACAAGCCCTCAGGCATTATCCTCTGTTGGCCCATACCCATCAGAGCCACCTCCAAGGCCAGGGTCAGGTAGGACTCGCCCCCATCTGGACTGCCCCACACTGGAACATGATGGTAGACTGGAGGTCGGGGGTCACCATCTGCAAACAGGATTCAGTCATTCATCAGGAGAGTTTTGGAATCTGCTTCATTTTGCTAAGCATATTTTAGACAGAGTATTTATTTCCAGTACACCGGCACATCTTTCATTTTCTTCCAAACTTTCATTTTCAGGTTTTTCTGATGAGTTTTGAGCCAGTTTTTTACAGTAACTCTTTGTACCGTGGTGAAAACCCCCCAAAACACAAACAAAAGATGGTCACCAGCGAACGCCAATAATAAAAACCAAACAAAATTTAGTTTATGATCTTAGTACGAGGGTTCTCTCAGTTAAAGTGAAACTGCAGCATGTTTCCATTTATAGTAAAACTGAGAGTTTTGTTGCTTTGTATGTTTTAGGCCTGGACAACATAGGATATACATAACCAGTAGTTAACGTGGTATTTCATTCATTATAAGCCATTCCACTAAAGGTTGAATCATTTCTCAGAAGGCAGTAATCTGCATGTGTTAGCTCATCAGTTTCATGTTAACTCTACTTCACCAAACTGAGGCCCTTCAGGAAGCTCTCAACAACAACTAGGATATTAATTATTCATATCTTTTATACAGAAACAGTATTACTACATATTAGTCTGAAATATCCATTTATTTATCTGTAGTTGTAAAAGCTGACAAGGTGCCGCCGTAACCCGAGGTTCACCATTTTCACCAGAACCTCCTCGTTAAGCGGGGCTGTGGACTGAACTGTAAATCCTATTACTCAATCGATTTTCTTCACCTGAACCACAGCTGCTGTTTGAGTCTATGTGTCCACAGGTTCCCGATCAGAAACCCAAAACCAGTGTACTGATGGGTGAAACTCTACACTCAAGGCTTAATGTGGTGGGTGAAAGGAAACCGGAAATCCTCCTTTTTAAATAAACAATCAATATGAGAGTAATTTTTTAATCAATAAAACAACAAATAAAGTCATTTTTTTTGTCATGAATATAAATAAAGTGTGTGGGAGACCCTGTACTTCTCAGAGCCACTGGGGGGATTAGAGGGCATCAGTTTTGTGGTAAAGATAATCTTAAAAATACAGAATGATGCCGAGGTCTGTGGGTGATAATTAAATTAATTAAAACAAAATGAACACCCTAATAATCAGCTGTTTGATAGAAGCTGCGTGTAAAACATCATCAACGAGGCTTTTTTCAGGTTGTTTCAAGAATCTAATGCAACTGCTTTACAAGTATAAGTGAGAACAGATGCCACGAGAGCCTCAGCTGTTGACTGGTGCCCATTTGTTAGCTCTTGCTCTCTCCTCTCTTATCACAGGGTTTAAATCCCCTCTGAGAAAAAGATCCTCTTAAATCCTGTTTATTCCTCATATATATGTGTGCAGCGAGCGAGTGTACTCTGGGAATAATGAAACCAACCCTGTGTCTATATTCTTATTCTTGTTTTTCACCAGACAGGCAGTTGATTGGTGGATTTGAAAAGCAGAAGAGAAAAGTGCATTTTGATTGGATGACGTATACAGCCTTGGTCTGTGTACTGTGTAACAGATGTTTCCAGCTGTTCCTCACTGTACAGAAAAACACATCACCAAGCTTTTGTTAAACTTATTATACGACGCTGTTCAGATTCCATCAAAACCAGCAGAAGACCATCAGCGTGTCACGTGAGCTGCAGAGCACAGACACACAGATGGCTGCTCCAGTGGTCAGTATTGTTCAGTTTGACAATAGTTCCCTGTAGTCTGAAGACAATGACAAAACCCAACCCCTATTCTGATCTGCTGCAATGACCACTGGTGCAAAGAGGAAAAACTAAACCTCCCAGGGCAGGGTGAGAAATGCTAATGTGTATGGATTCTATAGATACCACACACACACACGAACAAACAGCAGTGTGTAAATGAGAAGGCTGCTCCAGTTCAATCCATTCATGCTCTAAATGGTTAACAGTGAAACGTCTTTTTGTAAGAACATGCAGTCACTGATCACATCTGCTCTGCATGGCACACATGACGTGCTCCAGACCCAAGATGGAGTTTGTACTTTTACAGATGTGCAGGTTAAAACAGTTTGTTTCATATTCTTACAAACATTTGCAAACCAAAAGAGACCAAAACGTTAGCCTTAAAACTATGTCCCAATATCACAGGGAAATTTGCAATACTGGTACTGGATGATGATGATAATAATAATAATGTAGAAACATTATTTTCTACCATCTATGATGAACAATACATATACATGGTCAGCACATGCATCAAAACTCTGGTTCTATGTGTGACAGGAGAATAGGATGCTGCTGCGCCTGCGTGATGGTCCATACGCAGCTTGAAACATGCTCTTCACTGTGGCTACGTGTGTCTGCATGTAAATGATGAGCACACTAATTTAAATGATTTGAAGAAGTTGTGTTTCTGTGGGAGATTCAGTGACGAGCTCTCGTGATAACCGCCTTGGAGAGTCAATAAGAAACAACTTGGTATTGTTTTCATACCTCCAGTGTCCATGGTGCTGTCGTCGTCCATGCGGCATGTTTCTGTGAGTGTGATGAACAGACAACCAATGGGATCCAAGGGATGGCCCACCCAGCCTTCCAGGTTGGTGGTGGAGGTAACACTTCTCTGAAGAAGCTCTGGCGACAGAAAGAGAGAGACGTTTATTTCTAAATGCCCGAGGTCAGAAAACAAACAACATTATAAACAGTATGTATGTACCTTTCTTCTGGTGCTTGTAGATGTCCATCTGTCTCTGCTGTTGGAGGCGGAGCGTGTTGATAATGGCCACAGCCAATCTCAGGGCTTCTCTGGTATATCCGTGGGAACGCAGGGCGTCAACACGAGCGCATGCTGTTGGGACGTGGTCTGTGCAGTGAGCAGGGAAATGAGCTGACATCAGAACACCATAATGCAAACACACAAACACAGGAAGGCTTTCCCAATCTGTCGCCTGCACTTCTCTTTTTTCTACCAAATATATTTTCAGTTGCACTTTCTCTCACACACACACAGACACGCTCAGGGTCAGACTAACGAACACACTCATGCATACACACAGTGCATGCAGTCTCAGCAGAACGCCAGTGTGTGTGTGTGTGTGATAGCTGGCTTAAGTTGCAGAATCTGACAGATCTTAGCTGGAAGCTGCTTACTGCAGATACTGGCTTCAATATCAGCAGAATTACTGTGTGTGTGTGAGAGAGAGAGTGAGAGAGAGAGAGAGAGAGAGAGAGAGAGAGAGAGAGACGGGGGTGTTGGTTCAGCTTTCAGTGGAAGTAAAGATTGTGTGTGGAAGTGTCATTCTACATAGGAATGAACTTTTCTGCAGCGTAATGGAGCAGAAAGACGTTCAATCCTCAGCGTATGTTTGCAGCCTAAATTCTAACAAACTGAAGATTTGCAAACGGCCGGTTAGACGATAGAAAAATGAACCATGTTGTTCTGAGAATGAGCAATGAGACTGTACCAAGCCAGAGCGGCAGCCCCTGCGGGTTGAACAGCAAGCTCTCCCCCTCTCTCTGATAGGACGGAGACATGTAGAAGTCGCTGCTGATGATCCTCTGCAGATGGCTGTCCTGCCAGTGGAGGTCGCAGGCTTCGATGGCCCGACTGAACACGGTTCGCCTCGGTCTGGACAGAGAGTCTGACACATCACACGCAGCAGAGTTAGTGTTTAATCCACTTCACTGCATGCGTTTATGCTTTTAGTCTCACAATCTGTGCTGATTTGTAGGCGTGCGTGTGCTGACCTTGTGCGAGGTTACTCTGCGGCAGAGCGTTGGTGATGTTCGGAAGCTCACTGCCATAGTTGCCATCCTCCAGCGGGCAAACGTCCATGTCCCCCCACTTCTTTAACTGCTTCAGCCAGCTGCTCTTTTCCTCACTCTTACAGTGGGGATTTAACACGACACACACCCACAATGCACCTGGGGACAGGGAGGTGGTCAAATGGCTGGATAATAAGGAAGCAGAAGCTTTGGAATGTTTTTGTAGGACCGACTTCTTAAATTACTGAGTTTCTCATCATTAGCCAGAAAACACATCAGAAGATTAAAGAACAACACCTAAACTTTTCGTGTTCTTAACAAATCAAAAACAAAATAAGAAAAAAAAACTGGCATTTTTCTACTTTATTATTTAAATGTCTTAGAGAATGTAAATAAGATAAAGGTCTAGGATCATTCATGGTTACACTTTTTGATAAACTGCATCAGTAAAAGCAAAGAAAACCATTTATATTCATGAAATAAAGGCCAACACCATGAGGAGTCTTCAAATTAAATGCCATACCACTAAAAAAAATCCTTGAATATTTACTCAGTAAATATATGATACAGACAGAAGCTTGTAGATAGCTTTAATTATCTTAAAATATTCAATTTAGTAATTTTTATGCCGTATACGACAGGAATCTGTTAAAAACAGTTAATAAAAAGACTAAATTCAATTTAGCCTTAAAATAATTATTATTTTTAAGAAACCCAGTAAATCGGAATAAACAGATTTTTTTCTGGCTGAAAAAAAAAAAAAAAATCAAGTGGAATGTTACAAAAAAGTTCTGAAAGTGCGTTTTCCTTTTAGACCTCGTGATTCTGACTGTGTCAACTGTCAAGACGTCTGCGTGGCTCAGAAAAATGATCCGACTGTCTGGCTGTTATTTCTGTCTGTGTCATGATCTCACTCGCTCACTCGGGAAGTGTTCTTATTGACCTCCTAAATGCCGAGATTGATTGCAGAGAAGTTGAGCAGCGGTATTGATCGGCAGCCTTTATCACTCGCTGCGTGTGGGGGAGCCAGAGAGGCAGCGGGCGACTGGATGACCTGTACATTTACCCGACCGGGTGACTACATATTTGTCTAAGACACTACCACGCTGGCTGTATCTAACAGTGAACCAACTCAGCTGACTGGATAATGTGGAACATATGTGAATAAATACTTCCTGTTTCCTTTAAATAATTTCTAAAACTTCTCACCCAGCTCATCCCAAAGCTGCCGGCACTTGTCGGTCATCCCTGTGCCTTGCTGTCTCCATAGTGACAGCCGGGGGTCGGCCATAAACTGCTCAGTTATGAGTGTTAGCATTCGTGCGCCGTTAGAGTCTCGCATTCGGAGCATCTCTCGCACCTGCAAAGAGTGAAAGGCTTCATTAAACTAAGAAGTTCATGTGAATGTCTCATCTGCTATTAATTTGTTTTCTGCTCATCAGATGGAGTAAAAAACTTTCAGTTATATTTAGGTGACTTTATTCATGACATAAACCCAACAGGTTAATGTACTTGTATAACAGAATAAACTGAGGATTCTGATCATAAAGAAGAAAAGTTCCATTTAAATCCAAGCTGCTTCTAATTTTCTTATTTTAACTTGACACGTAACTCTTCCTCCTTTTCCAACCCAAAACTTTAAACAAACATCATTTCATCTAAACTTCAGACTGCAGCTGAAATAAAATCAAGAAAAACGTTTTTATTCTGGACAAAGTAACTAAAAAATCCAAAAGGTTTTCTGAATATAAAGAAAAGAAACATTTAGCAGTGAAATAATAACTGGTTTTCTCCAATAGAATTCACTGAAGAAGAACAGCTTTATTTCCTCAGATTTTAAGGATTTGCATAATAATTCAATATGTTTAAGGGCTCAATCTAACAAACTTGAAGTAAAGACAGATTTTAACTGTGGAAACACCTCAGTGTGAGTCAAGCTGATTTGTTATTGCCTGTTGGGTTATTTTGGCTCTTATTTTACCAACTAGTCTCTAAGCATAAAGGATCATTTTGACAATAAATATCAAAGAGAGAATAATGAGAACCTTAGCAAACATGGAGTTGAGCTGCTTTCCTGTGCCGTAGTATCCTCCCTGAGACAGGAACTGTTTGACCTGCTCCCTGACTTGATCTTCATCCAGATGCCAACAGTTGTCATCGTCGATGCTTGCACCTGCCGTTGGATCCGGAGCACCTGAGAGTATCCACACAGAAACAGTAAAGGACTGGAAACAGACATGAAGTCAGGGGCAAATGTAAATACCATCCTATGATGAAAGCTGGTGTTATCAGAATAAAAGCAGTATATTTACATGGACACATCCTGTTCTAAATTTACACCCTAAGAACAAACCATCCACAGGAAATGACAGTTTAATTGCATCTCTTCCACAAAATCTGATTCCTGTTTCTTCAACCCAATGCAGACATCTGATCTCATGATGCAGATGGAGTATTTAAAATCTCATTCTCGAAACTTATTTGGAAGCACAGCGCTGGATTCACTTTACGCAAGTGATAGAAAATGTAAATATTTAGGAGAAAGAAGAAAAAGATGGAGATAAAGACTTTTGTTTGGTTAAATGATGTGTCTCAGGTTGTTGTTTCTTCCATGCAGACCTGCTGTGGTTCTCCAACTCTTTATTTTCCATCTCAGTACTTTCCCCGATCCTTTTATCTTTCCTCTCCTCTATCTGCTTTCTCTCGTTTCTCTGAGTCCCTCTTCTCAGTGTTTCCTTCCTCTTCAGACATCTGTGTCGTCTCCTGCACCCGCTTCATCAATCACCTCCTTTTTCTCCGATTTATCCGACCTGTCCCTGCCTGTGGGAGGACGCAGTGGCTGTAAAGATGAAACTAAGAAATCAAACAAGCCATTTGAAGCCCAGCTTGCTGCTTCACTGGAGTAATCAGGTCCTCAGATGTTTGGGACTAGCATGCTTGATGTTTTAAGTCTGATGTCTTTTAAGTGTGGCCTGTCGCTGTGAAGATATCGCAGCAGAGGAATGGAACGCACCCCCACAGAGCAGGAACTTTTCAAGTAAAGTGCTGCACTTCCCAGTTGACTGTCATGTATTTTTGGCATTGAAAATCTGTTGCAGGCAGGTTGGAAGGACGTTCAAGAAACTAGATTTGCCCTAAAAACTGCTGCTCAGTGTATCTCTGTGAAATCTCCACCAGATTTTGGGTTCTCACCATGAACCTGGTTGATCTCTGAGTTAGAGGAAAGGATCTCGTCAGCCAGTTTCTGAGCTGTGGGCAGCACCTCGGTGTGGTGGGCAGTGATCAGGTACTGAACCAGTTTCTGCAGCTGATCTCTGTTCATCTGGAACAACGTTTCAGAAATGGGCAGCCGTAGCTTCACCTGCATCAGACACACAAAAAGTAAGTGTCATTACAACAACGTGTTGCATGGATTCCTGTAAACTGGAGGTCTGTGACAATATGACTAGAAAAAACATTTTGGTCTTATGTGATGAAAGAAACTGACTGCACTGCATTTTTTAGCTTGTTACCTGTTCAGGTTTGCGGATTCTATAAAGGGAGAGTGCCACCACATGTGCACAATAGAAAATGTCTCGGTTCCCACAGCCACAGGTGACAGAGGTGATCTTGCAGCGGTCGAAGCTGATGGCCACCTTGTGGGTTACATCTAGTTCGGATGACGTGGCCGGTTCAGTCACTGTGCCGCTGAGGTGGAATCCTGCAAAGACACAAGGAGGAAATAATGACTGAGCAGGGAGAGATATGTGAAAAGGATTCAGTGCATACAGAGTCAATCAGAATAAATTCATCATGATTTTTACACAAAATAAGTTTTTTTCTTGTGTTGAAAGAGGAGGAAGGAGGCAGCAGGGTAATCAGAGCTTTATAAACGAAGAGCAAACCTACACAACACTGAGACTTCAGGTGCCATTCGATACTCTCTGCTTCTTTCTCTTCATGTTTCAGTGCATTTGTGTGTCTGCTTGTGAAAACGGGGCTGCAGCTCGGGTGGGATCGCTTCCTGCCCCCAAACATGACACACATTCTGCCCCCAGGAGAGCACGGATGGTTTGTTAAATAAATAAACTTTAACTGTGTTTTTGCCCAGTTAGTCTTTAGTGCCACACCACCCACCACGCTGACCATTTATGGTATCCCGCCACTGCTCTGTAGTTAAACACCTGTGGGGAACTATTTCCTCTATTTAATGGGATAAATCAGCCGCACTTAGTTCTAGTAAACTAAGTTGTTTGGTCAGTTTTATTTTTATCTGGATGGATTCTAAACACCAACAATTCATTTAGTATTTCACCTTGATATTAATGTTCTGACCACTATTTGTACAACAGTTTTTGCCTTTGTTCCACAGCAGTTAAAAAATAATAAAAAATATTAAATAAGATTTTATTTATTCAATTTTCCATTTGTAATTTGTGTGAAACAAAAAACAAAAAACCAAACAAGGGATGGAAGAAAATATTTTACTGTCTAAAGATGCACATTAACTGTCTCCTTAAACCACCAGACGCTAAAACAAACACACACACACACACACCCACAAGTGTGTTTTGTTATCCTTATGGGGACCGTCCATTGACTTCCATTGATTTTAGTAACTAGATTTATACCTAACCCAAACCCTTTTCCTAACCTTAACCATTACTGATCTATAACTAACCCTAAGACTAACACACACACACAATAATGCTGTTCTCATAGATGAACATGGAACATGTTCAGGTTCAGACTTTTACATTCTTTTTCTTACATATTAACTTTGCAGTCGCTGATTTTCTGCTAAAGATGCACGTTCACAGGGAGCAGGTGTGGGGGATCGTCTGTATGCGTGGAGGCTACTATTTTCTTTAAATTATCTCAAAAAGAGGTTCCTTGTTGCGGAACATAATATTAGACATAAGCAAGTTAAAGATCAGCAAAAAAAGAATAGGAAGCAGCAACTCTTTGCTGTGTACTTGCTGTAAATGCTCCAGATGTTTCAATGCTACGTTTGCATATTATTTCACCAGCTGGTCTTATCAGCATCTTCTTTGGGGATTGAGTAAAAGAATTATCACCAAAAGACCTGGGAGGAAACTTTGTATTGCCCACATGACGTACACCTTAAAACTCCCTTCACCCATTTTATTCAGATGATGTTCAGGGTCTCAGCTGCTGCCCAACTCCTGTGGTCACTGAGAGGCGGGGCTACGACCCAAACAGGTCCCCATTTCATCACAGGACCACAAATACAGACGAACAACTACTCACACACTCACTCACACCTTAACCCAGTTTATAACTGCCAAGTAAGCCAACAGGCATGACTGCAGTCTGTTGGAAGAACATTAAAGTACCTAAACCGAAGTCACGAATACGCACGAGGACATACAAACACAAAGGGAAAAAGGTCCCAGCCAGGAGTTGAACTTGTAACCTTCTAGCTTTAAAACAACAGTGTTAACTAACTGCATCACCTGCAGACAGACTTAAGAGTTCCTGAACCAGGTTTCAGGCTCATACCTGCACCAACACGTATCAGTACAGCCCAGAACAGCATTTGCCACAAAGGCCTGTTTTTTTAATCTATCTTAAGCAAAACCACTTGAAGTATCAACAAAGAACAAAAACATCTACATACCTCCTGACATCACAACAACATGTGGGCCATCTTAAATACTTACAGGAAATAAGCTGAATCTAACTGTGTTAACGTTCCCAGCAGCATTCTGATGAAACCTACTCATTAACAATCACATACTGCTGGTCAAGATTATCTGTCCACTCATCTGTTGAAAGCATCTGACCGTAACAGGGAGGATGAGTAAAAAGTTCTGAGAGAAAAGATCACAGGAGGAGGAAGAGAAGCTGATCCATCGGCCCGTGATTGACACAAGAACTCTACCAAATTATCTCCATCTGAGTCAGTGTGGTCTGAGACAATGTGGTCGTATTAGAAATGTCAGGAAACTGTTTGCCATTTTACTTTTTAACATCTATACATCTGGTTTTAATGTCCAGATTTCATCTAACTGAAATCCTCAGAGCAGACAGGCAAACATAAAGTAAGTGCACCTCCTTCTCCTGGAAGTCATCAGCCTATAATTGTCTCAAAAGTTTCTGAAGAAGAGATTCAGTTTTTCCCTGCAGTTAGTGCCGTACTCATTTAGATCCAGACCTTCCTCTTTCACACATTCAACCCCTCCTTTGTTTTGCCAGTTTTCCACATTAATAAACTCATCACTGCAGGTTTTGGCATTCAAACCTGTGCTAAGTCAACATGATCCTTCCTGCCAAAGTATAGAACACGTGTGAGCATCCGTGGCTCGACATCACTTAGATGCTGATTGGCTCGTTTATAAAGGACGGCCATTGTGCTTTTAGTCTTTGAAAAAAAAGGAGTGACTCTGTCCAATTTTTTGTTTAATCAATGAGCTTTTGTTGAGGATTTTTGTAGACTTTGGAGTGAGGTTGGCGGCTTTTTATTTTCCTTTCATAGTAACCGCCTGTCTACCCTTTTGTTTGTGGCACAGGTATAAATGAAATTATTTTATTATTGAGCATCATGCAGAACACATTTTCTGAATACTTCTGAAATACATAGTAAATATAAATATGTAAAGTAACATGATTATTATTAGGCTAGAAACTTAAAATTCTATAAAACTTAAAGGCCCCCATTCCTTGAAAGAAAGCATCAAACTAAGATCACTGAATGTTCAGAATTAATAACGTTAAAGCTGATTTGCTCAAATCTTCACAATAATGATATGATTTCATGCAACATCACAAGACCTGTTAGCGCTCAGAAGAAAGACTTCATGAAGCCTCAACATCAGATTTTCACTCAAGATCTGTAAAATTCCCAGAGTTGTAGCTATTTTTGTATTTAAACATCCCGACTAGATGAGCCGTCCATCTCGAGGTCGAGTTGACTCGAAACATTAGTCAGTTGTGATCACTCTCTGAAATTTTAATTAACATTCTTCCAATGTTGTGAAAGATATTTTAACACTACAGACAAATGCACAGACATGGGTAAAAACTAAATGACACTCCTTTCAGCAGCAGACGTGCACCATCGACTAGTCTGCAACCCAAAAACGATACGAAACATTGGATTTAATATGAATAATAAGGGTTCCGTGACGTAACCTTGAGTTACTCCTTTCATTGGATTGTCCTCGCTGTTTCGCCCTCATCCTTGTGTGTGCTTATGTCAAGGCTGAGGTAGACAGTGTGTCTTCAGCAGATTGGGAAGGACTGACACTTGATGATAATAAAGTGCACTGCATTAAACAGTCTGTGAAAATACACACTCGTGCACAGAAAAGCGATAAACAAAACAACCTTTTCAAAGCCTGTCTGCTTTTGTTCTTAATGCCACAGCGAACATAAAGAAGGTATGGTGCGAACTATAGTCAGTGATATTCACAGTAGATACCACTAATCTCTCTCAGACACGTACACACACACACAGAAGGTTCAGCTTCGGCTTGGTTTAGAAAAACAGATGAATTTCTAACAAAGATGAATCAGATGTGTGATGTGTGTAAACTGGGCATATTGCCAAATACAACGATCTGGCCTAATCCTTGGGGGGGGGGGGGGGT
>SSNP01000058.1:1378321-1432167 GCA_006937955.1 Pachypanchax playfairii | reverse complement strand
GGGGGGGGGGGGGGGGTCTTTGCTGTGTGTGCATGGGCGTGTGTGTTGCCTGTTCTAAATGAAGGTAAGACTCTAGTCCAGACAACCCACACACTTGGTCTGTCACTGACATTTTCTACCCTGACAGTAGGAGGGTGTGTGTGTGGCATTTGTGGTTATTAATGGTCCTTGTTTATAGAGCATCATAAATGACCTGATGGGACACGTGAGATTTTGGATGTGAATTTGAATCTGTATTGTTTTTATGTCCTCGTTGTAACCAGCTGGTCGATAAAGATGAGAATCGACTGGAGGACTCACTACTGTCTTTAATATATTAGACATGTATATACACACACTCCAGCCTACCTCCCTCTTCCTATTGTACGCCATCTGTCACTTTGTGATAAATCCTGCCCACATAGACATCTAACAGCCAATCAGAAAGCTGACAGTTCCTCACACTTATAGGCCATTAACCCCTAATCAGCTGGGGAGAGGGAGCTGGGCAACGAGCCAAAACCTGCACTCACACAAAGTTAAACACACATTCAGTTTGTCTTGTTCAATCCAAGTCTCAATGCAACCAGATAAACACCTTAAAACCACCATCACATTCCATTCATCTACTTTCAACACACACGTAAGCACAGGGGGTCGTGATTTGATAAGGCTTGATACTGACAAATAAAAATAAAAACATAACGTCTGACTACGGTCTTGAACCTGGCTGTCGTGCAACATGAATTCAGAAAATGCTTGAGAAACTCACGAGATCGAATTTCTCTCTCGGTTGATGCAGGATTTTTAATTTAGTTGCATGAGTCAGTAAGTGCAAGATGTGCGACAACTCTGGAGCAGCTGTTAACCGGAGAGTTGTGAATGACCAGAAACAACAACAAAAAAACAAGAGCAACAGACTGAGAATAAAGTGACTGAACTGTTGCAGGAAAGTTTGCGTGACGTTTTTACAAACATCACGGTTCATTCAAAGTTTTGACATGAACAATAAATTTCCTTTTCTTCTTGCAAGTTTCTGTCTAGACTTGTTAGATCCTACCAGAAGGAAACCATCAGCTACAAGCTTCTCATTCTTTGTCCTGGAGTTAGTGCTGATTTGTGGTGTCTCAATGTTGATCCAAAATTCTGCCAAAAATGCTTAACATGTGATTCATCTCGTTGAACTCTGCGGGTTAGACTTTCACCTTTTCTATTGCTGCCAGCAACAAGAACATATGATGAACTTCCACAAGGAGCAGCTGGAAAGATCTGCATTCAGCAGATGGTGAGTAAAGAAGATATTTTTCATATGTAGTTTTCATAGTTGGTTTAATTTAAAGTTTATGAAATCTGTTTCAATGCTTTGCAACTCAGCAGGAACTCATGCGGTTGAATATGAAGAAAAACAGATACAATACAAATCCTCCTCCGCCACCCACAAACTTCTCGTTGCTTGAAGCCAACTGTTCCCCGTGGTTTGTACATTTCTCACCCCGCTATCTCGTCCAGTTTGCGATGACACATTGTCGCTTGTGCTTTTATTGAGAAATTGCATCTCAGCAGAAATAAACCCGGGTGGAAAATACAAATCTCTCCGACTCCCCCCCCTCAATCTCACTTCCTCGTTTCCAAAAGCAGCCAAGGATTCATCCTCCTCCAACAGCCAACACATCCCTCGCAGCCTGTGGCCCTTCCCATCTCCCATCTGTTCTGACAGCTCCAAGGTTAACACAGCACCCCCCCACTTTGCTCACTAAGACACACACAGAGACACCCACTTGGCCCTGTATTCAATCAGCCGTCTATCTCTGCACAGCAGACATGCAAATGCACACGCATGCACACACACACACACACACACACACAACAGTAAACTAGCATCTCTCCTCCCCTCTGCCTACCCATCCATCCATCCTTCATCCATCTATCCTTCCTGCAGTGTTTGCTGATGCGATAACAGCTGATTGATTCAATTGTGATTTCCCAGCAGCCCTGTCCCAAACACAAGCACACGCGCACACACACACACAAAAAAAGAAGAAATCCTTGCTAACCACCGGGACTCATTTGTCATGATTACATTGAATTGATTCCCTGATTTGCTCCATTCTTTGGAAAGAAGGAGGAGAGAAGGACGAGACAGCGAAGGGTGAGAAAGAGGAGGCAGGAGAAAGAGCAGAGAGACAGAGAGAGGTTTAATCAAGTCCCTTTCAGTGGATGTGTCGCTGTGAAAACAACAAAAAGTGGATGGGGGGGGGGGCAAAATCTGCCAATCTGACAGAGCTGATCCAGGTGAAAATCAGCTGACATGTCCTAAGCTCGACTGAGCAAAGGGTAAAAGAAAATGGGAAAAAAAAGCACAAGAATTCAGCAAATCGAGTCATGGAGAGGGAGGGAAGTAAAAAAAAAAGATTTACTTTACTAGTTTCAAAACATATTTACCATCAACAGGCAAAGAGCAATCAGAAAGATTATAAATAAGGAAGTACACAGAGACAGACATCTCAGTGTTTGTGGGAGTGGACTGATTCATAGCATGACGTTTCTGAAATTCAAACAAAGACTTCTGATTCTTAAATAAAACCAAAGTGGTTCAAGTAAAGTTCATCCTCTTCTTGAAAAGTCTGTTGGTTGTGTCAGACTTTTAGGAGAACATAAACGCTGACATGAAGGTTACTAAGAGGGAAGAAAAAACTCAATCTGAAGGAAAGAAAAGACCAGCAGTTCACACACACACACACACACACACTGAACAAACTGAGGCTGCGTTGAGGTGAGTATGCTGTCTACACAGAAGCTGTCCTTCTTCTGAGGGTGTGTGTGTGTGTGTGTGGTCTTCATTCAGAGCTACATCGGATGGAAGAAGGCGGGGGTTTTGTGTTCCAGCACCGTCTTTACTGTGTCTTCTGTGTAGAGACATAATTGTGCTTGCGTCTTCTCTGGTCACACAGAGATGAGCAGAACCATTTCACCACACTACAAACACCTCATGAAATGGGCAGCTTGTGATGTAACACATGTCACAAGGAAAACACGACATAGGAAACAGAAGTTAGGCAAGAAAACTAAAAATACTCAGCGCTGAAAGATTTATTCTCCCAGTTTCCTACAGAACAAACTAACTAACAACCAACTAATAACTAGTAGTGAACAGAATCACTGATGCTCCATTCATGCTAGATGATGGTGTCTGCAGGGTCTTGATCAGGTCTTTGGTGTTCTCCCTGTCCTGTGTGATAGAACATGATTTTAAGCACACAAACATCTACAGTTGAGCTGGTTTTCATTGCACTAGCAGCAAATCCATAACTCATGCCACATCAAAGACAACATGTCCTTCTATTGTTTACACACCATAATCGCAAACCAAGGACACACAGATCAAGATTATGGCTCTTAGCACAAGTTTCCTACCAACATCTGAGAGTTTTTCAGGATAAACAAGATGAGTGCAGATTTATAAACCGTTTTGAGCTGAAAAGTAACTACAACTTGAAAAGCACCTGCTGCAGATTTTATATTCATAGCAAAGATAAAATGAAGCTGCCTACAAGTTTGTATCACAAGCATTAAAAAAAACACTTAAAACTAGTTGTAGAACTTTATTAAAATGATTTACAATTACAGTAAAAGTAAAAAGCATTACTAAATGTGGAGCAAATCAGTTTATCAATGTTTAAAATAAATTAGACATGCAGACGTCAACAAGATAAAGATGTTTGTTGCACATCTGAGTAGTGCATTAAATGGTAGCTAGTTTCAAAAAGTACTAAAGCATTACAGCGTGTTACAGAAGCAGTCTTTAAATATTTAGAGCAACGAAACAGGACTGTTTGATTGTCAGACCTTAAAGAAACACCCCAAACTGTCAGTATAGGACAAACAAACAACACGGATGCTGGTAATATCCAACAATTGAAACGTTAGAAAGATAAAAATATGAGCTGACAGATAGGCTTTTTTTTAAACAAGCACTGCATGAGTTTCTCTTTAGTGACTTACAGAAGATCAAAATTTTGCACATGTATGTTCTCATTTACACAATTCATGCAATAGTAACTACTCAAGGTTTACGTTAATTTTATCTGGAGAGCGCTCACTGATCGTCTTTGTGTGTTAATTTAGGAAAATGTGGTGCCTGTGTCCATATGCATCTGCGTAAGCTTTGTGTAGAGCCTTAATGTGGTCGTGCTCACACTTGGGTTTCCTCCTTGTGTATATGTACGCCAAGTCTGTTGTCCTGATCACTCCCTTTGTTGCTCTTTTGTCTCCTCTTTCTGTGTCTCTCTCACACT
This sequence comes from Pachypanchax playfairii, assembly GCA_006937955.1. Lineage (NCBI taxonomy): Eukaryota > Metazoa > Chordata > Actinopteri > Cyprinodontiformes > Aplocheilidae > Pachypanchax > Pachypanchax playfairii. The sequence goes on along the minus strand of SSNP01000058.1, from coordinate 1,427,893 downwards.
TTGCCCTTTTCCTAAACCAGCCATGGCCTTAGCCATGGTTTTTGTTTAATATGGCAGCACGCAAAGCAAAAGCACAACCATCTGCCATACGCATAAAGCGGCGGGTCTTAGGAACAACAAGGCCTAGCATCACAATGTCTCCTTAGTTGGTCCTGTGTGTGTGTGTGTGTGTGTGTGTGGGTGTGTGTGTGTGTGAGTGTGTGTGTGTTCTTCAAGCGCAGTCTGCAGGGCAAGATAAGTATAAGTAAGAGGCTTATATTTCATTTCAGGAACTGAAGGAGACAAAATGGCTCCATTCTGGGTTGGCGAGCAGAATACAAGGAACAGAGAGTTAGCAACAAAAACAAGAAAGGAAGAAAAACTTGCTGTGATGCCATTTGTGTAAACACACACTCAGATACACAAAGAGGAGGGAGGCTCTGTGCCGAGCATTTTTTAGCTTGTGCGCAAACAAAGCTGGACATTTAAAAGACAAATCCAGCTTCATTAATCTGTGTTCTTTGTTTCGTACAGTAGATCTGAGAGCCGACATGTGATGAGAGCTGCCAGATCCACGTCTGAAGACGGAACAGAAGCAACTCTCTGACCCAACGAGCTCATCAGTCTGACACAATCTCATAGATTCTGAGGCAAAGGATGCTAAACACACATAAATCAGCAAAAACACACACAACATGAATCGTTTCAAAAAACAATTGAACTAAAAATATGGCTTCAGTGGAGTTTGTGTTTTTACAGCAGATGCTGGTGTGTTTCAGTTGGTGGGTCACTAGTTAATCTGGTTATCCGTTTACTTTTGTATCAGCAAGTTCTACTAAAGTTCAAATCAAACAAAAGCAATTTCAAACACACATTGTGTTAAATCCCTGAACACTGTGTAGGTCTCAGCAAATCTGAGCATAAACGCTGACAGTAGTTTTTGTGTAATGTTTTTGTTCCACTTCCGCAAAATGTTCTTTCTGGGAAAGGTTTTGTCTCATGTATAGGTCAGAACGTTTGTGGTCCACATGTTTGACTCCAGAACCCTGCTGCCGCTTGTTCAGCCTCAACCCCTGTAAAGCTGATCACTGCTGCTTTTGCACGATCATGCATGAAACATGAATAATGAAATATAATGAAAACAGCTTGCAAAGCCAAATACACAAGCTGGCGACTCACACATGCCCCCTTCTCTCTGATGCTCACGCACACACAAACACGCACACACACATACACAATGGCTGGGCGAGGGTGAAACTATCATTTATCCATTAGCTAAAAAGTAATCACAAGCACACACACATTCGCAGAGGGTTCGGGTGGGGTGGGGGGACTTCTGGTTGACTTCATAAAGCTCTCATCAAGCCAAGCTACCATATGGGGATGGGGCCCAAAACAGAGGGGGATTGGATTGTGTGTGTCTGCATATGTGTGTTTTACAGAGAACCCCACTTCCACAAATGCCAAAGGAACACAAAGGAAGCATGCATCACCAAATCAGCTTTGTCTCGCATGCTTTATGACGCCACCGCGGCCCGATTACGGAGACCCCTCTAACACACAAACACACCCCAAAGGTGCGGTGTGAAAAAAACAGCTGAGGAAGTGCACAGAAGATAGATGAACAACCCAACTACGACACTCGCTTGTTCAATGAGCTTTTGCCATAATCTCTATCAATTTTTGTTTGATCCTTCTCTTCTTTCCACATGTTAGCCAGCAAGTTAGCATCGCATCCAGAATCCCAGCTCTCTGCACCCACTTTTTGCCTCCCAGCAGGCACTCAGTGTACCCAGGCCAGCCTGCTGACGTAGGCAGTCACATACATTGAATTTTAATCTGGGCGTGACCTGGTTTTTCTTTGGCTTTCATCTCATCCTGGCTGGCCACATAGAGTCATCCTTTCACCACTAAGCACACCCCTTCTCTCAAAGCGCCACCTATCCTGCCACCCCCTCTAGAAACCCGGGCTGCAGGCCTTGAGGCTGGGGCCTCGCCTGCCATTGTTAGCCCACAATGGGTGAGAGGCGGCTGGCAGGCAGGCTGCAGCCAGGAGGCCTTGAGGAAGAGACCGGGGGGAGGAAGAAGAGAACAGCTACAGATGGGGTGGAGGACAGAGTAAATGATGCACTGTCAAGGCAAACCAATCTAAAAAAACATAATAAATTGAATGGAAAATGAAAGAAGAGAAAAAGAAATCCAGTTTCAATGGAACAGAAGAAATGCTGGATCAAAGTCAAAATGATTGTAAATAACTGATGCAGGTTCTAATCAGAAAGATACCACAACACTGTGCAGGGCACAAGATAATTACTTCAATAAATCTGCAGAACAAGCTTTGTTCTCCAGCCGAGATTCATCTCATACATTTCAGATACATGTCGCCGCGTACGAGCTGCATCACAGACGTTTAAGCCTAGAACATACTCAAACAGATACATTTGTTCCCTTTTTCCAGGTGGCAAAAACAAGGACAAAGTTTGTTCTGTCCCTTGACATTTCACACGTCACGAGAAGTGCAGCATTCCAGGGTCCATGTTTCTCTTCCCCAAACCACACAAGAAAAATGTTTGGTCCAGACGACGCATCAATGATGTGAGAACTCCCAAACCAGGGCTGCCCTGGGATGGAGAAAACTATTCTGGGTTCCTGTGGAGTATATAATACTTTTATGTAATACCATAAAAGTATTTATGAACAGCAGCTTACCTGAAAGGAACTGTGTGAACTGTGAAATAAACTGAGACTTTGAACATTAAAATTCTCCTGTATGAGTCAGTATAAAAGCTCTGTTGTTTCACACAGCTCTGAGATAAGCAGCATGAGTTGACAAAATTCTTTGTTACTGAGTTAATTAGGACACAATGACAGTCACACAGGTCCAGAACCAACAAGCTAAAAACTCAGCTCTCAGCAGCAGTGTGTGAAACTCAAACCCACTGACCTGCAGCTAGAGAACACGTAAACCAGAGTGTCTGAACACGCAAACCAGAGAGTGACCCAACACGCAAACCAGGGTGTTTCTGAACACGAAAAGCAGAGTGTTTGACATGTAAACCAGAGTTTGTCCAAACACGCAAACCAGAGTGTGTCCAAACACGCAAACCAGAGTGTGTCCAAACACGCAAACCAGAGTGTGTCCAAACACGCAAACCAGAGTGTGTCCCACTCCAAAACTTGAATAAAACGCAGCTTTTAACCTCATCTTGTTGTTGAGTCACATGCCATATTTTAATGGACACACACACTCGTGCCATAATGTCAGCTGTCTCACACACAAGTATGCAGCTGCACACACAACAACAACAACTACAACAACAACATACACACTCACACAATGGTGGCAATCCCGTAATGTCAGCTGTCATATACATAACCAAACACAGCCATGCATGTGCATGAGCTCACACAAAGACGGGTCTTGGGAGCAATCAACTGATAATGTCAACTGTCATGCACGTGTGCGCGTGCACACACAGAAAACAAGGGAGGAGAGGGCTGGTAAACAATGCTGCACAATGCTCTCTGGCAGAGACTTGAGTTTACAAAAGAAAAAGGTTTCCAATCACTAGACATTTATTCACCCTCTAACACACAGACACACAGCGGGGGTGAGACCGAGGGGGAGAGAGACCTTTACGACACACACTGGGGGGACACACAAAGCCAGGCAGGCCATTCTCTCACTGACTCTATTCAATCATTCAATTGCTCTTTTTCTCTTTTTTCTTTGTTGCTCCACTGCTAAATGAACTGGTTTTCTGGAAGCCTTTTGGTTTTTTGTATCTCATCTACAAGAATATCCCTATTTCTAATCAAGTTGTTATTATAGGACAGATGGGAGGGACGGGGCTGAACTCACTGTCCGGTGCGTTGTACCTCACACATGTACTGGGTGACAAATGAACGCCTGTCACAATAGTTTGGATTCTCCCATTGCAGGGAGTGCTTAAGGTTGAATCAACAATGATTCAAGGCTTCCAATGACCTCTGTGGACAATGAGGGGCAGTAACAACATCTCCATCTAACGTGTGTGTGTGTGTGTGTGTGTGTGTTAGTGTTCTTTTCATTTAAATGCAAAGTTCCAGCAAACAACCCGTGTTTCAAGGTTTTCCTTCTTTTCTGACTCAGAGAAAATTAGTCTCATCTCTAATCCTCAACCTTCTCATCTCCCCCAAACCAGCATTCAGCTGTCAGGTGAATAAGGCTCCAACGTTCGTCAGACACACTCTGCTTTTCCTGGTATGTTCCCTCGGGCAAAACCGCTATTGTGAACCCCCTCCTTAACACCAGCAACCTGGACTTGCATTCTTTCACGCCTCAGTGATTTCCTTTAAAGAAAAATTGCTGAAAGACAAGTCAGACCTGGCGTGATTTTACCTGTGCTCTGCTGAAAGTGAGTGTACAAATGGCTTTATGTTTCCTGAGGCACACAGTTCAGGACCTTTATGACCATAAAACATAATAAGTTTGACTTTCGGCACTTTTATGCAATTTTCCTTTACTTGCTGCTGAAAGATGTGTCCCTTAAGGAGCCTGTTCTGGGTTTTGTGTAGTTTGAAATGTAACTGCTGCGTCTAGGATTTCGATGTGCACACACATTTCTGCAGCCTAGGAGATGAGAATGCACAGATCACATTAAAGGAAAGCAGAAAAAGACAGCATGCAGTTCAAAGATACGTGTCTTAAAGAAAACACAGCAGACGTATGTAAATCTTTGATTTCAGTAACGCTTTTAAAGCAGGTCTTCAGTTCTTTATGTCGCCCAAACAGGCTTTATTAGATAAAATGTTCTTGGATGAAAAACTGTATTCAGTTGGACATGGTTTGAAATTGCCTTCTGTGGATGTGGTTTTGATAACAGCATATTCTGATGAATATAACCAGTTCATTTTATACAATATCTCTTTTATAAGAAGTTTCCAAAAAGCTTCAAAATGATAAAATGAAGAAACGATCAAAGACCTTGTTATGTGCTAAAACCCCATAAAGGTCTGACAACATGAGGAACTGATAAATACCTATTTATCCGTAAAGCACATTACTAACAATAAAAGATACATCAAAGGTTATTCAAAACAATCTGAAAAAGGTATTGCATATATACATCTATACTGAATTAATCAATACACAGAGTTTAATGTATTCGTTCAAACGCTGAAGAAGGTCCAGAGTTCAGAGAGATCAATCTGTCACAGCATGTTGAAAGGTTTCTTAACTTGGTGTATTCTTAATTGTCCTAACTTTTAAATAGAAGCATAAAATTTTCCACAAAAAACACAATAAGATTGTAAAGTTAGAACAAATAAAATGTCTGTGGAGTTGGGCAAATATACATAGTTTTTTCTTCCTGCTCAGGGAATATAAGGAACTGCAATAGTTTATTAAAATAGAAATAAAAGTATCAATTTGTTTATGGGCATGAGATGCTACACACACTTAAACTTAACCTTAAAAGTTGTCAAAAGTTAAAATCCATCCATTTTTATCACGAGTGTCTGGAAAAGTTGAATCTTCCATCTTGTTTTCAGTAAAAAATGTTTCAGGTTGGTGGGGATTCAGGTCAGTCAGTCATTATCTATACCTGCTTATTCAGCGGTCATTGAGTGAGAGGCGGGGTCACACCTGGGCAGGTTGCTAGTCCATCACAGGGACACATATAGACAAACAGGCAGTCACCCACACACTCACACCTAGGGACAATTTAGTGTCACCAATTTTTGGTCTGTAAGAGGAAGCTGGAGTCTCTGGAGAAAACCCACACATGCACGTGGAGAACATGTAAACTCCATGCAGAACGGTCTTGGTTTCAAACCCAAAGCAACACTGCAACCAACTACACCACCGTACAGCCCTGGGGATTAAGGTGAAAACATCAATTTACATGATGGTCTTTAATTAGAATTCTGAATAAAACAGCTGATCTGTAAGCGTTTATTGAGGCTCTGTCTCCAGCCTGATGCGTTTCATTCACTCTGTGTCAAAGTGAAAACATAGAAATATTAACAGTTATGTCAATGATTGTCAAACAAAAGCAAAAGATTGTAGAAGAACAAAACAAAATGAATTGACTGATTCTTTTTTCCACGTGAAACAAAGGTGTTTTAAGTATTTTCAATCTGGTACCAGTTTTTGATTTGGGTCGGCAGTAGACCTGGAGAGCAGGTCGTCTGGTAACCAGAGGGTCACTGGTTTGAAACCCTGCTCTGTCCGGAAAGATTGCTTTGCTGTTGTGTCCTTGAGTAAGACACTTCACCAGTTTGAATATCTGGGCATCTTGTTTCTGAGTGAGGGCAGGATGGAGCAGGAGATGGACCAACGGATTGGGACTTTGTCCTCAGTGATCAGGGGGCTGCTACAGTATGTTATGATAAAGGGGCTGAGCTGAAAGGCAAAGCTCTAGATATCCTGGTCTGTCTATGTTCCGGCCCTCAGCTAAGGTTATGACATCTGGATTCTGACTGGAAAAAAAAAATCCTGAATACAAGCGGCTGAAGTGAATTTCCTACATAGGCTGACCGGGTTAAGCATTAGACATAAGGTGAGGAACTCCGTCAGCCGAAGAGCTTGAAGTAGAGCCGCTGCTTCTCCATATCAAAAGGAGTCAGCTGAGGTGGTTGGGGCATCTAGTTCGGATGCCTCCTTAATGCCTCCCCATTAAGGTTTTCTGGGCATGTCCCACTGGAAAGAGACCCCCAGGTAGACCCAGAATGCACTGGAGCGATTATGCATGTCCCCTCTGGCCTGGAAACATCTGGGGCTCCTCCAGGAAGAACTGGAGAGTGTTGCTGGTAAGAGGGATGTCTGGGTTTCTCTCCTGAACTTGTTGCCCCCGTGACCCAACATAGGATAAGTGGATAGATGGACGGACACACTATATAAGGAAATGCCATTAACCATTTACCAAGTATCATTTCGGTTACTGTAACAGCTTCCATGTGGAAGCAGAGCTGAAATGGTTAAAAAAAATAGCATATTCACAAAACAGCCTTTCCATGTGATTATCCTACTGTCCCGATCACTCTGACATGATAAAGCACTCGGGCATTGTGTTTGATCCCACATGTTTTATGGTATGAAACAGTTTGCCAGTGTGGTTAAGCAACATCTCAACACACCAGCTGGTTTTACCTTTCCTAAAGCTCCAATTCAACGCAGCACGATTCCTTCCAATCTTATTGTATAACTTTCACTCTTTAATTCACACACTCCTTCCGTACAATGCACTTCTTCCTCATTCAGTCACCTGTCTCCTTTCTAGCTGTTCCTGTTAGTCTGTGCGTCTCACACACACACACACACACACATTATCCCACACACACTCTGCGACACAATGACAGCCTGATTAATAAGTGTGTCTCTCTCTTGTTTCCACAAAGTGTTACAACAGGGAAGGCCTTCTGAAAGGCACTTCAAACCCAAATTATGTAGATTGTAAACCAGCTTTGGACACATGAGGCAGCGGGCGGTGGGAGGAGGGACAGGGGCTGGACTCAGTACATGAATATTAATGAACAGACACTTCAAACATATCCTCTTCATGAATCGCCACATGGGGAGAAGCAGCCAATCAAATCCTTATAAGATGTTCTTTCTACCAATGTCTGTCATGTCAGATGATTTCCCTGTTATCACTGTGTTGAAACAGACCTGGTCAAGTATTTAAATACAATCCAGTGAAAAAAAAGATTTTAATTTATGTAAAATGCATTTTAAGATCAGAGTCAACAAATAAATTATTTCTCTTTACAGACTAAGTGACGAAGGATGCATTTTTACATGAAGAATAAATAAATACCAGTTAAACTGGATGGAGTATAATGCTGGGATTTTATTTGCAACACACACAGCTGTTGTTTTGCATGATAACAACTGTAAAAAGACTCTTGTTTCCAAATGTTTCACACAGAACAATGTGTTTTTGAAAGGAGAGTTAGAAGAACTCCAATGAGACTAACATTTCACAACATGTTTGAAAATTACTGCACGTGAAATGAACTTATATGTAGCATGCTAATTATGGTTTGCAGATTGGACACAATATTTAGATCCTTTCTACTTTTTTTTTAAGTTAGGACGGTATCAGTGATCCAAGTTAACTACATATAAACAGATAATGACAAGTCAGAAAGAACTTTTTCTGATTTATTTTTTGCAACCAGTTCTGGCTTAGCTTTGTTTATCCAGTTCTCTATCAAATTTAATTTAATTTGTAAAATTATTAAAAATTGTTAAATTCTAAACATATGCTATCACATGTTAACCAGATAAACTAGTTACTGTTTCACCTGAACTCCAAACTGTTTACTTGCGCAGACCAGCACACATCGTAAAATCCGGTGTGAACATTTCGGACGATAGACTTCACCTCGGCAGCTCAAACTAAACTCTGGTGAACTTTCCTGCTTCTTGTCTATGTACGTACAGAAGACAGCGACACCAGTGAGAGTGACTCCACTTCGACCACATCAGTGCCCCTCCACCTCAGTGGTGCATCAACAGCTGGAAACAACATTTAGGTCCAAAGTCAAAACCCACCGACGGTTAAAGGGGTAATTACATGCACCAGGGTTTATTTCTAATTCTCTCTCTTGGCCCACTTGTGTTTCAGATTTTCTTGCAACATCAAGGTCACTGTCACACACATTCACAGTCACACAAAAGAGACAGAAAGTAAGTGAAAGACTCTTCACAACAATGTGTGTTGCAGGGTTGAATACAGAGCACAGCACAGAACAAAAGCCTGAGCGACAGCCAGCTGGCATGGCACCACTTGGCACAGGAGTAGCCTGCTTGTCCTTGGCGTGACAATGAAACACACAGATACACACATAGTTCATCTCTAACCCCCCCATCTCTAACCCCCCATCTCTATTCTCAGGTATAAAGAATTTGGAGGCTTTAGAGAGGCTTCCCACTTAAAATGAGTTGTGAACGTTAGATCCTCATAAAAACAGGAAGTGATGGACAACAAAATAGAAACCCACAGGATTCACTTTGATCTGTGAAACAAGAGAGGCATCAGAAAACCAGAGGGGTTTAAAGAAAACTCTGCTGGCAGCTTTGGACACAACTGGAGAAAGAATATCCACCTTAGGAACAGCTGATCTAAATTTGTAAACAAAATCCTGGCAAGTCCAACTACTTTCAATTACAAATCAGATTTTTGTTTACTTTAATTTCAAACTTTCTACAGCTAAATGAGGGTACAGGACAGACAACAACACAACCAAGATTTGCTCTCACATCTGAGAGTTCCTAAAACTCAACTCAAGTGCCAACAATCCAATGTGACACTGATACAGCAGCCTGTGTGAGCCATATCATGGCTATTTAAATACATATAGCCCAAAAGTAAAGCTCTAACTTGTCTGAAATTATACAAACTGTTGAGTAGTTTTTAAGTACCTTCAAAAGTTTTTCTTTTTCTCAAAAGATAAAGCGTTTTTGGCAAAGCACTGTACTGGCCACAATCAGTATACACACACACACATTGGTTTGACTCTGTGACTACCTGTATGTGGCCTGTGATGGTAAACCTGCAATTAGGATGTACAATAAATGAACATCATTACTGGCTTAAAAACAAAGTACCTGCCTTACAGAGATTGAGTAAAAAAGTAATTAAGGATGGAAAACACGATATTCTTTAAATCTAGCCAGAAAAGCACAAGCAGTCTTGTGGATGGCCTTATTGCTACAGTTACAACAGAAATTCTGGATTTATTTACTTTACATGAATAAATAATAATTTATAGCAAGAAACAAAGTGCTTCTAACTATGATGTTACAGTCTATTGAACAAACAATCAAGTATCTTGACCCCGATCTGATACTTGAAATGGGCTGGAAGTCCTAACTGAAACATTTGTTATTGATTTTGCCCATAGTGAAAATGAAAACAAGAATTGCATGTTTTTTGTTCTGTTTTTAATCCTTGTTGATAATGTAAAAACAGCATAAGAACAACATGATCAAAGGTTTTATTTTCAGCAATGTAGAGCTACTGAGGTGTCAATCACACTGATTTTATAACTATGATATACAGTATGTATGATACGTAGCCTGCTGCAAGTCTGGGCTTTAAAAACAAAACAAACAAAATAATGCAAGTATCAGTTTATCGTTTTTCTGAGGTTTCTGTTGAATATTTTAGCTCCACAGGTGTTCTTACCTTCATACTGGGTGTGAAAACAGGTCAACAACTTCTCTTTCAGTTTTAATCTCTCAAATTACACAGGTGGCGATAAAACCCGAGTTCTCCCGAGTTCGAACGGCCTGTATCTGTTTTGTCACAACTCCTTTGTTTGTTACTATTCGGCAGCTCCTGCAGTTGAAACCACACCTAGCATGCTGCTGGCTAAAAGCTGTAGCATAAGATGTAGTAAACCAGAAGACACAACGTCAGCTGTTGCCATGCACAGCAGGGCAGGAAACAGTATACCTTGCTCTCATAGGCTAGTTTGTTAACCAATCTGAGTCCAGCAACTTCGAATAATGAATATGAACAAGCTGCTGCCGAAGCCTGATGGAAACAGCCGGGAACCAGCTGAATATTAATGCAGACAGATTGAAAGGTCTGTTAATCAGTGTTTCCTAACGTTTTTTTTAGATAAAAAATGTGTCATATTGCTGGTTAATACTTAAGAAAAAACCACAAAGTCCTGAAATTTGTATGAAATGGCCTCTTTAAGACTTGATTTTGGCAGATACTCTATCTTAAATGACTTAAATCAGTATCAAGTACAAGAAACCTTGATCTGGTAAGATTTCCTTTTAACACTATTTACAAGTAAAGTCAGCATTTAGTATAAATTCAAAATATAATATTAACTGACTTTATTTTTATTGGAAAAGCATCCTCAAGCCAAAAAATTAAACAAGACACTTTCATGTTTTCACAAAGGCAGAAAGTTGATTAAACACCCCCAAATGTAACTGATGCTTTTTAGCCCCGGCCCCAGGGAGTTTAACAAATCTCATACCAGAACAATGCTCTCAGATCCAATAAATGCTACTGGCATAGGTGGGATACTGCTACAGATGAGGAAAAAACAACATACATTCTAGCTACCTTGTCAAATACCATGTGTGACTTACGTGTGTTTCATTGTGTAGAAGAAAAGCAGTTTAACAATCGTTCCAGTGTCTCAGGTGACTGTTGATCAACTGTGTAAATGAGCTGTAACAATAGTCAAATTATTGATGCTAACGTGACTATTCTTTGCCTATTTGGGTTACCTTTCTAAAGCTCGACTTTTGCTTTGTTGGGCAACTTAAGTTGATATCATGAATCACTGGAGGGCATTGAGCAACAGCCCATACATTATCCGCAATTGTGAAACATCATCTTTAGCTTAAGGTTGAAAGCGGCTGCTTGAATCCCCGATGCCCCACCTCTGATTCTTATTTGTTGAGACATTACTGTCAGCAGGAGAATAAAACATGACTAATGGCGAGCCTTAAATCTGCACATCCAGTTACAACGTGTCAATTCAAAAGCATGCGTTGAGTATTAACAGCGCGGCAATATAGCTGACAGAAACCTTTTGAAGGACTTGATGGGACGGAGACTAGCATCAAAAAATTGGGAGACTGGGAGTGTCTTGGGTTTACTCATACTCTGTGGGTTTATAAGTTGTTAAAATGTGGGAAGAGACAAAAATGAGCCTACTGTGGGGACACAGAGGGAGGTGGGGGGGGGGCACTGGTATAAAAAAACAAGAGAGAAAGAGGGAGGGCTTCCTTACTCAGCAGGAGATGTCTGCCAAAGTACGAGTCAGGCAGGGGGCGAGTGCATGTTGTGTGTGTGTTACATTGGGGAGATAGTGGCCACGTGCCAAATACAATGACCCTGCAAAGCTGGCAGGGCACTGGGTGGTTGTGTGTGTGCGCGTGTGAGTGTGTGTTGGAATGTGGTGCATGCTTGCAATCCTGGGACACATGCTGCTGGTTTCTACACAGTAACAGTGAGGAGAGGCAATAGCGTCTGTCTCAACAGAGACAGGGTGGGACGGGGAGGGGATGGAGGACGGAGCGGGACCGCTGCAGCAGCGAGGAGGAACAAACCCAGGAGTGAACCAGAACATTATATCAGCAGTGCTATTGTTTATTAAATCACCTACTCTTTTACACAAATGTCTTAACAGTGCTGCATACGTCTTTACGACTGATGCATTTAATACATTTCACACAGCCGTTGTTTCCTGTCCTTGTCCTGTATATGTTTTCTACAAATCACTGCATGAACTCAAACTCGATAGGTTACATCAAGTACGTATCGCAGCTCCTTACAAGGGAAAATATGTCTATGAGTGATACAATTTATCGTTTAAAAACAAAGTCTACTATCATGACATACAGAGAAAATACCTCCTGGCAAATAAACGCCACACAAAAGAGCTGAACTCATCGTGTTTGGACTGAAACAGAGCCTGGATATGTAACAGCCTCAATATTAAAAAAAGGTTCTGGAGCATTTAAACCTGCACATGTGTTTACATGGCATGTAAACATGCAAGAAGTGCTTCAATTACAGCATGTGAGAGCTACACATGATGTTTGTGTGTCACTGTCACTCAATAAATCTTAATCACAGCAGCATCCATGTGACCCATATGTAACAGATAAAGTAATCAACAAGTTTAATTTGCAGTTTTATAGCCAAAAATGTGATTAAACGTTTAAAGGTTATTATTTTAAAGTGACTGAATGTTTCAGTCTAACAGTCAAATGTCTCACTTAAACTTAATTTTTTTTTAATGTAGAAACTATTCAAAAGCAATAAAATAATACACATTTTGTACTAATCCACAGTGTAATATCCCTCTAGGTTTCACTTGTTAACAGTTTTTCAACCGTGTTAAAAAGACAATAGATTTGAAGGATAAACCAAACAACATTGGAAGGTTTTACTGATACACAAACATACAAAACTGTTGGTACCATTCTGCTAAAGAAAGAAAAACCCACAATGTTCAGTCAAAGGACTGGAAATCTACACAGCTTCTCTTAGACATTGGTGGATTAAGGGTCATTATATTGTTGGACTCGTGACCTGCAACTGAGACCAAACTGACACTGGGCAGCAACAATTCCCTCCTGAACGACTTAGGGCACATTCACACCAGCCCTGTTTAGTCCGCTTGAATCGAACTCTAGTTCGTTTGCACAGAAAGTCCGGTTTGTTTGAGGAAATGTGAACAGGCAACCGAACTCTGATCCGGACAAAACAATCAAACTCTAGTCTGCCTAAAAACGTGGGTCTCGATTCGATTGAAACAAACTCTGGTGCGGTTAGATTGCATGTGTGAACGCAACTGCACTGGGACCGCACCAAAAGCAGGAAGCGGACTATATTGAGCAGCCGTCTCAGCCGCCTCGTGTAGTCCTCTGTCTCGTAATCTGCTCATTCTGAGTTCAGTGCTGCAGAATATTGATCTGGTGCATTCGCCAAACACAAAAGATCCCAAAACCACCAGAATCTGCTGCTAGTCCATGTTTGTTTATGTTTCACTTTCCCACAGCAGCGCCAGGAAGTGCAGTAGCACTTGATGTATCAGCGTCGGAATTAAACTGGACTCCAAACAGTCCACCTCCTTATATTGTTTCCTTCTCTTTGATTTCTTGCTTGTATGTTCTCTCAATGTAAGTCGCTTTGGATAAAAGCGTCTGCTAAATGACAGTAGTAGTAGTAGTAGTAGTAACAAGTAACAAGTATTGCGGAAACTCCACAGCGCCACCACAGGCGGGGGTGTAACATGCTCCAAAGGTTATTTGGTTCGGTTCATAGAGTGCAGTATGAATCCAAACCGCATTAATTAAAAACAGCAACAATGTTGCAATTTTGGTCCCTAATCGAACCGAGTCCACCAGACTATCAGGTGTGAATACAGCCATAGTAGCCTTGAGATTTCATTAAACTCTTCACAGATTCAAGACACCCTGTGCCAGATGCAGCAAAGTGACCCCCAAAACTAAACCCAGGCCCACTCTATGTTTCACTGTAGGTATGATGTTTTCTTCTTTGTATGCTTCATTTCTGCATTTGTAAACATAAAGCTGATGTAAGAGGCTATAAAGCTCCAGTTTTGTCTCATCTGTCTGAAGGATTTTCTCCTAGGAGCTTTGTGGCTCGACAATTTGCATTTTAGCAAATTCCAGTCTCACTTTTTATTGATTTGCTTTGAAAAGTCTCCCTGGTCGTCTTCCACTGAGTTCACTTTGGCACAAACAGTGACGGATGGAGCAATGTGATACCATGTTACTTGACCTTGAAGTTCACCTCTAATCTCTTTAGAAGTTGTTTTGGGCTCTTTGGTTACTGTCCGTGTTATCCGTATTTTCTATTTGTCATCAATTTTTTCACCTGGGGGGTGTCCAGAGAGAAAAAAACTACCATCACAGAGGTTTTAAACTTCAAGTTATACACAACTCTAGTCTTAAAACATCCAGCTGCTTGGAGAGGGTCTTACAGACTTTACTTTTAACATGTTTGTCAGTAATTTTCTTTTTAATTTCTTGAAACAACTCTCTCCTTGGCTTTCTGTTACTCATGTTCCGTGTGGTGCACAACAGCACAGTGATGACTTTTCACCTCTTGAATAAGCAGACTAATTACAAGACTGAAGACATCTGTGTTAAAGGACACTTCTTGGTTTAAAATCTCCTTATGGTTATATTATTATATTTTCTTTGTTTAACAGAAGAGTGTCAACAACGTTGTACACGTCTGTATGTTACTGAAAGTTAGATAATGCTGATGGTAAATACTAGAATTCTACTAGAAATTAGTGCTGCCATGATTAGTTGATTAGTCACGATAGCATTGACAAACAAAATCGAAGTCATCGTTTGTTCTATGAAGCGTTGCTTTTTTTGTTTTTTATCCTGCCTGTTGCAGCATATCCCGCTGCTTTCTGTCTTTCTGCTTGATGCATTGAAATAATACAGTAATACAGAACATAGAAACACACTCCAATATTCACCCTCAAATTACTGTAACACACTGAGTAAGAGCGCACTTCAATATTCACACTTAACATTACAGCTGTAGCAATGGTGATTTCATTACCATTAGCAAACGTATGTCACGTATTTGCTCTAACTTTACAAACGCTAATGATTTATTGTATTCTGTTACGTTACAGTGTTAAAAAAGTATATGGGTACATTAGTGCAGCTGCATCATGGTGCAATAAGCTAGACTTTATGCATGGCACGATTAGTCGACAAATTGCCAAAAAGACTGGTGATTAGTCGATTATTAAAATAATTGTTTGTGGCAGCCATACTAGAAATAACATTTTTCTCCAATTTAGACTGTTTTCTGAGCTAAAATGTTTTTAACATAAATATCCACAAGTCACTAATAATCATTCCAAATCAATCACTTGATGTAAAGGAGGTTTTGGAATAAAACTATGTTTAGATTTGGTTTTGCTAGCAGCCTTTTAGAAACCCGGGGGCGGGGGGATGGGTTGATGACTGAACACAAACTAAAGAAAGAAAGAAAGAAAGATGATCACTACAGAGTTAAAAAGAGGCATCAGTCCCATCTGGCAAAAACAAACCCACACAATCACAAACTCACAACCACATATACACATACAGCTATTGTCTGCAGTAGGGAAGAGGGTCAAAGGGTCTCCTTCCTTCCCTGCTGACTCCTGGATGCTTGGAGCACTAATCCTGTTATCTCTGTCCCAATAAGAAATGAAGAAATGAATGAATTGGCTCTACATGCCAGTGAGCTCTGACTGCTCTAACTTCAACCAAAAGAAACTACTAGTGTGGATTTTCACCAGCAACTTTTCATTTCCCTTTCAATTAAATAAAGAATAAACAGTACCAAAATACTGAAAAGTCACAAAACATTACCTGACAGAAATAAACAGCAAAGTCCTTATAAGGTCTCCCTGGTTCAAAACTTATAATTACTAAATGCTAGGTTAAGTTAAGTCTGATCAGAGTCAGTTTCTCCACATGGAGCATTCAAGTTTCCCCTAATTAGACTTCCTGTGGATATGACCAAATATTTTGGTGTACAGCCCTTTGTATAAGTTTCTTCATACAGAATTTGGTTAAAAACTGGTTTATAAAAGCTAAATCTATTGGCTGATTGAAGGAACTGATGACTTAAAAACAATTCTCAATAATTTAATCAGGTCATGCAAGCAGGTGTTACCTTTTAGTGTTATGGTTCTATATAAACGATCTATGTCAAAAAGTGCAGAAATCTTCACCAAAGAAGCAACATTTTGTGTTGACACACAAGGAGCACTGAATATAAGAATATTTTTGTGTCATCAGCAAAGAAGTTGATCCTTGACTAAAGTTGAAGGATGAATAGATGAAGTACTGACTGAGTACTAACAGTGATATCCAGTACTGAATTATCTTTGCTGTCCAATAAACTTGTGAGTCAGTAGGTCAGTTCTCCAAGTTAGCATGCTGAGGGTAAAGCTTCTCCTTCTTTAAGATCTCATTTGTAAAGCTCTGTCTTTTTAAACTGGTATAAGAACAAATACATTTTACCCCTTTATAACACAGATACGCTCATGTTGTTTTAAAACTCTCAGTATTTAATGAGTACAAAATCTACAAGCTGAACATGTTGAAAGCGCAAGCTCTCAAAATTCAGAAGATTGATGATGGTTTAGATTATTTTCTCTCACAAGCAATTAAACATCATGTGCACAAAAATTAATGTGATGACTGACTAAATGTTTCTGTGTTGTTACTGTGCAAACAACTTTCATAACCTATAATAAAACTCTCCATCTAAATTCACAAAACCAAATGAAAACACATCCAAAGTGTGATGTGTCTCTTGATAATTCAAATATCCTCTCATCTACTTTTTGTGAAAAGAAATTCTACTGTATTCAAATATAATTGGAAGAAGAGTGACGAGGGTTTATAAACCGGGGAAAAAAGAACAAACAAAGCAAGGACCACAAAGAAGAGTTCTAAATTTTCAACCTTCAGGGTGAGGTAGGCTCATCTGGAATTCACTGGTGCACCTTGAGAAAGCATGACAAATTCAGAATCTGAGATAATACAGCTGCTCTGTTGTGTCAGGAAAACTGCCTCGATATGCTTCAAACTCAGAAGAAAGAAGAGTCTCAGCGGCTTGTAATGCAAACTTACACACAAAATAATGACAAAAGAAGAGGTGGTTTTAGAGTGTGACCTGAGGGAGAAGAGACGGGAGACCAGGGGAACTTCCCCTTGAGTTTTATAACAGACGACCATGACAGCAACCAATAGGAGGAAAGAATACTGGTGTGTACTACATTATTTGTTTGTTCTATATTAAACTAATATATGTATCCTTATTAATAAGAATCAGGATTTATTGCTAAATTTCTCTAAACAAACAAGAAATTTGTCTTGATGATTTGGTGCAAACTCTGATCCAAATACTGACGATATCAAATTTTAACTTCAGTTGAAAAGTTTTTCCTCAATACTACAAATAGCAATGAAAAAATAGAATCCATTGATTGGAGTGCATGTACAAAAAGATCTGAGATTCAGCTTCTGACACAAAACCATGTCAGGTCTTTGTTCTTCAGCCTGGATGGCTGGAAGGGTCACACTTCAGGATCTGTCTCNTTCAAAAGAAAATACCACGTTTAAGAGATTCATTTCTGGATCTTGTTGCCATGGGAAATGTATCTCCTGAAATGATAAAGTAACAGCTTTTCACTGAGTGTCAGCAGCATTAGAGCTGCTCCTCGCAGGCCTTGTGTGGCCTTTTAAAGGTTCAGGAAAATGACTCCTGCCTGACTTCACGGTTTTTGATGTTGAAAAGCATTATTCAGCTTTCAGCTTGCCGCTGCCCTGCTGTCTATTGAGCAAGCAAAATCAGTCACCTGGCAACACAGTAAAAACCTGCCTAGTTTCATCTCGGAGATTCAATACAAGTCAGACTAGCTTAAATAGTATGAATAGCAGCCCTGTTCAAAACTAGTAAAGTGGGTTGCTTTCATTTTTTGTGTTTATTCTCTTCAGGTGAAAGTAAAGCCTTCACCTTCAGGGAGGTGCGTTTGGAAATGCAACAATCCAAACTGTAAATGTTGCATTTAGTCTGAAGGAAGGGAAAGTGCAGTAACTGATCATCTGATTACAGAACTTTGTTCATTCTGGGCTAGTTTTAGAAACCTCAGAGTTTAAAGAAAATTCTCTGTTAGTTTAATGGTGAGCTAGCCTCTGCTTTCTACTCTGTGGTTACACTGCAAAGTACCCCCTTCAGCACCAATTTCAACTGTGTGTGTGCTCATAATGTTGTCAGTTTACTGTGTTTATGCACAAATGTGAGGCTGCATGAAACCCACAACAC
Source organism: Pachypanchax playfairii (assembly GCA_006937955.1). Taxonomy (NCBI): domain Eukaryota; kingdom Metazoa; phylum Chordata; class Actinopteri; order Cyprinodontiformes; family Aplocheilidae; genus Pachypanchax; species Pachypanchax playfairii. Next base: position 1,409,567 of record SSNP01000058.1, on the reverse strand, counting down.
AGCTGGAGTCTGAGAGGCTTGTGGGACAAGGAGCAGACTTGTGCATGGCGTACCGGCCACAGGGGAAGCTGCTAATACTCATGAATGTGAACATGTAACAGATAATGTGCTACAATGTCTCATGATTCTAAAATCTGAGAGGATCAACTGCCCCCAAACATTTAACCCTAATTTCACACTCTGCAGCCTAAAGCTTCTTTTACATTTTCTGGTCTTCTTTCCTTTTAGCTCAGAATGTTTTCACAGCAGCAGATCTAAAAGTAAATGTGTGCTGTCTCATACAACAACAAAAAGTATCCACAACTTATGAGTCTCATTTATAGAAGGAACAAGTGAGAGTCCAACTCTAAAGGGACACGAACAGAAAGACAAAATATTAGTAGGAATTTAGAAGTCCATCAGCTGTCAGGTCATTGAGAAGCAAACTGTCTGGTCCCGAGATGCAGACATGGTTGTTGTGAAAACAGACGGCAGATCAGCTGCTGCACGCAGGCAGACAGCCTCTGCTGTGACCAGTGAGATCAGTAATAGGCCATCTTCAAGAAAATTCTCCTCACAGATTGATTAAAAATAATTTCCCACTTTTCAAAAAAATATTCAACAACCTTAAACTGCACTAGAATGTAGCAGAGATTAATAAAATGGACCACAGCCGGGGGAGATTGTCCTTCCTGTTTTGTCAAAAAGCACATGATACACTGAAAAAGATACTAATGTTTCTTTGTTGCTTGGTCTCAATGTACAAAAAAGGACAACATAATGAAGCAGAAGGTGAAGAAGAAGCTGCAAGTCTGTTCAATCCTCCATCCCACAGCAAGTTACACATCCATCACTGTCCAAGACAACATGATCAGCTGGGTTTAGGTTGTAGAAGCAGCTACATTCAACTGACCTGTATGTAGAAATTAGTTGTATGAAACTGATAATTGTCTTAAATACCTGCAAAAGCAAAATATATAGGAAGTAAAGGTTAAGAAACAGGCCAATTAAATGAAGAGGTCGTTTTGCTGTCGACCAATCAGCTGTGTCTAACAAGAAGCTGAAAAATGATTCTGGAGAAGAAAAAAGGAGCAAAAACTTACCATGAAAAAATATATGAAAGCACTTTTTAGTAGTAACAGCAAAGTAGATAAGATAGTATTTAATTGCTTCTTTCATAAGCACAGCTTTAATCCTATTGTTATAGTGGTGGTGTTTCATCCCACTGATAAGACAACACTTTGAACCCTGATTTACACACACACAATGTATGTAGTGTAGAGTACACTTACAGAGACAAAGGTTCTTTTTCTGCTGCCGTAGCAAGAAAAAAAGTGCTTAGAGTGCCACATGCCCCTTTTTTAGGCAAAATTCAACTAGGTGAAAATTAGACTTTAAAATTTTAAAAAGAAAGCAAACGCAGACTCTGCTTAACGTTTCATTTTAGACAGATAGGGGAAGCAAGTAGGTGAAGGGTTTCAAATCCTTCATAAGTACTGAACACAGTTATCATCTCACTAAATCAAACACAAAGTAAAACAAACTAGAATAAAAATCAAAAGTAGTAAGCAAAGTTGGAACATGGAACTTCCAGTAAATGTGATTTTTAAGAGATATAATGTGGCTTTAAAAGAAGTGGGTAGATACTTGAAAACACAAAGTTCATCCAGTTTGCCTTCCCCCTGGAGATAAAGGACAGCAAGACCCTGAGACAGACCTCAAATGATGGACCTTTCAGTGCACACACCCACACGGTACAATAGGACTGCTGTGTACAGCAGTGTGTAAGGGCCTCTAATCTTCATACACCGTGACAACTACTAGAAAAACTGATACTTACTGATAAATACCCACATTTAAACACGCGCATGCTAAAGCATGTGGTAAAAGAACAGGGTGTAATTCACAGCCTCTCTAATTTGCCAATAATTTTACATCATAAACTTTAACAGTGGAAACATTTAAAATCTATAATAAATCATTATACTGCAAAAATGAGCAAAACCAGAGTGGCATGGCTGTTTCCTCCATCTTTGTTTGGGTACGAAGAGGCTAAAAATGGATGGTGAAGATGAGGATGTTGTGTGAGCAGAGTCTGAAGTGTGTGTGTGTGTGTGTGTGTGTGTGTGTGTGTGTGTGTGTGTGTGTTTGTGTGTAAGAGGGTGAGAGGTCTCGACCAGACTGATCCTCACGGCTGCTGACCACATTAATCATGTTGCTCAGGGAGAAAGACTGTGTATGTATGTGTGATTGTGGTGGGAGCAGGTCCCTTATGTGTGTGTGTGTGTTGCTGCACTTGACTGCCCCTATCAATTCAATTTCATTTCTCCCTCAGCTCCCCTCTTTTCTGCAGGCATCCCCCATCCCCCTGCTACAGAGCTGGGAAGGCTCCCTCCCTACGTGTGATGGACTGCTGAGAGCCTAATGAGGTCCCTCCCACCCCTTTGGCTTTTTGTGACTGTGAAGTGTGTGTGTGTGTGTGTGTGTGTGTGTGCGCACGCACAGGGGGAAGGGAGAGCCAGAGGTGACAGGTTGGTTATGTACTTCTTACATTTGCCTTTCAGCTCTCCTCTTCCTCCCTCCTGTCATGTCTTCCTTGCTTCACACATCCTCTCACCCCACCCTTTCCTCCTCAATCCCCCCTTCCTTCCCTCACACCCTCTTCTCCTTCATCCCCTCTTTCTATCTCCCTTCTCACCCTTCCCATCTCTGTCCAATCTCGTTTTCCTCCTTGCCTCCTGTTCTCCTCGCCCCCACCTCTCTGCAGTCATCTCACCGTTCATTTGTCGGTGAGATGCCGGCCTAATGGGCCATAGCAGGCCGTCTCCGCTGACGAAACCACACTGAGTGCTGTTATTAGCAAGCAGGGGAAAATAAAGGAGGGAGACAAGCAGAGAAAGAGGAATGGAAATTGTAGAAAATACAGCAGAGCAACATACATAAAAAAGTAAATTGAAATTATTCATTTCCAATTCTCTAACCTGGTAGGTTAGAAAGAACAATTTGGTATGTTCAGCCTGCTTAGTGTCCTTACTGGTTATTTGAAGAAAATGTAATCAACAGAACAACATGACCCAACAGAACCTTAAAGTACAACCGAGTGAGTCAGAGGAAGACGAAAAACATTCAAACTGATAAAGGCCGATTAGCAAAATGGATTAACAGAAATTTTACACACACAACACTTCACTCCAATATTATAATAAAGATTTTTTTATCTTGAACATTTTGCTGAGAAAAAAAAAAAATTATTTAGTCAGTAGGTATGTAGTACGAAACTAAAGATGGAGAAGTAAATGAATTAAAGCTGAACGTAAATCTTACAAATCAGCTTCACACCCAGAATGGCTGATATCAGCGTAAATTGTTTCACTCTCTGTGATGGAACACGAATGCAGGCCAAAGTTAGAAAAATGCAACCCCAATTTTTTCCCCCGACTTCAATCTATGCTTCACGCTCAGCATGAAATGGTGACAGTAGAAAGGGATTACTCAGTTTTAACAGGAAGAAACCTCCAGCAGAACCAGGCGCTGGATGAGCGGCCTTCTGCAAACAACCAAACAGGAAGTGACCTAATATGCATCGTCGTTGACGTGAGGCTTGAAAGTTGCTTTGGCTACCTTGGAAAAGTAGGAGCATGTGGCTCAAATGTTTATGTGTGTTCACACAGTGAAGAACTCACAGGATTAACAGATCCATCTGCTAATGCACACTGACAGTCTGAATTACTATAATAGAGCAACTTGGTCTCCAATTGGTATGATTATTTGTACTTTTAGCACTAAGTGCTTCCTTTTAAAGCTTATTGACAGATTTGGGGCGGGGGGGGGGATGATGGAGGTGAAAGGAACGACAAAATGCACATCACAACCAAAGACAGAGCAGGAAAATTCCCATCATGCCACGAGGTCAGTGCTGATGTATTACATTTAAACTGTTGAAGATGAGAAACGCTGTCATGTGCACAATAATATGAAGCGCGTCCACAAGAAACGACGGCACAATTTATAGAAAAAAGATATTCAAGACAGCCTGCTGGTGATCTCCATTTTCTGAGATAAAAGTCAAACTGATGTGTGGAAATGCTTTATAATCCATATGTAATGGATATTTTGCACATGCACACAGTTCTGATGAGTGCTTGTCCGTTTCACTGACAGAAAAATCTCCATTGTTGTGAAAGCCTCTGACTGCACCTGAACACTGAATACACACAAAACTTTCTGATGTTCAGCAACCTGCTCCAAGAGGTGATGGGCAACATAATAAAACATCAGACAGGCAGATTTAGAGGGAAGATGGTAAACACTGGAGAATATCAGGAACAACTAACATAATAAAAGTGCAAGACCAAAAAAAATAGTTCTGATGACTGAACAGAATCTTTTCCAGAGCTCAAAGAGGTTTCTGTACTCCAGAACAATAAACTGTAATAATTATAATAAATTTGATCTGAAGCTGTCTGACTAAATACTTCTTGCTGAAAGTTACAAGCAACTATAGCGCTCATAAAGGCCGGTGGTTACCAAACAAAAAGAAAAATTCAAGTACTGTCCTTTTTTATGAAAACAAGTGTCCACAGCTTTTTCTATAGGACGTAAACAAACAGTCTACCCCTGGCTGGAAGCTGCAGTTTAAGATATTTAAGCACCACAACAAGTTGTGGCAGGCGGCGTAGTCTAGCAGAAGGGTGATCGCCCTTCGTTTGAAAGATGGCGGGTTTGATCCCCGGTGCCGAAAAGCTACGTTGAAGTATCCTCGGGCAAGATACTGAACCCACCGCTGCCTTGGGGCAGCCGAAGTCTATCAGGAAAGAGGTCATCCTCCGATCGGGATACCGGAGCTTGATCCCGTGTCCTGGCAAGAAGCTATGTGTATCCTTGGGCAAGATACTGAACCGTGCAACTGCCCCCCGGGCGCTGTTCAAAATGGCTGCCCTCTGCTCTGAGGATTGGTTAAATGCAGAGCCAAATTTCCCCACGAGGGATTAATATAGGGAAACAACAACAACTGGTTACGAATTTGAGACTCTTAAAGCAGCTTTCACATGGTTTATAACTTTTCGTAGCATGTCAGCTTACAATCGTCTATTGTAGTTTTTATTCAGGTTCTCCAATGAACTTTTGTTTGGAATAGTTTCCATTTGATTTGCAGACACAAAAATAAAAAGTTTTTTAATCTGTCACTTTGCATCTTAGGCCATCTGCTCTCCAGATAGAGACATGACTTATATTTACTCTGAAAATGTGCCACAGAATCTTAAGAACAATTGAAAAGAAGACATTACATTAAGGAGGGTTTTGATCATTTATCATTTCTCGAGCACATTTAGATGGTTCCTATTATATGAAGGTGTTCACTTTGGTCTGCTTTGCATTTCAAATGACCCCCTGTCCTCTACCTGGTTGTCCATTTCTCCTTTTTCTTCCAACATTTGTGAGGCAATCAGCACTAAACAAGGAAACAACAGTCCAGCCAGCAAACCCCCACTTTCCATTTTCAGTCTGACTCGTCTCTGAGACATGGACGGGGGCTGAATGCGTCACCACAGTAAACACACACTTGTCCACACTCAGAAAGCTAATAAAAGACAGGTGTGGACGAGTGCAATAACTGAACACAGGAGGCTCTCTGCTTAGAGAGCTGAAAGAACAAGGCTGCTATTGATCTTGGCTGATTGTGCACACACCACCTGAAGGTAGAAAGAAGAAACACACACAGTAGGGAGGGGAAGAAAGATGAAATGAAAGTAGTAGTAAAAAAAGTGTTTGCTTTGTGTGTTATTTCATGCACATTTGTGCTGTTACACTACTTTAGGAAAGGAGCTGTTGTTTAGAGGTGGAGCTGAGCAAACAGGAGCTAACTGCAACCGGTGCCATTTTTATCTGCTACAGCAAACAAGGCTGCAGTGGAGATGGAAGAGCAGCAACCTCCCGCCCTAAAAAAAACAGCAATACAGGAGAAACTGAATGATGCAGAAAGAAAAGAGTGAAACATGTGATGTTAAATAAAACTAAGTATTAATTTAGGTAGGAAACTGTAGTTATTATGTAGTTACATAATGCTACTGTGGAAAGTACACAGGCTTCTGGACAAAGAAAACAAGGAAGAGCTAAAACAACAAGGAGATGAATGATAAGATAAAAACTTTGTTCTTTAGTTTTCTATGATGACCACAAAAGTCATCCTGGTGTGTGTCAAGTTCAAAGTTTCAGTCTCTGTTGCAACTTCTGCAAGAACGGGGAGGAGTAAAAGACACATCAACAGGTGCAAAGAGGAAAACTCCAGCAGGAACTCCACAGTTTCCTCAGACAGTCCAAAAACATGCAGGTTTGGTTAATTGGTTTACTGGATGTTGACACTTATCTCACATCTGGTGTCTTTATAAACAGCTTCAAAATTCTGTCAAAATCCTGATTCCTCCATGACATATCACATGAGAAGTCTATGAAGAGTGAAGCTCAAAAACACACCTATGAAAAGTGTTAATGATTCAGCAAAAGTGCCAAGAAAATAGTTAAAGTGTAAGATCCCTTCATCAAACTGACAAGAAAAAAGCCAGCAGAGCACTTAGCAATGATGACAACAACAAAAAGAAAGGATAATAATGAATAACTGTTTTCCTAATCCTCCACCATTCTGCTTTTTGTGTCTCAAATTGGTGGATAAAACCCCTCAAACATGAAAAAACCTCTGATTAATGATTTTCTATAATCACAAAATGCGCTCGCACACATGCGTGCGTACAGGTGTGGCTGCCGTTGATGAGTCGTCCTAATGGCCTCATTTCTCACAAGCCTCTCTGAGAGCTAATAAGAACGTGGGGATGATTTGTTTTACCGATCGTCTCTTTTTGAGCGCGGCAGGCGTTGAATTAATTACTCTGATTAAACATCCTCTCTCCCTGTTTTGGGGAGAGACAACGAGCATGAGAGCAGGCCTGAGAGTCGAGCTGAAGTTTAAAACACTATGAATACATGAATACATGATGTTGTATACGCTTTAATTTATCTTTAAAATCTGATCTGAACTGTTGAAAACACTCGTCACTTCATCAAGGACCAAACGAGCTATGCAGTTATAGTTTTTAGTCAAAGCATCTGAAACATGAACAAAAACAGTGAACAGTGAAGCATAAATACAGTTAGCATGATGGAAAAACACGTGAATCTGTTGGAGGGATTTGTGATAAAGCTGACTGCAATGACTGCAAATGAAATTGAAACAAGGGGCGTGCAGATCGAACAGAGCAGAACCCTCGTATGGACACAGTTTACACACATACATCCTTCAACCGAACAGATGAGTTAACATCCAAAAAGTCTGGAAACACGGCGGATATTTCAAACCCAGAGAATGGCCGTCTGAATCCACCTGACCTCAACGCAGAGGTGACAGAGACCTTCTCACTTCCCATCATCCTGCTGCTCAAACACTTCCTCGACTGAGAGAAATAAACCTTTAAGTTCTTAATTTGATCTAAATAAAAACCCTGTTATGACGCTCACACAGAATGAATGAGACTCTTTTACTGGAGTTTCACTGGAGTTGAAGAAACACAGAGGAAGCAAGAACAAACCTGATGGACAGGAAACGTTTGGAGTTACATACTTTACTAAAGGAGTCAAATAACAAAAACTGGCTTATAAAATAAGTATCATCAGAATGTGAGTTATGGAAGGAAAGCTTCAGTATGAGCTCATCAGCTCCTTCAGTCTGGAGGAGAAACGCCGAAAACAAGAAACCCTGTGGTTGTCCTGACAGGAAGTCACATCTAAGTAAACATTGTCAGAACACAAACTTTACTGTGATATCCATCATGTAAGTTTGAATTAATCTAGTTTCTTTTTACCTCGTCAGGTACTGAAACCATATTTCTGACCTCAGCTGAACCTTGTTATTAGAGAAGCTCAAAACTTTGCTGTCCCACTTTAAGTGACCAGGGTTTCCAGCAGCGTCAGAGAACCAACACAGCTTTAATGCTTTACAGACAGTGAGGAGCACATACACCCCCCCACCCTCTCTGTGAACAAGGGGCTTTTCCACAGCTGGGTAACAAAGCATGACCCAATAATCCCAACGCTTGACTCAAAGCTGAAGAAGCCCTGTCCCCCTCCCTCCAGATAGATCCCTTCCTCTTGCTCTCTGAGGACTTTATAAAAGCTCTAGCTAGCAAGGGGGCTTCTGGGTGGGTCGGTGTGTGCACAGCGTAAAGGGAGGAGGTGCGTGTGACAAAAACAATCACAATCTGCTTTGATTATTCTAATTATGACTCGGGGCAAGGAGTAGATTATTTTGAGCACATGGGTCGATGAGTTGTTGATGAGCTCATGTCCTATTGGGAGGCTGATGTTGAGAAAAGGCCTTCACGAGGACAAAGATACCAACAAGAGAAACCAGTAAACTAAACTCTTTAAACACAGCGGCAAGTCTGAGAGATTTTTTCTTTTTACGTTTTCATTATTACTCACTAACGAAGTGCCACCGCGTCTGCTGCGGACTTTCAGACTTTCAAGAGAGAGATTTTGAATCTTGCTGTGAGCACACCAGTTCTGAGAAACCAGGATGTTACAAAAGTCAAAAGATGAGCATGAGTTTACTGGAACAGGCGCTCCTGTTCTGCTTGTGATCGCTGTGAGGAATTTTTAAAAAAGAAGAAGAACTCATGATAGTCTATCCTAATGGCTCATCACATCCCGGCTCCACAAAACAAAGGCAAACAGCTGATTTTGGACTCCGAAGGTTAGAACAACAACGCCAGCCACGTCAAACTGATACAGACAAGGCGATGACACTGAGAAAGGTCAAAACGTTCCACAGAAGTGTTTCTGTTTTAGTGATTAATTATAGATCAGACTCATATCTGCAATATAAACATGCAAACGCTGTGGTGTGACGGTCTTCTTGACCGTACACTTTGGCCTGAGGAGCCTTTTTTCAGATTCTACCTCACGCATGTGTCACTGTGCATCTCATTCCTAATCAGTGCCCAGAAACTTCCTATTTAAAAACCTGCTTACAGAATATAAGCTCGACCTGCGTGCAGGATAAAGTAAATGACCTGCTGAGTCTTTGATTTAACAGACCTTCAGGTTCAGATTGAACCTGGAAGTGTTTCCTTACAGATGTATTTCTTTATCCCAATTAACAGCGAACACCTGTTTTGGCTGCAAGTGTCCCAAAACCTTACACTATCCTTGTGGCTTCACTTGTGTGAGGGACAGGAAGTTAAACCCTAACAACTGAAACCTCACAGCAGACAAAAACAGATGAAAGTGTATCTACTTTAAAAGCTCAATTCAAAAGATTTGCAGAACTTCTCAAGGCAGGCTGTTAGAAATACATCCCAGTGCAAATATTAAATTCATCCTGTGAAGTCTTAGATTTCCTTCTGCTGTGGGGGGTGGGATCAATCAGCATCTATAAGATGCAATTAGATACAGCAGCAGCGGCCACAGTTTTAAGCTTCTGTCCCCTGATACATCAGAGCAACATGAAACCAGCTCCGGTGGCCCTCACGCCATATGGACCGAGAAAACCTCCTCCCGGTGACCGTAAACCGTTTCTGCTTCTCGGTGGTTTTTCATTCCTAAAGTCAGAGCTCAGTTTGTGGTTGTTGCAGGAGGGGGGGTCTAAAGGGAGACTGGGAGCGGGGCTGGAGCTTTGCGGAATGGCCCTTTGTTTGAAAGCAGCTTCTCTGCGCTGGAAATGCGAGACGCTTATCGATCATTTCAACTGGAAACCTTTTGTGTTGCGAGCGACTCAGACGCACCGATTCCAACAAATATTACAGCTTCCGTAGCGTTTAACTTTAATTAAAACAACAAAATAACTCTCAGATTAGAGAGTATCCCCTCCTGGTGACGACGCGCTCTTTGTCCGTTTGGACCTGCGGCAGCAAATAAACAGAAAAGAAAAAAAAGGTGCAGGGATTTTTCTCAGATTAACGTGAGATTCATCGTATTAAGAGACGCGATAAACGTGTTTGATTCGTCCTAAAGACAATTGCAACCGAAGTTGAGATCAGGGGGGGAAAAGATGTGCAATAGGGAATTGTGAAAACAAAAATAAAGCCCCGACGCTTGAGCGTTGGTTCCTTTTGTATCCGCGTCTGTCAGACCCCCCACCCCCCGACGGGGTTAGAGCTCCAGCTCCGATCGAGCAGCCCCGGAAAGGTAGACAAGTGCTAATTCCCGAGAAATGAGAAAAAGGGAGAGGAGATTGGATAAAACAGCTCATAGAGCGAGAAAATACAGAGGAAAAGAACGTAACAAACAGAAAACGCAACAGTCAGCGGTTCACCTACAGAGCAGGAAGCCCCTTTAATTTTTAAACAGCAGCTGGTCGGCTAAGCTAGCGAGCAGCGCTACATTCCATTCCTTTTCGCAAACTAAAGCTGCAATAAACACTCAACTCGACAAATAATGACTTCCTGTAAGTGTACTGAACTCAAAGCACAAGAAACAGCATGTGTGGGTTTAAATTTACAGAATTTAGACGCTTTGCACACTTTCCGCGACAGCATGAAAAACTTCCATCAATCATCCGCCGAGCAGCGCGAGCGGCAGCAGCGCGAGCGGCAGGAACTCGGAAACAGTGTGTTTCAGTCTGCCGTTGCTTCGGTTAAATAAACTAAAACATCCACTTACCGACTTGTAAAACATTTTCCACACAGCCGGTTTCTAGTAGTCTGATACCCCGACGGAAAGGCAGTCCGTCTCCCGTTCCCACGGCTCCGGCTGCCCCCACGGCAGCCGAGGTACCGGAGGTGGGTCCTCCGCTACCAGCAGCGGGTGTGGATCCGGACCCCGTGCCCCCAGTCCCACTGGCAGCCGCGGTCGGACCTTCCTCTCCGCTGACTCGGCACTGAAATGAAGAGTACATGCATATCTCCTTTTCGTTTCGGGGGAAAGACCAGTAAACGATACGGCGCTGAACTGGCTCCGGGATCCGCTCGAAGCGCTCCTCCACTCTCTCAAAGGCCCACTTTTCCGCTACTGCCTTAGCGGCGCAGTCCAAAAGAGACTCCGGAGAACGATAACGGGAGCTGGGCAACCCGCTGCCGTGGCCGGGCCCCGGACCGGGACCCCGGGGTGCAGGACGAAGGCAGGGTCGCTTGCTGGCCGGTGGTAAGGAGAGAAGAGAATGAGGCGGTTGTTCTCTGCGTCCTTCCGCCATGGCGAGCCGATCAAAACTGAGGAGACGGACGGTGTGTGGACACCGAGCCACAGCAGGAAGCCGAGAACACGCACAGAAACTCACGCACCGCGCGCGCACGGTGTTCAGTGTCAAACCGAATAGCAAGTCTTCCGCCTTATACCTTCAAAATAAAACAAAACCTTTTCGAATAAAAAAACGTTTAACTAATATGTTCCGCGTTTAACTTTTAATATATTTGCATTCACCTAACGACATTTGTTAGCTTATTTTTAAATATTCCCCTGTGACTTAAAATGCAACAACTGATTTTAAAAGCAAGTGATTTCTGTATGTTTTGACAGCAGCTATTTCATGGATGATGTTCAAATAAAACTAGAATGTTTTCTTAAAATTTACTAGTGTTTGATTACTGTCTTTGCTTTCGAGGGAGATGCTTTTAATAACAATGAAAAACTCCTGCAGTGTAACATTCACATCGTTCTGTCTTTTATTTGAACATGCCACAATCCCGACTTCCTGTTTACTTACTGTGGGATTTAATACAGTTTAGCAGGCAGAGAGAGCATCAATTCAGTGCAGAGAGAGAGAGAGGGGTGGGGGGCTCAGTGGACTGAGAGGAGGTTAAGAATGATGCTTGACACTAACCAGCACAACAAACCTCTTCAGAGTCCAATCAAGTCATGCAGGATCTCCACACATTAATGCTCGTTAGCCACGGACAACAAAAAAGCAAGGGGACAGGAGAAGCAATAATGGACAGCAAACACTGCAAGCCTTCAGAGCTCAACTTCAGGTTTTGCAGTTATCTAAAAATATATAATGGGGCAATTAGCTTGTTTCAAAACAAAAACTTTTTTTATTCACTCTTCCCCTGATAAAAGAAAAACATCAAGGTCTTTTAAATATATGCATTTGAAAGAGAGTAGTAAATAGTTCCACCTTTTCCTCATGAATAACAAAGTTAGTGTTTTGCTAATTAAATTCACACAATTCCGTGTGCTATAAATATTAATTACTGCAGGTCAGCAAATCCACATTGACTTGAGTGGTTGTAGTACGCCGGTTCCCGCAGCAGGACAGAGAGAGTTTAGCTTTAAACTCACACCACAGCTTTTCACCACCCATCAGAATGGAACCCACAGCTCAGACTTGGATGCCAATTATTAAATTTCATGGTGCAAAATTAAAAAGATGAATGCCTTTTAAGTTTATGATCAAAATGCAAGAACTGAGAGAAAGAAGTTGTTTTTAAACTGTGTCTAGGAATTTGGTCGAGACACAATTTGCAGCCTGTGCACAACGGGATAATTTTGTAGTTTTTGTAAGTGACTCGATCATGATCATAATGATTTGATGGGATTCAAAGTTCTGTTGTTTCTGTGTGAAAATAAAAGCTTATTTCATAACTGATGAGGCCGTCAGGATATGAGAGCATTAACTTACAGTTATGATTTGTTAAAAATAAAATAAAATCACCTTTAGAATTTCAAAGAGTCTTGGCTCCTGTTTGATCCCAACAAATAATTTCTTTTTTATTCTTTACTGAGCCTGGACTGGCCATTATACTCTTTCATTTCCAAAATAATTGACAACCTGGAGAGTCGTGAAGGTGTTTTGTCAGCTCGAGTTGAAGCCAATCCACACATAATGGCTAATAAAATGTCTGATGAATGAATGTCATGGTTGAAATAAGGCTCCGAATCTGCTCTGAAGTTGATTCTTTAGAGATTTGGAAGAGACGTTAAACGCCAAGACAATATCCAAATCTGCGCTTTCCTTTTTGCTTCCCCCTTTTTTTTCTTCTAAAGACTGCTGTTTAGTGTGCAATTATATTTAACAATAGGCCAAAGCCAATGGAGGATGCAACCGGTTACCATGGAAATGATTATGATGGATTTGCGGATAAACAGAGCAGGTAATTGGAAAAAGATTGATGGGTGACAGAGTGAAAGAAAGAGGTAGAAATGGACGGATAGAGAGAGATAAATTAACAATGCAGCAGTGGGAGGAAAGAAAGTCCTATTACACCCCGTCTTCGTGGGATTTACAATTATTAAATGATGCATCCTCTCTCATTTTGTCAATAAGCAATCGCTTTGTCTTGCTCTTCCAGCCTTCTCCTCAATGTTTTTGCTGTGTATTAGCCCTTCTTTTTACCCAATATCCTGTTTTCTCCCCTTCTCACTATTTTCCCCTGCTGACTCCAAAGAGAAAAGTGGACCCATTGTGTAAAATTCCTCTCATTATCACTCTACACAGAGAAGTGCTGTAAAGGGTTAGGGAGACATCCCTCTGCCTCAGATGCATTACCAAAAGTAGTGTAGAGGGAATGTAAAGATGTGGTGTGTCTGTAATGACAAGTTTCCAGTTATTGTGGCAGAGCCTTGAGGCTGGAGAGGCTTTTTGATGAGTCTGAAGACACTGGTAAAGAGACAGAGCCTGATTAGAAATTGTACATTATGGAGTGAAATGGGCTTTAAAACTGTCTTTGGGGATAAAGTGTGGACTGTATTCATGTTGAGATGCTAACAAAGATATTGTTAGGAAACGAGTGCAAAATTCAGGAATGTTGAATCTGATTTTTAGCCACAAAAAAGACACAATTGTAACAAAAGTTCAGCTCAGAGAAGCTGAAATTCTGTGGTTTGGAGTTTAATTAAAGGGACCAGAATACAGTCATTAAACATTATAAACCAGATAAACCAAATACATTTAGGATGTAATGAAAGCTGAAAGGTACATTAAACAAATGTACATGTTCCACAGAGTCTAACATGGGAATCCATCCATCCATCCATCCATCCATCCATCCATCCATCCATCCATCCATCCATCCATCCATCCATCCATCCATCCATCCATCCATCCATCCATCCATCCATCCATCCATCCATCCATCCATCCCAAACCACCTCACCAGATTTATTTCAGTGAGGAGGAGCAGCAGCTCTAATTCAAGCTCCTCTCTAAATGACGGAGGTTCACATCTTATCTCTAAAGCTGATCCCTGCATCCCTACAGAGGAAGCTCATTTCAACCACTCGTATCTATAACCGTCACGATATATCTAAGGGCCAGAGAGATAAACAAAGTCAGTCATTATCTGTATCTGCATAACCCTGCTCAGGGTCAGAGGGAGCTGGTGCATTACTCCAGAGGTCATTGGGTAAGAGGCGGGGTCACACCTGAACAGGTTACTAGTCCATCACAGGGTCACATATAGACAAACAACCATTCACACACACACACACACATTTAGGGACAATTTAGAGTTGCAATTCAGATTAACTTTAAGGCATATTTTTGGTCTGTGGGGTGGAGCTTGAGTCCCTGGAGGAAACCCACACATACATGTGGAGAACATTCAAACTCCATGCAGAAAGGTCCCAGCTGACCTTCTGCAAGGCAACAGCGTTACCAGCTGCAGCACCGTGCAGCCCAGATAAACAAAGCAGTTAAGGACAAAATTAAAAGAAGCTTTTTTGTTGAAAACACTTGCAAAGAATATTAATGATTAATTTATCACAACGGATTCCTGTGAAAGTTTCTCCCTGATTTTAGTTCATTTTTTACCTGTCAGAGCTGTAATTCAACTAAGTTATTTAATCACTGCAAAAAATACTCCTTGTCATTTCAATGAATGAAATTATGAAATGACATTTTTTTTTATTACAGGCCTTTTAATTAATAAGGAACACAATGTAGGTTTGTATACTGAAGGCTCTGTCATTTGGAGTTTTAAGAACTTTTTCCAGATGCTATAAACATTTCACTTAAATTTGTATCAAATTTTGTACAAAGACTTTTTTAAACAGATAACTGCAAAGCAAACGCACAGAGTGAAGAACAAATGACCACAATTACAACATCACAAGGCAAATGTCAAAATCATCAAAGAAACACAAAGAAAAAGCAAATCCCTTCCAAATAAAACACCAAAAAAACCAACAAGACACAACCAGAACAGAGAACAATGAAATGGAAACTAAAAAAAAAAAGCAAAGAGGAAACCATGAACAAAACATGATGGAGGTGATGACATAATCTAGAACTCAAACAAAGACCAAAAATCATCCAGAACCATTCAGCTTCAGACAGAAATCTCTTAAACACATTCAACACTTCCTGCTACAAACACTTAAAGATATTCATACAAAATAAACAGGCATTAGTTTTATCTTCGTGCACAGCCTCAGCAGACTTCTATTGTTCTGAGAGTAACACTAAGTCACCAGTCTCCGACTCGTCTTCTGAAGTGACAGTGGAAGATAGAAATAGGTCTTCTGGTGAGAAAAAAAACAGCTTCACCTCAGTGTGAAGACATCCAGGAGACAATGTGTGTGTGCAGCCGGCCTTGACACTGACGCACACACCTTTTGTCTCCTACAGTCATGCTTACTGAAGGACTGACAGCTCACGAACATGCTTTCCTTTCCATAAACACTCGTCTCGAGTGGTTCGTCACTGGGGAGGGTGGGGGGGGGGGGGGGGGGGGGGGGGGGGGGGGGGGGGGGGGGGGGGGGACAATGGAGCAAAATATATCCACCTTTTGTATCTGTCCCTCTATCTGTCTGTTTCTTTCAGCCTCTGAGCTGACGGCTGTAATCATTTCAATTACTTTTCTACAGCAGTTTTGTCCATCTGAGCTGGCTGTGAATTAAGAAGCAGCAGGTAGAAAATGATTTGTGTCTGCGTTATTGTGTTTGGTCACACACAAGCTCACCTGACCTTTAAATTAAAGCTATAAGGGGAAATGCAGACTAGTTTCCAGAGGACTGGCTTTAGGCCTGTGAACAATCCCCTCGCAGTCTGTGCAGCACTTTCCATCAGGGGCCAAGTCAGATGGATCCTTGATGGGAAGGGCAAAGCATCTGGTCCCCTGTGAATCCTAATTCTGAATTAGTGAGAATTCTGTCTGCAGTGAGTGATTAAAGTACAAAGCTGTCATGATGCTGCTCCGAAACACAAAGAGCTTGAGTCAAAGCTAACTTCTTTTGGATATGTCACCTGTATTTAGGTGTTAAATGATGCCGTGGTTGGAAAAAAAGTGTATGAAGGTGATGAAGTTGACAGTAATGTATCGTTTTCCAACAATTACCCTTTATTCAAACCATGAAACATGATTTTTTTCTATCTTTAGGAGCAAGTAAAGTACTATGAAGTTCTCTTGTAACAAGCTGCTAACATGCACACAGTTCATACAGCATTGTTATTTAGCAAGACCAAAAGATGCTGCTGCAGGTGTCATACATGTATGTAGGTCTGAACATCTGGCTGCTTTTTGAAACTGCATCAATGATATTTTTATTCGTGAGAAAACTTGTTTTGTTAGTTTTTAGCATGAAACTATCACTTGAGTTCAGCTGAATTCAATAAGACTTCATTAAAACCCCCAAGACAAAATTATCTGAAATTAAATTGAAATTAAATTTTAAAGAATTAAAATTGTGTTTCTCTGGTCCAGGTGTCCAGATTTTTACCCTTGCGGAGATGCTGATGGGGTCATATGAGTTCAACTAAGTTCACATGTGTTTTGTGTACTTGGTGTATGACCAGGTCGCCCAGAGGGTTCTGTGGTGGGTGCTGGAGTTCGGGGCCAAAGCCCAGCTTCTAGTGTTTAACTGGTCCTTATACAACCAAAGCAAGAGCTGTGTCCACATTACCTGATCAACCAGACTGTCTCTCAATTTTGAAGGTGGGCTTAGCCAGTTGAGAGAGAACCAATCACAGAAACTCGGAAGTGACGCAACATATGTGACGCTAAAGCGGATACACACGAGGCGGAACAAAAACAAAAGGTTTAGCGAGCGGAGCCGTAATGGTAGCTACAGATCTATGGTTAATGGAGGAGAAAAGACGAATATTAATGACAGTTGTCACTTTTGTGTCAAAAACTTGTGAATACGAGGTGTCATTGCACACTCGGTTCACGTATTTAACCGCCCCAAGCAAACACTGTGCAAACACAGAAGTAAACACTTCATCCACAGCTGAGTCTGCCATGTTGAATGTTGTACTCTGGGTGGAAAACGCTAGTTCCGTGTTTTCAGGATGACGCACAACAAAGGTGATATGTAATTGGTCCGTCATAAAATTTGATGTGGAAATGATCGGGTGCGGCTCCGGTGTCAGACCCTTCTGCATTTGAACATAATGCAGGAGGATCTGATTGGTCAGGCTAGTGTCCACACTCAGCCATAAGTCAAGCTAGTTCCTATTCAGGTTAGACTTCGCCAGGAATGTCCCTGATCCTGATGGTGTTCATGGACAGGACCTCAAGGTGTAGCCGTGGCGAGGAGGATGTCTGGTTCAGGAGCCTCAGGATCTCGTATCTGCTTTTTGCAAATGGTGTGGTTCTGTTGGCGTCTTTGAGCCATGACCTTCAGCGTACACTGGAAAGGTGTGCAGTGGAATGTGAAGTGTTCAGGATGAGAGTCAGCTTCTGAGAATCTGAGGTCATGGTTCTTGAACAGGAAATGGTGGATTCCTGTTGGCCGTGAGTCTTTGCCTCAAGTGGAGGAGTTTAAATAATGGTAGTCTTGTTCAGGAGTGACAAGATGGAGCAGGAGATAGACTGATGGATTAGGGTTTCATCCTCAGTCATGAGGGAGCTGCTTCAATCTGTCATAGTGAAGAAGGACAAGTTCTTGATTTATATTCTGTCTATGTTCCAACCCTTACCTTGTAATGAGATATAAGGGGCTGACAAAAGCTTCCCACATCAGATGGCCGGGTTCAGTCTTAGAGATAAGGTGAGGAGCTCCATCATGCAGATAGAGCTTGAAGTAGAGCCGCTACTCCTCCCCGTCGAAATGGAGTCAGCTGAGGTGGTTCCAGCATCTGGATAGGATGTCTCCTGGCTGCCTCCCTGTGGAGATTTTCTGGACACTTTCCACTGGGAGGAGACCCCCAGGCAGACCTGGATTTCACTGGAGTGATTATACAAGTCCTGTCTGGCCTGAGAAGTGGAGAGGGAGGACTGGTAAGAGGGACTCAAGCTCCACCCCACAGACCAAAAATATGCCTTAAAGTTAATCTGCAGTGATCCACTTTGGTCACATCCTTACTGTGATTGGCTGTTAGCTCATCAGTCTGGTGCTTTGGGTTCGCCTCTCAGCTGATGGAGTTTACATGCATGAACACGTAACATGTTAAGAACAGAAACTCAACTTGATCTTGGCCTGAAGGTCTCGTCATGATTAACAGCTCATCCAACATGGATCATGTGACTATCAGGTGACTGAAGTTGTGAGTCACACAGTGCAAAAAGGCTGATAAATTGATCTCTTTATAAAATAAAGTCTATTTCTGAGACTCAAGGATGCTCCCACCTGGAGAATTGTAGTTTTTATTTCAAGTTTCATACTTTAAACTTGCACAGATTAATTCATGTGAGGTAAGACATTTTATAGTGGAATATTTGAGCCAATAAATTACTCAAAAAAAAATTCAAAGGAAATAAAAGTGCATTCCAGGACAAATGTGTAAATGCCAGAAATGAAATCTTAAGACGCTCACGCATTCTGAGGGTTTATTACACTTTTCAGCTTCTGCTTCAGGTTTTCTTTATCCCCTCATTAAGCTGAGAGTCAAGTTTTGAAAGGCACGAATAATCTGATTTCTTAAGTGCATGCAAATGCATCGAGCGTGTAACGGAGCCAGATCAGAGCGGTGCATTCTGTCAGCCTGCCACAGAGGGGATGATTAAGGCTCAAGCGTTAACGTGCACTGCACTGGCCAGACTCCGTGTGTTTGGGTGTCTTTGTCATGGCAGAAGAGGAAAGTGTGCAATCATAGAACCCACGGCAAACTCACGGGTTCACCGCTCAGTCCTGACACTTCCTCTCTAAACTGCACACAGAGAACACACACTCACAGACGTTCAGCTGATGAGATGTTTTCTGAAGGGCTCCTCCTCCAGCAGAGGTGGCACAAGCCTTTTAGCAGCTACTTATGACCCTCCATCCCCTACAATACACTCTCACACTCAAGCGCCAGGCAACCGACCCCTCTCCCTCCCTCTTTATTCAAACCTTGATTTCTTTTCATCAAATCTGTCTTTTCTCCTTTTCTTGTCTCCACCTTTCCTCTCAGCTGGGTACTTCTTTGTGTCAATTCCGTTTCCCTCCTTCTCACCAAGCCTTGGCTCCTCTCTCTGCTCATCTCCACATCTTTGTCTTCTCTCCATTATCCTCTCCCCTGCTTCTCCTCTCCTCCTCTTGTTCTGCCTCTTTCACCACGGACTATCTCACTCTGAGCTTTTATTTGACTCTTTTTCTCAATATCCTTCTTAAGTTTTCCCCTCGCTCTTTCTCTGTCCCCTATTCTGTGCTGTGTTTACAGCTTTCCTCTCTGCTTGCTCTCTTCTCCTTCTCCTCTTCTCCTGTGTGACCTCTCACCCTCTATTTTCTCTCTGTATGGTCTCTCTTTTTCAGACCTTTTCTCCCTCTCTCTGGGTGTCAGGTCTTTGTGGAGGTTCAGCCCTCAGAGTGTGTGTTTGAGGGGGGCATCTAGCAGGAATCAAACAAAGTGTGGGACAGAGAAGTAAAGGGAGTGAAGGGAAGGAAAGAATCTAAATAATTACATTAATAAAATCCTGGGTGAAGAAAAGTTTCTGTGTAAAAAATGTAGAAGTTTGTTCCGCTGTAAGGTTTATGAAAGAGTTGCAATTACATCTACAGACACATTATCTTTTAGAGTGATAATTAAACCTGCATGTTGTAATGTTCTCTAAACTGTTCACGTCCCTGTTGCAGCACCTGTGAGGACAGCATAGGACAAAGACGGACACTTTGAAGTTGAATTCATTTTCAAACTTAAAGCTACTGTTTTGAAACTTGTCCAAGTGGATGTTCAGTTTCATATCAGACATCCCTCTGGACCCTCTGATGGCTTTACATTTCACTGAGCAACTTCAGCGGTTTAGGTCGCGGCCATGAGTGGGCGGTTCCTTTGCTGCTTTACAGCAACAGCTGTTTGTTGCAGCAACGGTCGCCATTCGCTGCTATAAAGGTTAGCAGTTAGCAGTTTCGGCTCACTGACCGGAGTTCGCGTTCATTGGCATCATGTTGGAACATGACAGAAAAAAGAAAAGAGTAATGTCTTCTGAGGCGAGGCAAAGAAAGCATGAGTAAGACAGGAAAAGGGCTAAAACCAGAGTAACATCGGCGAGGCTACACTCGTTGGAATGAGCTGCAACGCCGGTGTTCTGAAGATTTATGCTGCCTTGTTGAAAAATGCTACCAATTGGCAACTTATTTCAGAATGAGATCTCATTGGAAGTTTATACTAGGGTGACCATATTATGGTTTTAAAAAAGCAGAACACCTGAATTGAGAGCAATATCACAAAAGGATTGTATTTTTTTAGGTAACATTACATTTGAATTGTAACTGGCTGCATTAACACTCTTTAGTGCAAAAATACCATGAAACAGACTAACAATAATAATAAATGCTTTTGTACCCATTTCCCAACGCAGCCATTCATCAAAAGCCACAAATAATACCAATAACAATATTAATCTTCAAAAAAACATACATTAAGGTATACCGTAAGGTGTTTCGCTAAAGCTAGATGCATTTCTAAATCACCAGCACCTGTCATGTTGGACACTGACACGTAAGTGCCAGCTTTACATGTCATGCATTCTGCCTCGGATGGATGCTGACCAGAACGGAAACTGATATATTTTTAGCTCCTCCGTATATTTACATTTGCTTTTCAGCATGTTTGAGATCAGGCGACATTCTTCCCTCGCTGCTGTTATTATTTATACTGCGCCTGCTCACGCATATTGACATAATGTCTGATCAGTGATGGAGTGAATGACATGCAAAGAAGGAGGAACCTAATGCCAGCTTCTGAGGGTTAGACTAAAATCCCGGACATTTTAGAGAAATTTTGAAAGTCCACCCGGGCGTCAAAAAGAGGACATGTCCGGGTAAAGTAGGACGTCTGGACACCTATGGTTTATATAGTATTCTTGTTTATGGCCAGTGTGTCCTGTTAATTATTTAAACATATTTTTATGATCCTTCCCTGATATTTTCTATATGAAATCCTTCTGGGTCCTTGGTGGCCATTGTTGGGTCCTTCTCCTCTGGGTGTGTCCAAACATTTGCCTGTTGCTATGACAATGCAAAGAATGTAAAAATAACATCATATTTAGTGTTCCTGTCCTGGGAGAATTTATTTGATAGATAAAATGTATTTATGGAAAAATATAGAAACAAAAACAAACAATAAATCTTTTTATTGAAGTCAAGACTGTGTAACGGCACGTGTGTAGCACATCTCAACAGGTAGCATATTTCAACAGAACACCGGTTCCAGCAACAGCTGTCTGAGACACGGTTGTTTATGACAGTTGCAATTTTGCTTTTAACCACTGGGTGGGAAAAGTGGAAATGTTATTTGGTGCTTCTTTAAACTCAGTTTTCCTCTTTAGTAACATGATCAGAAACCTGCTCATTATTAACACAGTGATGAACACACCTGTGTGAGATGGACACATTCAACAGGAACAAGTTGGTATAAAAATGGATGATATACAGATAAACCACATACAGTATAAACTCAGTCAAACAGTCACAGTGACTAGCAATGTGAAGAAGACCTCGTCGAATACTGTCATGACCCAAACTGTCCCAGACCAAAGTGACAGAGCTGCAGTTTCTCTCTGAACTCCGTCTCCACATCCTGCGGAGGAAACTCGTTTTCCAACACACAGTAAATGTCATTCTTTTTTTGTTTCCAGCTTTCAAACTAATGATGCTACAGAATGAATGTGGGTGACTGGAATCACTGAAGTCATGGAAACATGACTCAAGCATGACTGGACATGGAGATACCGTTTTGGCAAGTCAAGTGACTTTTATAGACAAAAACTTGAAAAAACAAATAAAGATTGTTGTTCTTTTTCAAGTGATTTCAGCAGTGCACTCGGTTCTTTTTGACCCAAACAAAGTGGACCGATCTCCAAATATTAGCCTTAGATCTAATATGGCGACGTTACTTCATAGATGAATGTCTGTATCCTGTTCTGTTCTCTCCCTCCAGCTCCTCCACATCTTCTTTTTCAGTCCATTTCGTTCTCTGTATGAGCTCATTGGCCACTGATTGGAGTGTGTCTGTGTGTGGCGCAAAAGGGATGATTTGAAGTGTGGATGCGTGTGTGTGTGTGTGTGTGTGTGTGTGTGTTAGGGCATTATTTCACACCCCACTGCTGTATGATCTCATCAGCCACCATCTCAGCCAAATGGTTTGTGTGGCTGGAAGACATTGTTTGCTTGGCGAGTGTGTGTGAATGTGAGTGTGTGGTGGGGAGCTAACATTAGGGCTTGTCGTGTTTGCTTAACGGCATCCTTCTGTTTGTGTTTCTCTTCTTTTTCCCTTTTGTTTTACATTAACTGTTCCCCGTTATCTGATCTGCATAATCAAACAAAGTGAAGTGTATTGAGAGAATCAACAATAAACAGTTCAGTGACAAAACACACAGAAAAAAAAAGAAGAAAAAAGCCAATTAGCACTAAAGATCAGATAATAACAGGAAGATCAAAAGTTTAGGTCTGTTTTTAATTGTTTTTTGTTTTAAACTGATGTGAAGCAAGTAGCCACAAACAAAATGTGCCACATTCAGAGGTGTGAATGAAAAGAGGAAAGCTTCCTTTCACACTGTGGGTTCAGATGGGATTGTTGCGTCGTCTTTGCACCTTTCTGTTTTGGGATGGTGAATGCCTGAGCTGGCCGCGGATGTGTCGGAGAGCCTAATGAAAGGGAATCAGATAAGATAAGATTCAACGTTATTCATCTCACAATGGAGAAATTCACTGTTACAGGCTCTCAAAGTACACACAGTGGGGGGCGCAAAAAAAGATTGAAAGGTGGGTCATTAAGAGGGAAAATTAAAACAGAGTAAAACTAAAACAAATCTAAAAAAAGATAAAATAAAAACTGCACAGTAAAACACACCACACTGCCCCAATGTATGTAATGTAGTTCAGTTAATACCATTAAAGAGACCCTTCCATTAAAAATGTTTTTTCTGAGGTTTCTGTTGAATATTTTAGCTCCACAGGTGTTCTTACCTTCATAGTGGGTGAAAACAGGTCAACAACTTCTCTTTCAGTTTTAATTCTCTCAAACTACGCAGGTGGTGATAACACCAGAGTTCTCCCGAGTTTGAACAGCCTGTATCTGTTTCGTCACAACTCCTTTGTTCGTTGGTATTCATCAGCTCCTGCAGTTAAAAACCACACCTAGCATGCTGCTGGCTAAAAGCAGTTAGCATAAGACGTATCAAACAGGAAGAGACTTCGTGTTCTGTTGCCATGCGTAGCAAGGAAGGAAACACAATGCATTGCTCTCATAGGCTAGTTTGTTAGCCAATCTGAGTCCAGCAAATTAGAATAATGAATATTAATGAGTTGCTGCCGAAGCCTGATGAATTTTGACACAGACAGATTGAAAGGTCTGTTAATCAGTGTTTCCTAATGTTTTTTAGATATAAAATGTTTTATATTACAGGTTAATACTTCAGAAATAAAAACAAAGCCATGAAATTTGTGTGAAATTGACTATTTAAAGTCAAATCAAATCACTTTTATTGTCACATCACATTACTGGTACGCTGGTACTGTACATGTGAGTGAAATTCTTATGTGCAAGCTTTACAAGCAATAGTGGTGTACAATACAAGAAATAAGGAAATATATAAAGAATAAAAAATAAGAATAAACAATATTAGAAAAATGTGCAATGAATGGTATGGATACACAGTATATACAAAATATAGGAGTGAATGAACATTATTATATGAATATTAGAATACCAATATATATATACTGTATATATGCATGCGGGGACTCATTCCAAATCTCTTCAGTCTCCTGAGGAAGAAGAGGGGCTGCTGTGCCTTCTTCACTGTTTTGTCCGTGTTAACCGTCCATGTGAGATCCTCCGCTAAATGAACACCTAGGAAACGGAAGCTGCTCACTCTCTCCATGGCAGCACCGTTGATGGTGACGGGGGTATGTGCTCTTCTACATCTCCAGAAGTCCACTATCATCTCTTTGGTTTTTGTGACATTGAGGGATCGATTGTTCTCCTGACACCAATGTGTCAGGGACCTGACCTCCTCCCTTAAGATTAGTTAAGAAAGTTAAGATCTCATGTAAATGAATCCATATGCATCGAGTCAGACAACTGCATGAAAATCCACAAATCATCTCTTACAACATGACATGGCCAGTCGTGCAGAGCGTGTGATGTAATAGCAAACAAGCTGTGACAATCACTTGGATACTAATTTTCTTGACATAATTTAATTACGAAAGTTTTTCAAATAATGGATTATCTTATTTTATCTTATATATGTCTCAGTTTATTTGCAATTTATCATAATTATATTCAAGGCTGTCTCAAGTTTCTCACTCTTGATTTGCTGAAACTGAGTTCAGAAGTTCCAAACAACCATGATGACTTGTTAAGAGTTTTGAGAAAACTGTTGTTTGTTGAATGTGTTTAAAATTCCAACAGAATGAAGCGACAAATATTTCCCACAAATATTTCAAGACATTGTGGAAACTCCCTCATGAAGGCAGATCCGATTAGTTGCAGCTAGTCGCAGCTCAATCTTGGTTCACTGTCTTATCCAATCATGCAATGCTTTTGGATCAATATATACTTTTGGGAGCTTTTGAGATTGAATAATTCTGGAAAAAATATCTATATTCACAAAACATTATTATCTTTTCTGATAAAGCCTCCCTGAAATATTTTGTTTCTTAGTCATTTCCAAGCTCAGACATAATCAGGCGTAACTGATTTCAGATGTTTATTTTAAAAAATGAAATGTTTACGCATTATTAGGTCAACTATGTTACAGACAAAACTTATAAGTTTATACCTTTGCAAGATAACATAGTTGACATTTTTGCAGTTTTCAGGGTCAAAATCAAAATAGCTGCCTAGCACCAGACACCGCATGGCGTTTTATACAGATTCTTCTACAACTGAGCAAAATTTAAACTTCTTTAAGTAGTCATTGTAGTAACATTGTTGACATATAATAAGTACACACTTGACCTAAGCACTACTTTATGTAAAATAACTGAAAAAGTGGAGAGAACATGTTGGAGTCTTGTCAGTTTTCTCTTTAGGAGGAAATTACATCATCATGTGGAGCAGGTCATGTGATTTGGAATGTAACACTCTTCCTTGAGGGGGCGGTATTTGCAGTAACTTAGATGACAGCTACTTCTCGGTCACATATTTATTTGTTAATTTGTATTTAAAATGTGACATATCACCCAAAAAAACATATATGTAATGATTACCTCAACTTAATGTAAAGAATAAAATTAAAACTGTTTTTGAATATGTTTTTTTTAATTATTGTTTAGCTAATGAGATGGTGATTATAATTTGTTTTGGATGGTTATATCTAGTCATTTTTTTTTATACATAAAGTATTAATTTTATGATAAATAACTATGGCATTTGTAAAGATACGATCATGAGGAACACAGAAGACTTTAAAATTTTATTTTAATAAACTTGTTTACAAGATAAATGTCATTGAAATGAAAACTCCTTCAATTATATGCTGACCCAAAAAACTCTATATTATCAATAAACTCATATTATTATGTGCTATAAATAAATAGGAGAGAAATTCTGTCGTGTTTTTTTCTGAGTATTTTTCCAGGTTTACATGTGCTTTTTGGTTTTTTAGCGTCTTTAGATTCGTTGTTTATCAACATTTTAAAGCAGTACTGAATGACTTTTGAATAACTTTTAAAACTTTAAGCTACAATTTTGAAACTTGTCTAAGTGGATACTCACCAAAAAACACGTTCAGCTTCATATCAGACATCACTCTCGTAATTCGGGTCTCAGCCAAAGTGGTGTTCTGGTGATTGATGCTACCCAGAAGAAAAATGCCGCCATAGTATGAAATGACAACGTATTTAAAAATGAAATGTCACTTGAAGTTTATACAGTATTCTTGTTTATGGTGAGTGTGTCCTGTTAGTTATTTAAACATATTTTTATGATCCTTCCCTGATATTTTCTATATAAAAGCTCTCTGGATCCTTGGCGGCCATTGTTGGGTCCTTCTCCTCTGGGTGAGTCCAAACAATTGCCTGTCGCTCTGACAATGCAAAGAAAGTAAAAATAACATCATATTTAGTGTTTCTGTCCTGAGAGAATTTATTTGATAGGTAAAATGTATTTATAGAAAAATATAGAAACAAAAATAAACATTAAATCCATTTATTGAAGTCAAGACTGTGTAACGGCATGTGTGTAGCACATCTCAACAGGTAGCATATTTCTGCACAACACCGGTTCGAGCAACGGCCGTCTGAGACACGGCTGCTGAAAAGTTATTTAGTACTGCTTTAAGTTACAGTGGTTATGATTCATTTTGGCTTCTAGTTCTTCTTTTTCATGTTATGGTTGATTATTTCAACCAAAACATTGATTAGTTTATTATAATCTAGTTTATCATCTTCTTGTTATGTTTCATTATGATTCACTCGTTTTCCTCGTGTTATTAAGATCAAGATGTTTTCTTCAGTATGTTTCTTATTATCTCTGCTTTCTGTTTCAGAGTCTCTGCTGTTTTTAGTTCTGGGATGTTTTCAGATAATGTTTCTTCAGTCATGGTTAGTTAGTTCACCACCAGTTAAGATTTTCTCTAAGTCCTTGTCTTGTCCTCCGTTAAGTATTCCCTTTAAAATTATTATTATTATCATTTATTTTGGTTTCATTCTCAGCATTTATCTGCTTTTCTTTCAGTTTTTTTGTGTGTTTTTCCTTTTGATTACAGTTGCCTCTTTATTTCTGAAGCATTGAGGAGTTTTATGTGTTTGTTTGTTTTTATGGATCATTATTATTCACTTGGCATCAGCCTGTAATTTAGTCTCATAGTTTTGCACTGCTGTTGATTTGTCCTGAGATTCTCTGTTAAGTACGTACAGCTGTGTTTCATCAGTTAATCAACCAGGTTTCCATGTCAGCAATCACCTCCACGTTACAAAAAGCTTCCAGTTTCAGGGCTCTTTGTCAGGCTCTTACAGTCTGTTATTACCACGATTCAAGTCTGTCAAATTATTTTTCTCAGTTTATTTTAAGACAGTAATCTTTGGGTTTTACACCTACCTAATGATTTTAAACTCCTAAATATTAGTAGGTTTTTTTTGCACATTTGGTGCCAAACAACATTTGTATTTTGGGATGTTGTTTGATCTCTGTGCTGTAGGTGAGATGTAATAATAAGATCCTGGAAAGAGGATGAGGAAGGTGATTAGGAGCATTACGCTGGGCTCACACTGCCTACGGAACGGCTTCGGTCCGGTTTTTCCGCAAGCTACCACTCACATCTGCTCCAGATAGGGAGTGCGGCCAGCTCCGGTGCTGGGTGCAGAAACGGCACTCGCGAGAACAGAAGTTCACGTGGGTTATCGTTTTGTCGGGACTTCACGCGAGAACACGTCCATTATTTAGCAAATGTGTGAAAATGTGTTGTGCTGCAGGCTTTCGGGACCCTGTGTCACCGGGTGTGATGTAATGTTTACATTTCTTATTAGAGAGTGCGCTGTCTAAAAAGAAGAGTCAACTTACAATTGTTTGTACACTCGTTTATTTTGAAAAGACACCGGATATTCAAGCCACACTTCCTGTATAGCTCGTCAGAGTTCATCAAACTAGACGCTGATCCTCTCCGGCGTCCGGAAAAAATAGAACCTTGCAGATTCTTTCCTTTGTGCCGTACGGCCCCCGTAACCGGACCCGCACCGCGCGGAGCTACTGTTAGCCTTCAAAAGGGATTTTAATCTTACGGAATACCTGCGGGGGCCACACCGGATCGGATCTGGATGCAGTGTGAGCCCGGGGTTAAAGTCTTGTAACAAGCACCCATCATGTTATTGATCAGGACTGATGGCTGATGTTTAATTCTTGAGCTTTTTTTCTCAATTGTTTAACAACTATCTTATATCTATATATATTCTGAATATACATACAGGAAGAACTTAATATAAAAAAAGCTGTTTAACAAATTTGTCTTAGAATAAAAATAAATACATTATATGTGGACAGTAAAGCAAACATTTGACCCTCCATGTAAGTTTTACCCAGATAGGATTTTTTTAATATAATTAAAAAGATCAAACTGAAACATAAACATGGTCTCTTACATACTATGTGAGGGTTTTTACACACAGATGTACAGTAGAAATATTTATCCATTCATGATACACAGGCTTAAATGTTTAATCAGTCCTGCATCTTTTATTTAAATGTGTCCCTTTGCTTTTTATTAAAAAAAAAAATACCCTGAGTAAAACATCAAAGGGAGCGTTATGTGTTTTTGTGATCACCATTGTGTTCCAGCATGAAAACAGTCATTATGTTCTGCACTCTATCAAATAGCTGATTACATGAAAAGTGCAAAGAGTCGGTTCCAGCTGATTGATTCAGCAGAGGACGGGTTCACCAAACACACACAGATTACACGTGTGTACATCCATGTGCTGAACACATGATGTTGGTGTGGAAATGTCAACGTGGCCTGACGCTTGATACTGTACAAGCTGGATTTGTCTGTGATGGGCTGGCGAGCTATTCATGTGTAACCCCGCCTCTCACTCAGTGATGGGTGCTTTTAATGAATGCTTCGTTGGTTTGATAGCTGAAAATGTAAAAATATTATGCATGTCTTTATGTTCCAAAATTATAAATCGTTTTGGCTCCTTTCTGCACAAGTCCAGGTGTGACTGTGAAGGTGAGCCGTATGAAATCTGCACCAGTGTTGGTGAGTTCATAGTGAAACTGGTTTCGTTTTGTAACTACTTCCTGCCCGAGGGATGGAATCTGTCACCCGAGAGGTTTCTCATGATTACTGTTTCAGGATTCCTCCACCTTTTACCTGAGGTCAGGGCTTCTCCTCCATGCTAGCAACAACTTGAGAAAGTCACATGAGTTCACCCCAGAGAGCCTGATGAGTTTTCAACTACAACTCTGAACACACCTGTTCAGAATCCAGTTCCTGTCTAGAAACAGGAGGGAATAAACACAGTCAGCCATAAGTCCAGCTCATATTTTCACTGCTTCTGTGTCTTTGACTCTCCAGTTCACTTTCTGAATGTTTTTTCCCCTTTCAGAGTGTTTGTCATGTTTCCAGTTTTCCTGCATCTTTGACACGTCTGTACATTTACGGATGCGTGGGCGCCAAACACACAAATCACATCCATCTTCATGCTTGAAAATCTATAGTTTTTAAAGCCTCACATGCTTGTTTGTGCACATTTGAAGTACGTGAAGTGTTTGGACTCTGCTGTTCGAGACACGAGTATGAAATGAAGTGTGAAATAAGCCTCTTTGTCTCTGTAGTGTTGCTGTGGGAAGTTTCCCTCTACATGTTTACATCTATCCCTACATTCACCATCCCACGCTGTCCATTAGCTTTAAACTAAAGCACTTATTTAGTTCGGATTTACAGAATTACTTCTTATGTATTGGCCGACAAAAAAAAAAGAACAACTGGGGCAGGTTTCAGAATTCTTTAAGACACCTTATGCTTACAAAATACCCCTTAATGAAGACTTTTAAACCTGGACTACTCTAGTAGAAGTGAAAAAGAATGAGGGAGCAGAAACTTTCATATTTAAGGCTTTTATTTTGTATTATTTGGTGTTTTATGCAGGTTTAAATATGTGAGGAACAGTTTTTTTTTTTTACAAAAAATGTGCTCTGTTTAATTGTGTTGTATATAAAACGAGGGCAGTTCTGAGTGGTAACATTAACAGTGGGTTATAGTTTAAATCCTCCGCCTCGAGGGTCAGTCTTCAGACCCGACAGCGGACCCCCCCCCCCCGCTGGCTGAAACCTCCAAAAAGAACCTTGCAGCCTCACCTTGCCTCAAGGCTTTGCTCTATTTTTTCTTTTATTGGTGAAGGCCTGAAAAAAAGACACTTGTCAGCATGAACCGAACACGCACACACACACACAAAACCAAAAAAACCCAGAAGCATTTAAAACACACGCAGCTCCCCATAAAAGGTGGGCGAGAAATAATATGCAGTATTAAAAATCCAACAAAATAAAAGACAGCCTCTCATTTTAATTTCAGGTTATATATATGTATATGTATTATAATACCACAATGCTGCAAGGTAAATGTTACCTGCCAAGAAACCCACGCCTGGCTCGTTCTTTTTACACTCTCCCAGTCAGAGTTTTGATGGACGCTTATGAGGACGGTGTGCAGATGATTCATTTTCCCTCCGATGCTTTATATCTAAAGTTGATCTGCAACTGATAAATTTATCAACAATCAGACACAGCAAATTTTAAATCCCCGTGACTCACACTTGTCTCCCATGTCTTTTGTTTCCACTCCGCAGTTGGAAGCTCCCCCCATCTCATCCCTCCTCCTCCTGCTTTCTCCTCTCCAGCTGTTAAACCAATTAAATCCTCACAGAGGGTAGACTGCCCACTCTCCTGTTGAGAAAAATACACGCAATAAAAGCCTGCTCTGTGCAGAGCCATTGTGTGACAGCGAGACCGCCATCTTTAATTATGGCCTACGCCTCCACCCTTCTTCTTCTTGGTGAAAGGGAGTGGGCTGCAGGTACAGACAGCCTCTGGCACTGGATCCATTTGTTTTTTGTGTTGAGTGAGCAGCTGAGCAGAGGCGAGCTGGTGGATGGTGTTGATCCTGATTCTGCTTTGGGGGGGTCAGCTTGCATCACAGAAGGGGTCATTGGTCGAGTTTTGGACCACCTTTACAAAAGGGTGGGAGATGTATGTAGATGTAATAGATGTCAAATACTACGCGTTGCACACAAACACTTCCACACCATGAAAGTCACCTAGAAAAGGAAAGTGTTTTTGAAAAAAAAAAAAAAAAACAGGACACAGGTTGGTGAACTGAGGCAACAGATTTAAAATATTCATGAAACTTCAGTTTGGATGAAAAGAAGCAAGGACATCAAGTGAAATGGAAATGGTTGATGTTATGATGATTGTGGGGTCTCAGAGGGAGATGAGATCTGAAAGAGAAAGGAAAAGGGGGGGGGGGGGGGGGGGGGGGGA
>SSNP01000058.1:1349670-1378311 GCA_006937955.1 Pachypanchax playfairii | reverse complement strand
GGCGTACAGAGACCTCTGCCCCTCCCAGTGGCCTGTGCCTTGAGGGGGGACTCAGGGCAGGTCTGGGGAATGTGAGGCATGAACGGGGGAAACAAAACTGACTACTGTCCCCCAGAGAGAGGCCTTGTTCTGGGCATGAGGGGGGTACAAGAAGTCAGCCGCTGGGTGGATGAATGGATGGCTGACTGGCTGTGTGGATAGAAGCTAGGTCCCTGGCTGGAAGGCCAACTGGGCGTCTTGCCCACAGAGCAGGCATTTAAGGGAACCGGGGCAGGTCTGGGGAATGTGAGGCATGATATGGAAACAAAGCCGACTACTGTCCCCCGCAGAGAGGTCCAGTCCTGTGCTACAGCGCACGAGGAGTCCGCCTTTATAGATGGAGGGATGGATGAATTGATGTCTGGCCTGTCTGTTCATTGGGGTTAATAACATGCACGGACTGGGATCTCTGCTCATAATAAGGCTCCTAAACGCCCTGCACTGTCATCCATCTCTCAGAACTCTCCGATTCACCCGTCCAACTGTCTGAGACATCACTGCTGCTTCAAAGCAAGTAAACAACTGAAGTGAATTGAGTTTTTTATGTGGATTAAAAACATTTACAGGAACAATGCTGTTTATGGAGAGGCTTTTTTTTATATAAATTACAAATAAATAAATGGTTTAAGGTGAGGGACGTTACTGGTTCCTGTCAGCAAGCCTGATTTTGGTGTTTTTCAGCAAACCAGAGAAAGCACTTGATGTGAACTCTATTGACCAACGTTCTGTTAATACTGATCTGCTCACACACGGTTCTTCAGTTTTCTTTATATAAAAGAACCAACGGCTCTTCAGCAAGACAGGAGGGATTTAAGCAAATTGACAGTGTTACCATTGTTGTTCAGGTAATTTCAGGTTATGAATGCTTAAGGTGCCAATCACACTGTGGTATGTCACCCATTCATTATCCTACTGAGCGCCTACTTTCTCTGGTTGCTGATAGATGTTCTTTGTGTTTTTTTTTTTTATTGTCTCACACTCTCATTCGTTTCAACTAAATCCTACAGTGGCCCTGATTTACACAATGCAACGCAACAAACTGGAAAAACTACAATAAAAACAGATAAAGCAACATTTAAAAAACCCGACAACACAGACATAAGAAACTGTGTTCATTCCTTTTTTTTTTTCTCCAGGACTTTGTTCCTGCAGTTAAATGTATTTTTCTATTATACTGGTTTCTGTCTTTGAGTTCAAAGAATCTTCAATCCTGTAATTTACTTCTTTGCTTCAATTCAGTAGTTGTCAGTGAAACTGAACCAGGTAGAGACAGGAGTGTATTTTTATCCTCTTTAAAAAGTTATGAAGGATACATTGTGTCTGTCTTTGTGTCCTGGCACCTGGCACTATCGTCCATCCTGGGTGATCTAATTATATTACAGTTCTGTCAGACACGCTTTTATCTGCTTGTTTGGTCTGAACCTTCCTCCGTTGTTTCAAAAGTGAAGCTGAGAGATCTTGTTTAAAGGAACCGCCATGTTGTATTTTGGGAGCCAGATGTCGATTACCTGTGAATTACAGGTAAATATAATGATACCACCACTGAATAAATGGGGGGCCCTAATGGTGCATTCACACCGGCCCAACCATCAACTTCATAAGCGGCAAGTTCATATGTAAAGTCTATGGTGGACGGGCGTCAGACAGACGTCAACGGCTCTGCGTCACTTTGTGAGCGTTATGAGTGGCAACTTTTCAAGCTTTTCAGGCGTTGACGCTTGAAAAGCTCAAAGTTCAGCTAGCTGAACTTTTGACGTTGATAACGCTCTTGAAGCGGCATGTCAACCAATCAGAGCGTCTCATCGTGGTGACGTAAGACGTCACAGCACGTAGCCGGAAAGAAGCGGGATCAGCCAAATTGGAAGATAAATTAACCTCATCCAAACGTAGCTCCTGGAGCAAATGGTTAAACTCACCAAACTCAGAACGCATCTGACGAATGGGGTGTATCCACAAACGGCGCTGATGCACCCGACGTTGACGTTGTCTAGATCTATGAAGTAAATAAATCCAAGCCACTGTCTCAATATGATCCGCCATAGCTCCGAACATCCGATAACAAAGGAAGCCCCGCCTTCGCGCTCTTTTTCGGTCAGGCTTTACGAGCTTTAACGCCTATGCGCTCTGACTGGCAGGCGTTATGAGCTTCAACTTCAAACGTCAAATTTGGAGCGTTATCAGCGTTGCTTGACGTTGACAAAGTGGCCGGTGTGAACGCACCATAAGGGGGGCAGGGCCCTTCACTGGGGTTTATCACTGATAATCAGGTTTTCTGTTTGTACAGAGTCATAAAGGGAAGAACAAGGAGAATGTTCAGATGTGCTGAAAAGCTGTTGGATCGATCGATTGACCTGCGGGTGTTTCATAACAAATGTAACGCAGTTCCACTCAAACTATCTGCTTTTATTTGTGAAATAACATTTCAAACAGGAACAAATCCCAGACTGGTATATGAGAAACCAAACACAGTCACTAGTGACTATGTTTCTGGCATGTTATAGGTTGTCATTGTGGTTTAGCTCCAAGTATACTTGACGTTCGATATCACCAAAACAGGCAGAGAAACACAACATTTTCTCTTCTTTTCTGGTCTCAGAGACGGAGGCCAATCAGAAAAAAGCAGAATGGCCAATCAGAAACAGCCACCTCGGAAATAGCCAATTAGGCCTGTTTGTCTGCAAGGACAAAGGAAGTGATATTGCAGAGTGATTGCACTAGTGCCAAGCTACACAAACATGCTCAAATGACACCTTGCTTGTTGCCTTCCAACCCTAATTTTGGAGGAGTGCGAGATCTTGATTGCGTCTGTGCCGGCAAGAGAGGACGGCTCATTATTACACCAAAACAATCGCCACCTTAGAGGCAAAAAACAGAGATTTTGTTTTCATTAGGGAGCAATTGAGTCACCAGCTCTGGAGTCAAGGCCGGTACACACACACACACACACACACACGCACACACACACACACACGCTTCAATCTGGCAATTTTATTCCAAGATTTCTCCTTTACTCCAGTCCACTTAATGAAGCTGTAAATTTGGAGACGTGAGGGCCTCACAGAGCTCCTCTGAGAGCTGCTACAATGATCCTGGGACTGAGCTGGTTAATTAACTGATTGTTTGCTTGGCTGGGAGCCACTGAGAAACAGGGTGGATGTGCAGAAAGACAAGAGGGAGCGAAGAGGAGAGACGATGTCCAAGCACTGCAGTTTGTGCTTGAAAATATAAAAAAAAAAAAAACAGAGCATGTAGCAGAGAAATGTCACAGGAGGAGATCGATCAGAGGAAAAATAAATATAAAGACTTCTTGGATAAACTGGTTGTGAGAGGCTGAATAAAGCTGAACACTGTCACCAACAGGCAGTGGAACAGAGGAACACACAGATCAGACATTATAAAAAGAACGGAAAACTTAGAGGAAAAGTCCCAAATTTAAAGAGGTCCTTCCATTAAAAACGTTTTTTCTGAGGTTTCTGTTGAATATTTTAGCTCCACAGGTGTTCTTACCTTCATAGTGGGTGTGAAAACAGGTCAACAACTTCTCTTTCAGTTTTAATCTCTCAAACTACGCAGGTGGTGATAACACCCAATTTCTCCCGAGTTTGAACGGCCTGTATCTGTTTCATCACAACTTCTTTGTTTGTTAGTATTCATCAGCTCCCGCAGTTGAAACCACGCCTAGCATGCTGCTGGCTGAAAGCTGTAGCATAAGACGTAGCAAACAGAAAGACATGACGTCTGACGTTGCCATGCGCAGCGGGGCAGAAAACAGTATATCTTGCTCTCATAGGCTAGTTTGTTAGCCAATCAGAGTCCAGCAAATTCGAATAATGAATATGAACAAGGTGCTGCTCGAGGCCTGACAGAAGGAGCCGGAACCACCTGAATTTTAACGCAGATGGAAAGGTCTGTTAATTATTGTTTCCTGACGTTTTTTTAGATATAAAATGTTTCATATTACTGGTTAATACTTAAGAAATAACTACAAAGTCCTGAAATGTGTATGAAATGGCCTCTTTAAAAAAGAAGCTTATTCTTCCCTGATTTCTAAAATCTGAACATTATGTGTTAATAAAAACATGTTTAGCACATTGAAAATGATTCATAGATGTTATACAGTATAAATCTCTTTTAAACTCACTTTAAAAAGACCATAACCTCCGTAAGTTAAATAGATATTTATTTTTTAAATATAAAATGTCACAGTTTCCATTAAGCTGTTCTAAAAAATGTATAAAAAATCCATCAAGATCAGGAGTTTCTCATTTTCTACAAATTTCTAGCATTTAGCAACATTCTAACCCTAACCCTAACTACATGATGATAGAACAAAGAACAGTTTTTGATTTCACAAAAATTAAGAAAGTTTATCAGTTTATCTGCAGGTGTAAATGTCAGAGGTCTTAAACTTCCTTTAGAACTGGACCCCCCCCCCACACACACACCTAAATTCCTGTATTATTATTTGATAGACTTTCCTTTTTTCCTTGATTGCAGCAGATTTCAAGCAGAGCTGTTCTCAAACTAAAACCATTTCTTTACAAGGCAGGACTGTAT
The DNA here is from genome assembly GCA_006937955.1 of Pachypanchax playfairii. Classification (NCBI taxonomy): domain Eukaryota; kingdom Metazoa; phylum Chordata; class Actinopteri; order Cyprinodontiformes; family Aplocheilidae; genus Pachypanchax; species Pachypanchax playfairii. Next base: position 1,373,715 of record SSNP01000058.1, on the reverse strand, counting down.
TTTTGACTTTGCTGTCAGGTAACAGGCAGAGAGTTGAAGTGCTACTGAGCAAGCAGCAGAGGTAGTCGTAGAGCCATGAGCCCATGATATGTGGCTTCAAACCTACTGCTCTGTGTGATCCACCTCAGTCTGCAACCCAGTGTCTCCGGTTTAATAAAGGTTGTTTATATTTTATACGATCTGAATGTGATTGTTGCTTTTAGGTTTAACTGTGAACTTAGATGGATCTTAGATGCAGATTCTGACCCCATTAGTTACATCTGAAAAAAATACAATTTATTAACTTTTAGATATTAATGTTAGAAAGACTGTTATGTGCACATACTCACTAATGAAATAACCTTATAACAGTCTCTGTCATTTGTTTCTTTCTTCGTTGGGTTTCAGACCAGTTTTACGATTCTTTTTTATTCCACAGTTGATCTGTGTAAACCTGGTGGTGATTTTTCACCCAGTTCCACGAGCTTTAGGGAATGTCATAAACTCCCAGAACAAGTAAAGTTGGTACTGACAATAAATTAATAACTTTTCTGTGTCTAATTTCTCCTTTAAAGAAGATCGAGTGTATTTATGAAAAAAAAAAAGGACATTTTTAGCAAAAGGATTAAAGAGCAAATTTCAGGTTAAATATGTTATAAAACACATATGATATGTTGTTCAAAATGATAATTTGAAATGTTTATTGGGAGGTATTTTTGTTTTTACAATACATAACGCCACCATTTTTCAATTTCATAAAAGTTCATAATCTGGACCTGTGACGTCAGCAAGTCATATACTACATGCAGCCCCAGCGTAGCTAGCTGTCATGTTATTGAGAGTCAGCGTGTCCACTCGTTTAGGATTATGTTCATTTGTCTTAAAATAGTAAATTATTATGTTTGTGGAGGCTTTACAAACAGGCTGTCAGGACTAGTCCACAAATTTCCTAATAAAAACAAAAACGGACCCATCTTCCGTTCCTGGGTGTGTTTTGTCCAGCCGAAAAGAAAATATTTCACTTCTGCCTCGGCTACAAAAAATTAAGTTGTTTGTGGCGGATTACTAGTGATGTGATGGAGTTTAATTTGGGATACAGAAGCAAAAATCAGGTGCGACTCATACAAGGTGCAGCTCCTTCAGTTCATCTAACTTTATGAGCACCGCTGTCAACTGCTGCTTCTGCAGCCGCAGTGCGGGAGACAGTAGCTACGTTCACATGGGCACATTTAATCGGAATAAACGCCCAATCGGAAAAAAAATACGTCATGTAAACATGTCAATCAGAATGTTTTGATCCGATGCAGCCTGATCAGAATGAAATTTCCTTCCGATCGAGAGGGGTGGTTTTGTCCGATCTTCATTCGGATAGATGTGAATGTATACACCCATTCGGAAAGAAAGGGTGAAAAAAGCCCACTGCGCATGCGTACAACTTCAGCGTGACGTCTTTCCGCTTTCGCAGACCCAAGTAGAAAACATAGCGGGAGGTAAACAGAAGTGGTCTGCTGGCGCAGTCATCCTGTCATCCTGCTCTCCTCTCCTGTGGCGGAGGAGTAGTAGTAATATGTATTTAGCCTCTAGCTTGGTTAATGCGACCAGTAAAAACCCAAACATAAAGGTAATCACCCGCAGAAGGCCCATATTGGGGATAACGTGAGTCAGCTCGAGCACACGATGGGGCGGGAAAGACGTGCAGAAAGGACGGAGTTTGTTTACTTTTTTTTCTTCCCCCGGAAAGACAACTCGCTGTGCGCATGCTCAACTCATTTAACCTGATTGAGTGCTTGGTGCATGTGTACTCATGGCATGATCAGATCATTTCAGTTAGTGTCCATGTAAACAGGGATTTGGGAATTCCGATCGACCAAGATTTTAATCAGATTGGGGAAATTTGGCGCATGTAAACGTAGCTATTGTGACAGATCGATCAGTGGCTCAGCTCTACACACACGGGATATGTGAGTAATATCTGTAATCTTCTTGTTCAAGCTGCTGATTACCAACTTTGTTGATAAAAACAATATTAAAAATTAGATGCAACATGATGTGTGGGTTGTCAAATACGCAACTGTTTTCAGAGAACTCGTAGCAGTAGATCACTCCTTGTTAGTCGATGAAGAACGCAACTAGCTGTGAGAACTAATGTGAATTGCACGACACATTAATCATCGACACTTCGAACAGGTTCCTCCCTCCTGTTTGAATCGGCATTGATTCCTCCGGGCATCCCCGTCGCGGTTGGGGTTTGTTTGTCACAGGTGGGTGCTCCTCACGGTGTGCGCTGCCTTTGTCCCCCTAAACACAGACCGGGACACCTGTCGCACATGCAGGTCGGACCCAGCACGGAACCGTACTAGGGATGTGCGGATCGATACTAAAAGATCTGTACCTTCGATTCCAGCTTTTTATGTTTTGGAATCGATTATCTTATTACAATATTGATATTTTAGTCATTTTAAGTCAATATGTAGTTTGTCATTAACTGGAAAATTGTATAAATCGTGTTCAGTTGGTCGGAACCACTTCTTCTTCCGCATAGCAAGTGCGTGACGTTTCAGTATAAAAGCAGAAGGACACAGAGCGGCGTTCCTTACATGTTGATGCAGTCCGCTTGCTGTCAGCTAGCGTTAACACGGTAGAACAAACACCGTCGTGTGTGAAGCAACTTTAGTGCATCGATGCACTACGTAACATCGATGTAGCATCGATGCAGTACGTAACGTGTATGAAGACTGTGTTCACCGGTAGCATGCTATGTGCTTTACACCGGCAGGAATATCTTGACAACTGATGTGTTTACGTCTGATACCTGATGCAGTTTTGCTTGATGCATGAGGCTGCTTCATGTTGGTCTGAGGATGTCCTAAAAGTCTGATGTCTGATATCCTGATATTTGAAACCTTTTGGTCCGATACCTGACGCCGTTTTGGCTGACACATGAGGCCTGAGGCGTTGGTCTGAGGATGTCCTAAAATGGACACCGTACTTACATTTGAAATAAACTTCAGGGAATGATCGACAAAACACATTTATGTTGGTATAAATCTTTATTACTTTTGCTCTAGTTTAAAGCTCTCAGATGTAACTGTACCACAGGTCAAAGGTCATTTAGATCTTCTTGCTGACTCTCTTCAGGACAACAGAGCCAGCGGTGGAGGTCTGCAGGAGGAACAAAGAAAGATGCATCGTCATTATAAACCCATCGCTGTATGAAAGACGTCTGAGTCTCGTTAGCTTGTGTGTTTGGTTTAGTTTGACTTTCAGAGCGTGTTTACCTCGACGAGTTTGCCCCCACTGATCTCACTGATTTTTTGGTATTTGGGGAAACTTGCAACCAGCCTGTCTCCCTCCATATTGACCATGGCCTGTAACACAGTGTACAGACAGTGAAGCTGGATTCATGCTAACGCAGCTCCGACGTGTCGGAGGCACGCACCGCCATGATATGACGTCATAAGGGCTCTCCAACTGCCTCAGATGGTCAGTTGGAGTCACGCTCTATTTTCTAACTTTCCGACGGCCGCGTTGGATGATGCATGTCTGTGATTGGTCAGCCAAACAACCCAACATCATTTCCGGCACGACGTAGCTTCCCTTTAGTAAACAGCGGAAGTGTTGACAGTCTTGAAGACAAATTTGTCCGCATTAATAGGTCTGAAGGGCAGCAGTGGCGATGCTGGTGGCCGTAAAGTCCCTGCTTTTTATTTGTTCCTCTCATGGTTGGAACCACACATAAAGCACCGGGAGACCTCGAAGTAAGGAACACGCCTCCTGCTGTCCTGGCGGAGAATTAGGGTAGTATGAACAGAAACTGGCTCCGTCAGTACGCCGCTGTGTGGGAGCACATTTGCCTTTGCGTAAGCATGAATCCAGCTTTAGGAGTGAGATGGGCAACGCTTTAATGAGGTTCTCCGTTAACACACGGTTCTTCCTTCCTACCTTGAACTTCTTCCCTCCGATTGTCTGCATGTCGGCCTCTTGTCCGATGATGAACTTGTTGGTGACCTTGGCGTTGGCAGGGTAGAAATGTGTCCAGGAAAATTCATCCCCATTCTGGGTGACCTCTGAGATTATCTTGTAGTCACGCCCCTTCTCGATGATGTCATCAGGGATACCTGGAGTGAATGAGAGGTTTTAAAACCTCAGAAACCTTCAGGAAAAAAATGTGCAGAATGTTTGTGAAAGGTTTCAGATCGGGTCTCTGGTCTCACCAAGCAGCTTGCAGAACTCATCGTATCCCTCCTGGGACTCGGTTTCCCATCTTCCAGCGAAGGCCATTCTGGTGGTCTTGGTGTGTTGAGGAGCAAAGATGCTGAGTGCAAGATGCTGGGAACAAGACTGCTCCGGATTTATATACAGTGCAGCTCTCACCGCCTCCTTTATTTGCACGTGACCACAGGGGGGAACAGTTACAAGCTAAGATGATGAGTACAGCAGGCGACAACGGACGGGCCAATAAACCGCATGAATTGATGTTTATGAAGTTCACGAGCAGTGAGTAAAACGCTGACTGCTCAGCCATCAGAGGTCATTGAACTCTCATTTTTACTGCTGCTGATTCAAAGAGTAAATAAAGAGCTTTGTTTTAAAACTCAATGCTGCAATTGGAAGGAGTTTGTTATCTCCCAAATGGAAACGGTCGCAATAAGATAATCATCTTCTTATTCAAGGTCTTTACTCATAATCTGGTGCTGAAAAGCTCAAGAGGAAAGACTGGAAACATTTTACATTTGTGTAGGAGACATAATGAAATTGTTAGAAGATATAATAACTAACCAGAAGCATTAAGACGGAGCTTGATCATCGTGTCTTTTATTGTTTTGTTTTGTCATTGATCACTTACAGTAATATTTCTACAATATTATTTTATTACATGTTATTCTAAACACATTTATTACTTACCAAAAACTGTGTTTTACTACAATATACATCTACCGTTGGAGTGTTAACGCCAGAGGGAACCAGGACAGAGATATTTGAAAACAACCGTTGCCTCATTTTCAAGAAATTTCAGAGGCAAATTAATTTAAGACGTGCTGCAGCGGTCGTTCACCTTTTAGGGTTTTTCCAATGTGAAATAAAACCAAAACCATAAAAATCCACTTTATTGTCATTTTATTACCAGCATATTGGAGTAAAAACTTGTAAATTAGTTATAAATTTAAACTTTGTGCTGCTTTATTTTGTAATTTTAGTAACTTTGTCTTTGAATTTTGATCCAATCTGTAAAATGATGCTTTCATGAAGTGATTATTATGTTTTAATCGAATAAAATCTAAAATGATGGCTGATGACTTTAGTTGTATTTCAGCTTTTGATCGCTGCATGAAAGCATCCGTATTCGGGTTGAAGAGATGGGTGAGGATGAGGAGAGTCGGGATCTGAACCAGCTGCAGAACATCAGGTGGAGAAGATCGAGGTCACACAAGAGGAGAAAGTTTAGGGACAAAAAGGAATTAAAAATCATAAAGTTAAACGAGACTCTGCGATCAGAGAAAATGGCAACAAGCGCAAGTGAGTGAGAACTCTGACTTCAAAGTTACTTAATGTAAGAAAAACCCAAAAAGGCAAATAACTTCATTTGAATAGTAAAATACTTGAAAATATGCAACAGTCACTGGGAGATGTAAATACTACACCCCCCCCCCCCCACACACACACACACCTCTAGCAGTTTTAACAGATACGTTTTTTAATATTTCTTTTGCTGAATCTCTGAAAATTAGAACTCACTTTTTTGTACATAAAACAGAAAATTACATCATTTAAAAGATTCTCAAAGAGTTCAAACTTGAAATGCATCTGTGACGTCCTGGTTTTATGTCTTTGATGGATTATTGGAGACTTATACCAGAAACTCTCGTCTTACTTGTTCTCTGTCCTTGTTTAAAGGCATTACATACAATTTTGCTCCGAATGAGAAGCTCAACGGCCTGTTTGTCGTTTTTTGGAGTAGTGCGCATTCGTTGTAGCCCCCCCCCCCCCTTTTCCTTTTCCCTCAACGGAGGAAACGCCTTCATGAATCATGAATTGCATAGTTTTGTTTACTATCAGCATTGCTGGAGTTTTTTGTGGAACTACTACAACTTTGTTTCTTCAAACATCTCGGAGTCATCAATGGTAAAAGGCTGTTTATTGTTACTCAGTACAAGTGCTGCTAGTGCTGAAATGCTAGCTAGGGTGGATCACTGAAGCCTGATGCTGCACACTGCAGCTTTTCCCATGTTCATGTCAGATGCGTGTTTCTCCGCGCTGATTCACAAGTTTCTACTCATCTGTTTATTTTTTCACCATGAGTAAGTAAATAACATGAAAAAACAATTGAAGAGAGCTTGTTTTAGTTACTCCTGCTTTTAATTTGACATCGTTCATCTTGTCTTCAACTCTTTCTCTTTCATTTGTTTAGACACCCAAAAACCCCACCCCCCTCAACGTAGTCAGCACACTCCGTTGCGCTGTGTGTGTGTTGTGTTTATTTGCATCTCTATAGTCTGTTTAGATACACAATTATGATTGCATTTGACAATCGCAGTATTTTATTTTGAAGAATAGCTATTATTTTTGACCGGATTGTCTCGTGTGTCTTGATGTTATTTCCTGCCAGAATTGACGTGGAACACTCGCGCAAGAAATAGACCAGACGCCAAAATGATAACTTAACAGCTCCATGTCTGGCGTGAACTACATCATATAGGTTAACAAGGGCGCAGAATGGAAGCGGTCTCGGTTCTGCTCCGCTTTGCAGCACTTTTGCGTGCAGTAGTACTGAGGCCTAAGCAAACTACGTAGTACGTACAGAAATATGATTGACAATCCAGTAGCCAATAGATAACGAAACTGGTTCGTTATTTATTGGCTATTTTATTTCAAGCCCCACCAGGTCTATGATTTATGAATATTATAACTTTTTCTTTTGGACACCATAAATACAAGACCACAACAAGTTGATAAAATGATTTTAAAGTAATTTTGACATCTAAATTTGCTACATAATCCTCTTTACCACTTTTAAGTTATATTAAACTCAACTTTGTTCTTGTTTTCATATCCAGTTTTCAGAGAAAGACAAAAAGTCACTTTGTTTTAAAGTGTAACATTGTGAGTTACTACATGCAACAAACTTGTACAGAAAGTTTTGTGAAATGAACTGATTTTTTTGTTTTTTGTTCAAAGTGAATGAGAACAGTCCAGCTAGTCATTTGCTACGGTCTTCAAACGTCCCATTATGTCCGCATATTTGAACATTTGGGATTTTTTTCTTTTTCCTTATACGTTCTAATGCTAAACTGATCTGCTCCCACATGGTTCTTCAGTTTTATTTATATTAAAGAAATGATGGCTCTTCAGCAAAACAGGAGGGATTCAAGCCAATTGACAATGGCTGTGTCCAAATTCAGGGTCTGCATCCTGCTGAGAGTCCCTCCTACCCGGTCTAAAGAGGACGGTTCCTTCAAGAGCGCAAAAAACGAAAGTTGGTGTCTTGTGGATTTGGACGCTTCTACCCTTCCTACTTTTCCTGCCCTAACCCTCTGCACATGTCTGGTCGCCTAGCAACTGTGACGACGCTAAACAAAAGCAGTGAAAATGGAGTGTGAACAAGGTGTCCTTCTTCTCACGTTTATTCTGCAATAAAATGTTATTAAAATGTTGTCCTGTGTTCTGTAAATAGTTTATTTCTGTATATTATTGAATTGTTGTATCGTAAATATTTTATACAAGTAAATAAACAAGTCAAATTATGTAAAGTTCATTTCCTTGTTAATAAACGATCTGTTTATTATAAAAACAATAACGGAAATAAAAAGTAAACAATGAATTATGAGAAGTATTTCTTTCAATCAGTTTATTATGAAGAAGTTTTGAAGAAAACCAGAAACTAGATGAGAGCTCTTGATCCGTGTCCTCCTCTTCCTCACTGGTGCCTGAGAATAGGATTTATAATTAGATTTATTCTTGTACCTCAACCCCGCAGGTTGCTCCGTTGCTTGATAAAGGTGTTTTTCTGCTTTTTCATCCCTAAAACATACTTGAAAAAGCTTAGATCACTAAAAAGAAATGACCTGTGTGTAAATACTTACACAGGTGGTAGGAATGGGAATGTTTTTAGAGATGTAAACATGCTTAATGCTAAAATTAAAGACCTAATTAGACCACCGCTGGAAGAATTGAGTTTTTTTACCGCTAGTTTTTTTTTTAAACTTACATCTGAATCCAAACTCCTTTCCCTCTGCGCTACCTCTCGCTTCGTCAGTCATCGGTTTAAACTCTCTGCCGAATTGCCGAAAAGAATTGTGGGATAGGTAGAAAGTGAAAGGATACATCAGACCCATCCTTAAAATTCGGGGAAAAATAGTACGCATTTCGAGGAAGTATTTGAAGAATCCTTGGAATTTGGACAGTTCTCGTTGCAAAGGTGTGACGTAACATCCTTAAAATACGTCCTTAGAAGAATGCCGACCCTGAATTATGACACAGCCAGTGTTATCATTGTTGTTCAGGTAATTTCAGATTTTGAATGCTTAAGGTGTCAATCACACTTTGGTATGTCACTCGTTCATTATCTTACTGAGCGCCTACATTCTCTGGTTGCTGATAGATGTTCACCAGCTGCTTTGCATCATCGTTTCTCTGACTCATGAGTCTAATCTTAAATTAACAAAAAGAAAAAACTTGGCTGACACATGAGGCCTGAGGCGTTGGTCTGAGGATGTCCTAAAATGGACACCGTACTTACATTTGAAATAAACTTCAGGGAATGATCGACAAAACACATTTATGTTGGTATAAATCTTTATTACTTTTGCTCTAGTTTAAAGCTCTCAGATGTAACTGTACCACAGGTCAAAGGTCATTTAGATCTTCTTGCTGACTCTCTTCAGGACAACAGAGCCAGCGGTGGAGGTCTGCAGGAGGAACAAAGAAAGATGCATCGTCATTATAAACCCATCGCTGTATGAAAGACGTCTGAGTCTCGTTAGCTTGTGTGTTTGGTTTAGTTTGACTTTCAGAGCGTGTTTACCTCGACGAGTTTGCCCCCACTGATCTCGCTGATTTGTTGGTAGTTGGGGAAACTTGCAACCAGCTTGCCTCCCTCCATATTGACTGTGGCCTGTAAAACACAGTGTACAGACAGTTAGGAGTAAGAGAGGCAACGCTTTAATGAGGTTCTCCGTTAACACACGGTTCTTCCTTCCTACCTTGAACTTCTTCCCTCCGATTGTCTGCATGTCGGCCTCTTGTCCGATGATGAACTTGTTGGTGACCTTGGCGTTGGCAGGGTAGAAATTTGTCCAGGAAAATTCATTCCCATTCTGGGTGACCTCTGTGATCATCTTGTAGTCACGCCCCTTCTCGATGATGTCATCAGGGATACCTGGAGTGAATGAGAGGTTTTAAAACCTCAGAAACCTTCAGGAAAAAAAAAATGTGCAGAATGTTTGTGAAAGGTTTCAGATCGGGTCTCTGGTCTCACCAAGCAGCTTGCAGAACTCATCGTATCCCTCCTGGGACTCGGTTTCCCATCTTCCAGCGAAGGCCATTCTGGTGGTCTTGGTGTGTTGAGGAGCAAAGATGCTGAGTGCAAGATGCTGGGAACAAGACTGCTCCGGATTTATATACAGTGCAGCTCTCACCGCCTCCTTTATTTGCATGTGACGACACGGGGGAACAGTTACAAGCAAAGATGATGAGTACAGCAGGCGACAACGGACGGGCCAATAAACCGCATGAATTGATGTTTATGAAGTTCACGAGCAGTGAGTAAAACGCTGACTGCTCAGCCATCAGAGGCCATTGAACTCTCATTTTTACTGCTGCTGATTCAAAGAGTAAATAAAGAGCTTTGTTTTAAAACTCAATGCTGCAATTGGAAGGAGTTTGTTATCTCCCAAATGGAAACGGTCGCAATAAGATAATCATCTTCTTATTCAAGGTCTTTATTCATAATCTGGTGCTGAAAAGCTCAAGAGGAAAGACTGGAAACATTTTACATTTGTGTAGGAGACATAATGAAATTGTTAGAAGATATAATAACTAACCAGAAGCATTGAGACGGAGCTTGATCATCATGTCTTTTATTGTTTTGTTTTGTCATTGATCACTTACAGTAATATTTCTACAATATTATTTTATTACATGTTATTCTAAACACATTTATTACTTACCAAAAACTGTGTTTTACTACAATATACATCTACCGTTGGAGTGTTAACGCCAGAGGGAACCAGGACAGAGATATTTGAAAACAACCGTTGCCTCATTTTCAAGAAATTTCAGAGGCAAATTAATTTAAGACGTGCTGCAGCGGTCGTTCACCTTTTAGGGTTTTTCCAATGTGAAATAAAACCAAAACCACAAAAATCCACTTTATTGTCATTTTATTACCAGCATATTGGAGTAAAAACTTGTAAATTAGTTATAAATTTTTTTAAGAGTTTAAGAGTTTTAGCCATTTTTTTTAAGTAAAAGAGGATTCAACATGTTTAATTTATAAAGGAGGCACGTTAGTTCATTAGAGTAACTGAAAGCTCTGGAGATATGAAAGAGACTTCTGACAGATGTGTGGGAGGAAACTGAATAATCACAGCCAACCAGTTACAAATACAAGCGCCTCTTTAAAGAAAAATGAACACGGACACTTAATTCACACAAATACAATAAAATAATGTTACATACTCCGGATGAAAACTGCCCACTAATACAAAGATTATGACTTAAGCACCTCGGTCTTTCAGTTCTTTGAATAGGTAAAAGCTTTTGATGCTGCACTTAACTTCGATCTCTCACAATGGCGCTCCGATTTTTTTAGATTGCTGATAGCGTTTCCAAACCACAAAAAAGACAACATGGCCTTGGATCTTTATAGATATATAAAACACCAGATTGGCCAACATCCAATAAAAGACACTATCTCTGGTTTTACTGAGTTGCACTCACAGATCAGTGGCATCAAATGCACGAGTCTTAAGGTGCATTCACACCGGCCCAACCATCAACTTCATAAGCGGCAAGTTTATATGTAAAGTCTACGGTGGACGGGCGTCAGACAGACGTCAACGGCTCTGCGTCGCTTTGTGAGCATTATGAGCGGCAACTTTTCAAGCTTTTCTAGCGTTTCAGGCGTTGACGCTTGAAAAGCTTGAAAAGCTAGAAAAGGTCAAAGTTCAGCTAGCTGAACTTTTGACGCTCTTAACGCTCTTGAAGCGGCATGTCAACCAATCAGAGCGTCTCATCGTAGTGACGTAAGACGTCACAGCACGTAGCCGGAAAGAAGCGGGATCAGCCAAAATGGAAGATAAATTAACCTCATCCAAACGTAGCTCCTGGAGCAAATGGTTAAACTCACCAAACTCAGAACGCATCTGAAGAATGGGGTGTATCCACAAACGGCGCTGATGCACCCGACGTCGACGTTGTCTAGATCTATGAAGTAAATAAATCCAAGCCACTGTCTCAATATGATCCGCCATAGCTCCGAACATCCGATAACAAAGGAAGCCCCGCCTTCGCGCTCTTTTTCAGTCAGGCTTTAAGAGCTTTAACGCCTATGCGCTCTGACTGGCAGGCGTTATGAGCTTCAACTTCAAACGTCAAATTTGGAGCGTTATCAGCGTTGCTTGACGTTGACAAAGTGGCTGGTGTGAATGCACCATTAGAGTTAACGGTGAGTTCTTTGCATTTTTACATAGTAAACTCTGTTGCATGACATCAGAAAACATTGTTCAGTCCCATCTTGCATCTGACCTTCTAGAAACCAGATGATGCAACATTTCTTGCATGACATTTATGTTACTACATGACCTTGTTCTCACTATTTTGTTGTTGTCACATTTTTTTAATACTCTGAGTCTACTTATGGCATCAAATCTGGATCAGCTCCATGTAAATAAAAAAAAAACACTTTGAAAACTCAAAAAAATTGATAATCAAAAAAAAGATATAAAAATTGGATCAGCACCACAAATTAAAAAAAATCCTGAAAAATCGAAGAAAAGGAAACAATAAATTAAAAAATAATTTTAAAATTTGAAGCTATAACTACAATTTAAAAAAAAGCATGAGTAAAAACGTGAATTAATATAAAGTTAAACTTTTGTAAACTAAGGTGTTCCTGTAACCATTTATGCTTTTTTTTTTATAAAGTCAATGGTTTGAATTTTCAAATTTTTTTAGTTTTTAGATTCCTCTCACCCCTCCTCACGTTTACAGTTCTTTTTTTTCGCTTACGAGTTTTTTGGCTTTAACTGGGGGGCAGGCTTTAAACCCCATTGGCTACCAAGGTAATGATTGACATCTGGGGGGGAGCCTTAGACTCAACGTTATTGTAGGTTTTCTCCGGGTACTACGGTTTCCTCTAACGGTCTAAAAACAAGCATATAAGGGTAACTGGTTATAGATCTCAAGTTCATCTCAAGGCCAACAACAAAACACATCAGACGATAGTGATGGGAAGTCCGGCTCTTTTCAGAGAACCGGCTCTTTCGGATCAGCTCATTGAAAAGAGTCAGCTCTTTCGGCTCCCAAACGGCTCTTCAGGTTGTTTTGTTGCTTTATTCAAATTATTAGCAACATAACATCAGCGTGATGATGTCACTTATCCCGTGGCTGTAAAAACTGTGTGCAATAAAACCAGTGTGCTCGGACATGTCTAAATAAAAAAAAAAACAGAAGACAGAACAGGGCAGCCTCAAACGGTCAAGGTAAGAAAACAGAAACAATGGAAAGAAAATAAACAAATTGCCGAAGCCTGATGAAACCAGCCGAATTTTGATGCAGATAGATTGAAAGGTCTGTTAATCAGTGTTTCCTAACGTTTTTTAGATATAAAATGTTTCATATTATAGGTTAATACTTAGGAAATAACCATAAAGTCATGAAATTTGTGTGAAATGGCCTCTTTAAGAGGTGATTTGCAACATCTTACATGAACGTCTATCAGGAATTATTTTTTAAATTATACCATTTGTTAACCAAAAGGCTAATTACCCTAACATGCAGATTTTTGGTTGATGGCAGGAAACAGAAGTCCTCAGAGAAAACCTGCATAGGCATAGTTACAACATGCAAACTCCATGCAGAAAGGTCCTGGACTGGTTTTGAACCCAACACCTTCCACCTGCAAAGCAACAGTACTAAGAGCTACACAACACATGTACAGTATAATTCTGATGATTAGCAGTGGAACTGGCTGCTCTGTAGCACTTCTGGTTCAGTATTTACCAACTTAGAATTCAAACCTCATAATATTTCTGTCAAAATAACCATGTAATATAAAACCAACAGCACTTAACTGGCTTATAAAAAATGTTTGCATGTATCACAATAACATTTTTGATATTACCATTTTAAGATGTCAGCAGGTCACTGCTTCATAGCAACAGCTGTTTATTGCAGCACCGGCTGCCATTGGCTCCTATAAATCAAATCAATCAAAAATACTTTATTAATCCCCGAAGGGAAATTAAGTGTTGTTGTAGCTCAGTTCTTTTTCAGGGAGCCATTATAGAAGGTTATAGGTGTGGACAGGAAGGATCTCCTGTAGAGAGTTCTAGCTGTGGACAGGAAGGATCTCCTGTAACGGTCTGTGCTGCAGCGGATTGTGAAGAATCTTCTGACTGAAGACACTCTGGTGTTGAGTTACTGTGTTTTGAAGAGGATGATGAGGGTTTTCCAACATGTTCTTCGTCCTCCTTTGGACAATCAACTCAAGAGACTCCAGTTCAGTCTCCAGGACAGAATCAGTCCTCCTTATCCATCTGTTCAGCCTCTTCATGTCACTTGCTCTGATGCTCCACCCCAACAGGTGACTGCAGATGTGAGCAGCTGACAAATTCCTTTTCTTTTGCTGCTCCTCTTCAAATCTGTCTGCCCGTATTGTTGGAAAGCCAGGAAGAGACACGCTGGAGTCCGGGATATGTTCCTTTAGCCATGTCTCAGTAAAACACATGATGCTGCATTCCTGATACTCTGGCTGGGTCTTCAAAAACTAGCAGTTAGATTTTTGGCTCACTGACTAGAGTTCACTTTTCGTTGGCATCGTGTCAGAGGACAGTCTAAAAGAGTAGCAAGCAAAGACCCTTTTTTATTTTGTTTCTGCACTGATAAGAACCGTTTATTAAAAATAAGAAGCAAAATACGCCCCCTTGTCAGACGACATCGTTATCCACAAAGCCGGTTCGAGCAATGGCCGTCTGAAACATAGTTGTTTACGATGGTTTTCCCTTTTAACCACTAGGTGGGAAATGTTATTTAGTACTGCTTTAAACTCCCCGTTAACTGGGTGGCAGAAGAATCCAACCATTAAATAGGTTACATGAAAAAAAAATGATCTGAACACTAAACATGCCTAAAACACATCAAGATTCATTAGTGGTATATGTGGGGATAGTCATGTTTTTTTTTTACCAGTTCAGTTTATACAGTTTGAAAAACCTTCATGGTATTTTTCCTCTTAAAAGAACAGAACAGAACATGTACTATAAGATGCTGTACCTGTTGTGTTAAAAAAATACTTGTAACACTAATTTGTCTCAAGGACAAATTTAATCTCAATTCATTGAAGATGGTGCTCAAAGTGCAACTTTCTGATGGCTTTATAGTCAGTGTTGTAAACTTGTGGTTACAATTTAATGGTTAGGTGTCGTTTCAAGTTTTGCTGAAACTTTTTTCCTCTAAAGTGCAAATACAACTAGGCAATAAGTAACCGGGATCACTGGACATTACTCAACATCCACCATCATGCCAGTGAGGTCATGCTTTACTTTCACCTCTCCTTTTCTTTTATGATGCACATCTTTTAATTGACAGAACTAAGAGATGATGAATAAAACATAAAAGAACAGAAAAAACAACCTAAGAGACTGCGCAAGTACTTAAAAAAGAGCAAGAGGGAGGAAGGGGGGGAAGGAAAGATTCCAAAGAAAGATACATACATTGTATAGATAGATTCCTTTTATCTACAGCTATAAAAAGGGGATTTGTGATGGAGGAATTAAAAGAAGGGAAGCCTTGATATGTAAATGAAGCTGCTGCTAATCAAAGCAATAAGATTAGCCTTCCAAATTGAGATGAAGAAAGGCTCCATTATCTAGGCCGAGTGTCATGTTTAATAACGCGGAACGGCATGGTAATTCACCAGTGATGCAACTGTAGAGCATGTGAGGATGTGTGTGTTTGTGTGAGTTACGTGGGGAAATAGGGTGTCTGAGAAAAAAAAAAACAGAAAAACACCATCAAATTAAAAGCATTTAAATAAATTGTGACCTTGTGTTGTCCTGCATCGAGTGTATGTGTGTCAGAAGAAAAAAAAAAGAAGATAGAGACAGAGTGACGGGAAGGAGGTAAAGGCTGGTTCCCATGAGAAAATAAAAGGGTGTGTCTTTGTGTAACTATAGCACATTATAGTTGTGTGCTTTGGTGTTTTGAAAGATACAATAAAGACAGACTATTGGAAATTGTTCTGCCATACACAACCATGCAACTTGACCTGGTTAGAGTAACATATCTTTCTGCTTAAAAGACGACCATGACACATCTTAAATTAAAAAAAGCCCAGATTTCGACAAGTGTGTGACTTTGTGTCGGTCTTGTTGAATTCGTACTCTGAATTGACATGCCCACAGCACAGAGGAAGTGCTGCTTTTGTAAATCATTGTTTTAGCAGTTTATTGTCTTTCACATTAACCCCTCCAAATTAAGAGTTCAAATCATAAACCATTTCCTTCCTTCAGCTTTTGTTGCTCTTTGTACTGAAACGCACTAAACTTTATCAGAATATTTTAATTTTAATTAAACTATTAAATATATAGGCATGACTGCAGGAGTGACATATTTCTGTAATGAGTTGCCACTGTTTACCTTAATTTGTCTTTAAATCTGCCTGTAGATTTTAGACATCCAGTCATGGTCCCTGAGGTTCCTTCCCTCTGTGTTTTAGATGTTTCTCTGCTTCAGCACAACTGATCTGAATCTATGGTTAATTAGGCCTTTGCAGAGCTTGAGCAAATGCTGAACGGGTAGATTAACATTCTAGCTGGTGTTGGAGAGGGGAAACACATGCAACATGCTGGGTAGGGACCCTCTGGAACCAGGATAGGAAACCACTGCTGTAAATGGTGTTGGAACAAAAACGAGTAAAAACAGCTGTTTGTAATGTTGGTGATGTATACTCAAACCTTGCTGGTCAACCGTAATATTGGGTGTCGAAGTAGAACGTTGTTTCCATGAGATAATCATGTTAGACTGCAGCTTTACTGAGGGGGTCATGGGAGTTTGAGTCTCTGGACGACGCGTGCTTTGTGGACTTGGAGAAGGCTTATGACCAAGTCCCTGGGGCATTCTGCGGTGGGTGTTGAGGGGGTACAGGGTCCCAGGCCCACTTCTAAGAGCAAGCCAGTCACTGTGCAACTAAAGCAAGAACTGTGTTTGTATTCTGGGCTCCAAGTCGAGTTTGTTCACTGTGTTAGTTAGACTTCACCATGGATGTCCCTTATCCTGATCCTGTTTGTGGTGTTCATGGACTGGTACTCAAGGTGTAGACTTGGCAAGCAAGGTTCTGATTTGGGAACCATGATGTGGTTCTATTTGTTTCTTTCTATCATGACCTTCAGTATGCAGCTGAGTGTGAAGCAGCGAGGATAACAGTCAGCTCCTGAGAATCTGAGGTCATGGTTCTCAACCAGTGGAACGCTCCCTTCAGGCTGGCAGTGGGCTTTTACTTCAAGGGAAGGAGTTTGATGATCTGGCATCTTGTTCATGAGCGATGGAGTAGGAGATGGACTGACAGGCTTCATCAGTGATGAGGGCGCTGCTTTGATCTCTCGTATAAAAGAAGGAGCTGAGCTGAAAGGTAAAATTCTTGATTTACTGCTATGTCTACTTTGCAGTTAACTACAATATGGTCATGAGAACCTGACAGAAGCGAGATCCCTGACACAAGTGGCTGAAATTAGTTTCCTACAACGGTTGGGAGGTTGATGTAGAGCTGCTGCTCCTCTTCATCAAAAAAGTCAGCTGAGGTGGTTCTAAGTAGGATCCTTCCTGGATGCCTCCCCATGGAAGTTTTCTGATTACATCCTACTGTGAGGAGACCCCCGGGCAGACCCAGAGGGATTATATAACCTCTCTGATTTGGGTTCCTCCAGGAAGAACTGGAGTGTGTAGCTGGTGTGAGACATCTAGGTTTCTCTCCTGAACCTGTTGCCCCAAGACCAAATTATAGTGCAATCCCTCTAATAGAAAATGCTGTAATGAAATCACAGCTTTCATACCATAATACATCTGGACTTCAGCTTATTTTGAACATGATGAACTTTTATTTAGTTTGGGAAAGGTGCCATTAAAATATCTTCAAGATGATATACTGTATTATGGCTCCAATTTACACAACATTAAAAATAAAAACCCTGGTTCTTGAACACTGACTACAGATGCAAATCCATTGCTTAATAATTCTGCAGGTGGTGATTTTTTTGTGGGTAAATTCAAATAAATTGTTGTTCTTTCAAAATAAAACCTTAAATGTAAAATCTAATTTTGACTACGGGAATGTTAAACTTTTAGCTAAAAGTATTTGAACTATTTACAGATTCATCATTTCAACAGGAATCTAATGTGATTTCTTTGCTCTTTTTCCAAGACCAAGAAATAAACTGGAGATCTTCCGCTCCCATATGACACGTCCATGTTGACAGTCTGGACGTGGAGAGGCTTGTTGAGACTCTCCCACAGCTTATTTTTAATGATGCGTCCCGGTCCATACTGTAAGGACCGAGACGGCCGCTCTTGTACCTGTGAGATACAGATCAGAAATTTGATCAGAATCGCACAATAAAAAGGCTGGTACACAACTTTTGTGGATGAGTGATGGATCTAACTGATGAACATAACAGTTGGAGTTGTAATGGGAGAAAGTTAATGGGGGGCAGAAGGTGCAGGTGAAGTGGGATTGTTACCTTTGATAGCAGAGGTTTTAGTTGGAGGTTGGAGATGACAGCATCAAGGTGATGGCTTCATGTGTTGGAGATTACCAGCTGAAGTAAAGATGAAGGTTGAAGTTAAAGACACATTTTACATTCAGGAAACCAACGTTTTTGGAAAGACACGTCACATGATCTGATTACATCCAGCTGAGTGAGAGAGATTTACCAAAAACTGTTGATTATTATAAATATTAAACCTGATGACGAACTTGAACTGAGACGGGAATGAAGTTTAATCTGCACGAAGAGCTGCAGGTGGAGACTGATGGACGAGCTTTATGCAGGTTGATGTAAATTCTCCAGGTGGATTTTAAGCTCCAGGTTGTGTTCAAGAAGTAAACGGGAGGATTTTTTCCACTCCCATAGGACATGTCGACCGTGACATGTCCATCTTCACGGTCTGCGCATGTGAAGAGAGGCTTGTTGAGTCTCTCCCACAGCTTATTTTTTATAATGCGTCCCGGTCCAGACTGTACGGATGGAGACGGCCGCTACGGTACCTGTGAGATGCAGAAAAATCAGAGTCGCACGTCAGTTTTTGCTAAATTTAAAAGTTCTGACACATATTGACATCAGCATGTGGTCCACCACTTCATGATAGACCCTCTGGTACTCATCCACAGAGAGGTTTTGGATTTTTAGAGGGTCTTTGTCCTGCAGCCTAGAAGTGGAGGGGTGCAGGCCGGGAGGTCTCTAGGGTCGATGGTCTAGAAACCACACGACCAGAGGGGGAAGACTGAGTACGCTTCCTCTTTCGGGGAAGGTTAGCAGAGCCGGAGGAGCGATGACACTTTGCAGGTAAATTAGTGACCTGGAGAAGATCAACAACACAGAACAGAGTCATGAACAGAGAAACTACATACAAGAAAAATAAAACCTTTTCTATATTAAAACATGAAAATCAGACTTTTACCTGCTGGTCTCTGCAGGTCCTGCAGGCTGACGTCCTCCTCACACCCCGTTTGTTCTGGTTCTGAACAGAAATAACAGACAGAACATCCATGTTACAGGCTACACGTGGAGAGGAAATATCAAACATTTTCTAGTCTTGCAGCTTTTTAAAAAAAAAGTTTGAATGAAGTTTTCTATGAAAAGTCACATTTCAAACATCCTCATGACACAAATAACCTTCAGTGTAAGTCTCAATTTCATCTGGACAATATTTAAAACCAAAGTTGAAGAACATGTGTTGGTTTAAGGGTCGCCTGGTAACCGGAGGGTCAACAGTTCGAATTCCTGCTCCGCCCGGAAGAGATGGCCTGGCTGTTGCGTTCTTGGGCAAGGCACGTCACCCACTTTGCCTGTTTGGTGTTGGTCGGAGGGCCCGGTGGCACCTCTGCCTGGCCTCTGTCAGTGTGTGTTCCATGACAGCTGGGGTTACAATATGTAGTTTATCACCATTAAATGTGTGAGTGTGTGCGTGAATGACAAACTGTAGTGTGAAGCACTTTGGGAGTCGTATGACTTAGAAAAACTATACAACTACACGCCATTTACCATTTAACCAACAACTGTCATGACTTACGGTGTTTAAGGTTAGGACCCAAATGCAGGAGACGAGAGCCAGGAGCTTACAGAAAACAAATTTTAAAAAAAGAATAAACAAATAAGCTGATGGGGCAGCAAAAACAAATTTACAGAAGTTGGAAGTGGAGGGAGCAGACGTGAAGCACATATAATCCAAAACAATCAGGAGCGATACAAATCAACAGACATTAATGAAACTGGAAACAGCGGTTTCATACAAACCAAACACCCAGGGGAGCTAATCAGACGCAACGGGAAACAGCTGGGGAGGAAAAACAAGCTGACAGGAGACACAAGGGAAACAGGAAGTATAAAATCTACCAAAATAAAGTACAGGAAACAGAGACGAAGAACAAGACGAGGACGAGGAGGACACACAGGAGAGTGAGAGGAACAAATAACCCCCAAAATAATCCCATAACAAAACTCAGATGGAGAAAACAAAACCCAACACAGGAGAACCACAGAAACCCAACAACAACAAGTCTGAAATCTTTCTTTCAATTTGAACAGCACTCACAGGAGAGAGACAGGATTTTAGGTAAACCGAGTGTTTTACTTCCGGGTTAAAGAATAAGATATGTTTTATTTCAGGAAAAATGAAGACCCCCCCCCATATGCACTCTGATGCTGAGGTTGACCAATATTCCTCACCGGAGCCACTCTGATCTCCGATCTGAGACGGACAACAAAATAACACGAGTTTAGCTCACGAATGCTCTCCAGCCCTGTTGATCACACACTGACTCTGTTAATTGGAGTCCTACCTGTTTGTAGCTCAGTCATCGATTCAGTCCATGGCAAAGAGCTCATGTAGCTGCCCCAGCTCTTCTCGAGCAAACCGAAACTTACTGCAGTCCCCTCCTAAGGTCCTCTGTCAGACCTAAATATTTAATTTTCAAAATTAAATAAAACACTATCAACAATATAACATTTTCAAAATGAAATATTTATAAAATTGAATATTTAATTTTGAAAATAAATGTTTATTTTGTAAAATTAACATTTATCTTGCTAACTAAACATTTATTTAGTAAATGTTACATTTATGAATAAATAAATAACAAGGTGAAAATAAGCTGAATAACCAGAAAAATTGCTGTTAATTTTTGACTGTGTAACTTAAAGATGCCATTACTCTAAAAATGTTTTTTTCTGAGGTTTCTATTAAATATTTTAGCTCCACAGGTGTTCTTACCTTCATAGTGAGTGTGAAAACAGATCAACAACTTCTCTTTCAGTTTTTATCTCTCAAACTACGCAGGTGGCGATAAAACCAGAGTTCAAACGGCCTGTATTTTTTTCGTCACAAAGGTATGTTAATCAGTGTTTCCTAAGGTTTTTTAGATATAAATTGTTTTATATTACAGGTTAATACTTAAGAAATAACCACAAAGTCATGAAATATGTGTGAAATGTTAATGACAAACTGCATATTGTCTTAAAAGTACTAACATATCGATATTGTTGTAAGATAATCGATTCCAAAACATAAAAAGCTGGAATCGGAGGTATCGCTCTTTTAGTTTTGATCCTCACATTCCTAACAGACAGAGTTTATTTTACCGTCAACCTGAGCAGATGTTCCCCGTGTTTTTGTGTTATAGCAGAGTGCCAGATCATTCTGTGTGTAGCTTAAACGGGTTGGAGTGTCGTGGATTGTAAGTGGGGAGAAATAAAACAACTCATTGGCAGTTCACCTCTCCGCATCCTCCATTAATTTCTGATGCTAGACACCGTTGGACATGGGCCCTGTCCCAATACCTGCATTGCATTCTACGATCTTCCATGAAGTGCACTTAGCAGAAGGGCACATAAGGGTTCGAAGTGCGTAGTGAACAAGTGTGCACATATTAGCAGTATTGGGACAGCGAGCACTACGTGCCACAGCGTTCTTTCTCCATGACAACCAAAATGGCAGTACCAGTCGCTGTTTGCGCTATTTTCATACTAGAAATGCATTGCACATCTTGGTGTCTATTGCACTGCAAACAGCTAGTTTCATTGCATGTGTTGGTATTTAGTTTCCATTTAACACATTGGTGGCTGTGGGTTCAAATCTTTTCAGTCTGTTAGTTCTTTGGCATCTTTTACCTGATGGCAGCAGGTGGAACATCTTGTGTACCAGGTTGATGTAAACACTGCAGATGGAGATTGAAGGTGGAGCTTTATGCAGGTTGATGTAAACACTGCAGGTGGAGATTGAAGGTGGAGCTTAATGCAGGTTGATGTAAACACTGCAGGTGGAGATTGAAGGTGGAGCTTAATGCAGGTTGATGTAAACACTGCAGGTGGAGATTGAAGGTGGAGCTTTATGCAGGTGGACATTGAAACTCTGCAGCTGGTTTTTTTTGGCAGATATTTTTTTCTGTTTTTTAAAATGAAACTTTATATGCAAAATCTAAACTATTGGAACATTAAACTTTGTTCTAAAAGTCTTTGAACTATTTACAGTTTTGTCATATGAACAGAAATCTAATTTGATTTCTTTGCTCTCTTTCTTGGCAGATTTTGAGCTTCAGGTTCATCTGATGTGTCCAAGAAATAAACGGGAGCATTCTTTCCGCTCCCAAAGTAAACGTCGACTGTGACACATCCATCTTCACGGTCTGCGCACATGAAGAGAGGCTTAAACTCTCTCACAGTTTATTTTTTAAGACGCGTCCCCAGTCCAGACTGTACGGACGGAGACGGTCGCTACGGTACCTGTGAGATAAAGAACAATCAGAAATTTGATCAGAGTCGGAAATCAATCACAGTTTTTACTAAATTTAAAAGTTCTGACACAAACTGACATCAGCATGTGGTCCACCACTTCATGACAGACCATCTGGTACTCATCCACAGAGAGGTTGTGGATTTTTAAAGGGTCTTTGTCCTGCAGCCTAGAAGTGGAGGGGTGCAGGCAGGGGACCACGTGGGAGACAGCTGGAAGGTCTCCAGGGTCGATGGTCGATGGTCTAGAAACCACACGACCAGAGGGGGAAGACTCAGTTCTCTTCCTCTTTCGGGGAAGGTTAGCAGAGCCGGAGGAGCGACGACACTTTGCAGGTAAATTAGTGACCTGGAGAAGATCAACAACACAGAACAGAGTCATGAACAGAGAAACTACATACAAGAAGAATAAAACCTTTTCTATATTAAAACATGAAAATCAGACTTTACCTGCTGGTCTCTGCAGGTCCTGCAGGCTGACGTCCTCCTCACACCCCGTTTGTTCTGGTTCTGAACAGAAATAACAGACAGACACAACAGATTATTACACAAAATATTACTGAAATCTAAAACACTGCATTCTAAGCTCATTCTTAAGCTCATGTCTACCTGTTAGACACCATGAACTATCAGAATTATTCACTGAGTCAAAAAAAATGTAAATAATAGAAAAGTTTCTCTATTTTATGAACATTTATTTACATTTTTAACTGGGCATTCTCATTAATGGAGATGCAGAAACACATATATGACAAAAATAAATCAATAAAAAATATCGGCAATTTTTTTACCAACAGCCGATATCACCCTGGACCCCCGTATCGGCCGATAATATCGGTCGGGCCCTAACATCCATGTTACGGGCTGCACGTGGAGAGGAAATATCACAAACATTGTTTTCTAGTCTTGCAGCTTTTTAAACACAAAGAATAAAGTTTTCTATGAAAAGTCACATTTCAAACATCCTCATGACACAAATAACCTTCAGTGTAAGTCTCAATTTTATCTGGACAATATTTAAAACCAAAGTTGAAGAACATGTGTTGGTTTAAGGGTCTCTGACATTTTAACCAGCCAGGGTGGCGAAGAGAAGGAGAAGGTGTGTCCAAACTTTTGGTCTGTACTGTATGTCAACATGCACATGAGGATAAAACACACTGGGCGTATCGCACATAAAGATAATATTGCACATCTTGGTGTTTATTGCAATGCAAACAACTAGTTGCATGTGTTGGTATTTAGTTGCCATAACACCCTAATGGCTGTGGGTTTAAATCTTTTCAGTCTGTTAGTTCTTTGGCATCTTTTACCTGATGGCAGCAGGTGGAACATCTTGTGTACCAGGTTGATGTAAACACTGCAGATGGAGATTGAAGGTGGAGCTTTATGCAGGTTGATGTAAACACTGCAGATGGAGATTGAAGGTGGAGCTTAATGCAGGTTGATGTAAACACTGCAGATGGAGATTGAAGGTGGAGCTTTATGCAGGTTGATGTAAACACTGCAGGTGGAGATTGAAGGTGGAGCTTTATGCAGGTTGATGTAAACACTGCAGGTGGAGATTGAAGGTGGAGCTTAATGCAGGTTGATGTAAACACTGCAGGTGGAGATTGAAGGTGGAGCTTTATGCAGGTTGATGTAAACACTGCAGGTGGAGATTGAAGGTGAAGCTTTATGCAGGTTGATGTAAACACTGCAGGTGGAGATTGAAGGTGGAGCTTTATGCAGGTTGATGTAAACACTGCAGGTGGAGATTGAAGGTGGAGCTTTATGCAGGTTGATGTAAACACTGCAGGTGGAGATTGAAGGTGGAGCTTAATGCAGGTTGATGTAAACACTGCAG
>SSNP01000058.1:1318281-1347489 GCA_006937955.1 Pachypanchax playfairii | reverse complement strand
TGGGCATTTTCATTAATGGAGATGCAGAAACACATATATGACAAAAATAAATCAATAAAAAATATCGGCAATTTTTTTACCAACAGCCGATATCACCCTGGACCCCCGTATCGGCCGATAATATCGGTCGGGCCCTAACATCCATGTTACGGGCTGCACGTGGAGAGGAAATATCACAAACATTGTTTTCTAGTCTTGCAGCTTTTTAAACACAAAGAATAAAGTTTTCTATGAAAAGTCACATTTCAAACATCCTCATGACACAAATAACCTTCAGTGTAAGTCTCAATTTTATCTGGACAATATTTAAAACCAAAGTTGAAGAACATGTGTTGGTTTAAGGGTCTCTGACATTTTAACCAGCCAGGGTGGTGAAGAGAAGGAGAAGGTGTGTCCAAACGTTTGGTCTGTACTGTATGTCAACATGCACATGAGGATAAAACACACTGGGCGTATCGCACATAAAGATAATATTGCACATCTTGGTGTTTATTGCAATGCAAACAACTAGTTGCATGTGTTGGTATTTAGTTGCCATAACACCCTAATGGCTGTGGGTTTAAATCTTTTCAGTCTGTTAGTTCTTTGGTATCTTTTGCCTGATGGCAGCAGGTGGAACATCTCGTGTACCAGGTGACATGACTCCTTTTAAAGAGGACCTGCTTCCCTGAGGCAGAAAGCACTGTACAGTTCATCAATAGAAAGACAGATGATGATCATGTTACATGTTCATGTTACAGGATCAGCAGATTTTATAATCAGAAATCAAAGAATTTATAAATCAGTTGTATTATGGTTCTAGTGACATTGAGGGGATATTTCAAGTCATTGTAAATAACTTCCTGAAAGGTTTTGTTTTTTATAGAGTGCACTATTTCACCATTTATTGACTCATAAAGTAAATTTCAAACATAGAAAGAGTTTATGTCTGACACAAGCAATGAACTAACAGCTCGCCAAGACCATTTAAATACCATCATTTAATAATAACAGACAATTTAAAATTAATAACACCAACAAAAAGAGACTTCAGTCTACAAAATGTGCAAATGTTTGTAAATCTTCACCTGGAAAACAGACTGAACTGCAGACACAGATTCTGTTTTTGAGAAGGAGCAGAGCAGCCTGGACCTCCTGAGGTGTGTGATGCAAGATGTTGAAG
This sequence comes from Pachypanchax playfairii, assembly GCA_006937955.1. Lineage (NCBI taxonomy): Eukaryota > Metazoa > Chordata > Actinopteri > Cyprinodontiformes > Aplocheilidae > Pachypanchax > Pachypanchax playfairii. Next base: position 1,346,327 of record SSNP01000058.1, on the reverse strand, counting down.
ATCTTTTATAGGTTGTTGTTGAGAGTGTGATCACACCTGCAGTCACCTATTGGGGGCGGAACATAAAGATGTTGATAATGAAGGCTGGTTCTGTTCTGGGGACGGATCTGCAGTTATTTTATGTGATTGTCCAAAGGAGGATGAAGAACATGATGGAAAACTCTCGTCATCCTCTTCAGAACACAGTAACTCAACAACAGAGAAGTTTCCTTAGATACAGGAGATCCTTCTTTTCCACAACTAGAACCCTCTATAATGGTTCTCTGAAGAAAAACTGAGTTACATAAATAAAGTTAAATAAAGTATTTTTGAATTGAATTTAATTGGAATGGCAGGACACTGATTTCTGTTCATTCTTAGATCTTATTGCACTTGTTCTTTAGTGGGTGTTGACATCAACCTTTGTTCTAAACACCAGACTGTAGTAAACTGTAAACATGGTGATGGTGGAGTGATGTAAACTGTTTCTTAGTCTGTCTCAGTCTTAATGGATCTGAAACAAGCATTCAAGCAGTACGTGTCCTGGGTGTGATGGTCCTGAAGTATCTGCATGACGGTGGTTAACTCCTCCATCCAGTCCAGTCAGCTGTAAACACTCTTATTACTCCAAACTGAGGCTTTTCAAGACGTTTTCACCAACAAGTAGTACAGTAGTATTTATTTCTCATGTTTACACAGAAACTTCTTTTAAAAAAGGCCAAAAAATGTAACAATGTAAATGAGAGAAATATGTAACAGTTATTCCTGTGTTGTATAAGATTGTGATTTACATGCACACGTGTTTAAATAAAATGCAAAAGGTTTTCCATCCTGAAAAAAAAAAAAGAATTAAAAACGGAAACATAAATAAAAAGGAGTCAATTATTAGGTAACTATCCCCTTTAATTCACATGAATCATAGAACCACCAGTTCCACTGATGCATTAGGGAGACCACCAATCTATCACAACTAATTTAAGCATGACCACTGATGGTAGAAAATGCAGCACGTAGCACCTTAAACTCCGAGCTGCCTCAGTAATTCGGGCCCTGAGCCAATATAGCCATTAACACCCCGACAGAAATAGGCCACAGAAGCCGCCAACAGTAAGCATTCTGTTTTTGTTATCTTTACTGTTTCTCAATCCTTCCTGACAGCCTTACCATCCTTTGGGGAAGGAAACGGCAGTCAGTGGTGATTAGAAGGAGCCCACCACCCCCACCTCCGCCCCCTCATCAGGGGAGTTGAATTATGCCTACATTAATATTTCATATTACGCAGGAGAAACCACATGTGTACTCAGCCCTTTGTCTTTATGTCAAATGAAATGTGCTCAACAGCCATCAGAGGGTGAGGCGCGGTGGTGATGGAAGGGTCGAGGGGAGAAGGAGAACAGAAAGGGGAGGTGGAAGGCGAGAGAAAAGGAATGGTGGCAAGGAGACGAGAAAGGGACAAAAAGTGAACAGCTGAGGCGGGGGGGGGGCAAGGAGAAAACAATACACTGATGCAAGGAAGTCACAAGAATAGATAAAGGGCAAGTAGATAGAGAAAATTAAAGGAGGAGAGGAAAGGAGCAGAGAAGAAAGAGGGTAGAGAAATACCTTAGTGATTTGAATAATGTATAAAGATCTGTGCTGGGCCGAGCAAAGGACAAAGAGCTCTGACAAAGAATGTCTTGTTCTCATTTTCACAAGAAAAAAGAAGAATCACTGCAAAATGGAACGAATAATGACACAAGTTAAATACACATACATGCAGAGAAATTATATAGTTATATCATAATAACCCACGTCTCCTCACGTGTCCTCGTGTGGCAGTGATGCACATGTAAAGATGTCATACAAGCATCACACTGGCACAAACATGCATTAAATATAAACACACATGCAGGAAATATTGAAAATACCCTGAATGTAGTTGCAGTAAATGGAATTAAGATCCTTCTCACTACATTATGTGAGAAAAAGAACCTAAATATGAAGCTGTTACCCTTTAAATACACAAATCAAGTGTATAGATTTATTTTTCTTCATGGTGGATCTCAGTAAAACTCATTCAAACGTTCATTTCTGGAACTTTGACTGACGCTGCACAAAAATAAGATCTACAGAATAAAGTTACAGCTCATCAGATGATATCATACCCTGTGGACCAGTGTCCTTTGTAATCATCAGACCCAAAACAAATAGTATAAGCCATAAATCAACCTGTCTGTCTGTCAGGATAAATGGCACATTACCCATAAACTACTGATAACTCAGATACAGGTGGCTGTGGGTTCGTCTCATTGTCCGTAGATAAAGATGGTGCCTCAAGCAGCTGGGACACAAAGACACGCGTCAGCGTTAAATGAATGATAGATGATCTTTAAAAGGTTATTTAAGAGATTCAAATGCATGAGAAGAAGCTCCAAAACAGTTTATTAGCTGATAAACTGTATTTTATTGTATTTTTATAAAAGCTGTGTTCCCGTCACGCTGATATTGCTGCAGCCTCTTCGTTTGAAACAACCCAGCGGCTCCTCTTCAAGAACACTTTCAGGTGCCAGCCTCTTTGTGCCCAATCTCTCTCTCACCATCAGAAATGACGTCTCTGTTTGCGTGCGCGCGCGTGTGTATCTCTGCCCATCTCACTAACCACAAAGTTAGCGACAGCCACTCGAGAAGCACTTCAATACACTCTCATTCTAACCTGATTATTAATTACAGTCTGCCTCAAGCTGACCGCAACCCAAACACCGTCTGGCACAGTTTCCAAGGAGACCGACACAAAGTCATTCACAAACAAGATCCTGCAAAAAATAGAGTTAAGCACCTTCCCTGCGCAGCAGTTGCTCATTTTGCCAGGCTATAAATGTCTTTGTTAACCGTGACATTCAGACAATTTTAATTATCGTGCATGACAATCAAAAGTTATTCAAACATGTTGCATGTGAATAAAGGGACTTAATATGGAGTTGACACCTCGTACCAGTTTGGCATCACATGAAAAGCCCCATAACTCACTAAACACTCAAGATGAAGGCCATCATCTGGTAGCTAAATTCTAAGTTTGATCAAAGTGACGGTGAGCCAGAGAGTCAGTCATGCCTGAGGAGAATCCACTCATCAGTAATGAACCTGGAGCTGCGCCTGCAGCGAGGCTGAGGGACATCAAGCTTAAATGGGCTTCTGGCAATCAGCTCTGAGTGTGTGTGCGTGTGTGTGTCAGTAAAAACCCTTGTGTTGGGATGGAGAGTAGATTAAGCACTTGCCAACAGGAAAATATGTTTTTTAATGTTACACAATGAGTCACAAGTGAGTTATTTTAGAAGTCACCCAAAAATTCTGGTTTCACTCAGAGCTGCTGTTTACTAAACTGAACTTACACCTTCAGGATGATAGAACTCTGTTTTTTTTTTTCACTCATTTAACACAAGGTCAGTTTTTGGAAAATTATAAACCTGTTGTTGTTTAGAAATGAACTGATCTGATCACTTTTGAGTATTTCGATTCAGATAGGGTGTAATTACATAAATATGTGCATTTAAAACTCATATTAGTGCATTTAATGACAGACATAGTAAGAGGACAAACACCAAGTCGTGAGTAACACAGCTGTTACAGTCACGTTTCATATGCTATTTTCTCTTGTCTTTTTTTTTACAGTTTTACCGCACAAGCTCTACTGTAACTTTCTAAAGAGTCACGTTTGACTCTTGTCTTTTTTTTTCTACAAGTTTTATTTCACTTTGACAAACTTGAACGAAGGGAGATCATCTGACGTCGTTAAGTTACCACGAGCTGATGGATGTGACAAGAACTCTCCTTTGAAAAGGCCACTTCAAAGTCATTCTTCATGTTTATTTTCAACACCCCCGTTGAGTTTAATATAAAAGATAGTCAAAACCAATATGCTGCTAAGCTAAAGGGCCGGAACAACTGATGATTGTGGGGGAGGTGAAATCGGTTGATTTAATTTCTGCCCACAAGAGGGAGCAAAGGAACCTGTCTGTCTTGTTCAGTTGTGTTCGTCCCTGACAGATGGGTTAGTGGCCAGAGGGGGGTGGTGGGGGGATCTGTGGGGTGAATGGGTTCTTGCTTTTAATAAATGGGATTAAATGCTATAATTTGAGGAAGGGGGGTAAACTCTGATCTACATAGTCAGAGGAGTATATGACAAGGGTGGGGTGCAGAGACAATGAAGTCCCCGAGCCGACTGGCTGTAATTTACTGTAGAAAATAAAATCTTGATGGGGGTGGCTGGACTGAGATCAGTCTCATATGGGATAGAAACAGAGCCCCCCCCCCACCACCACCACACACACACACACACACACACACACACACACACACACACACACAAACCCATCAGATTAAATCCAGATCAGTTTCTGACCTTAAGTTTTCCAAATGAATAGGAACAATAATTTTATTTTAAAGCACATACCTGAAACGTCTTGTTGATAGTTTAGTGATACAAACTCCTTAAATCAAACAATATGTTTAATTAATAACATGTAGAAGATTTATTTTTCATTCGATTAACTCTCTAATTATTTCCTCTTTTATTAGTTTTTTTCTGTCAACACATCTGGATACTATAATATCTTTTATCTGTTTCTCAGTTCTTTAATTTACTGGAGGATGTCCTCATGTAAGCTGAAAAACCAAGACAAGTGAGACTGATGACAGTTTATTTTTTTACAGCAACACTGAAACGGTTTTCTTGCAGGTACACGAGGACTGAATCTGAAGGAGGGAGGAGGGGAGGGGTTACATTCAGTTTGGGTTGAATGATGGCAGGTGAATTAGTTGAGCTGCTTACTTTGATCCTTCGTTGTCGTAGGATTGAGGGTGCAGAAAGGATTCCAGAAACCAAGGAACCGACCCCACAGAGCCAGAGGTCAAAGGTGAGGGAGGAGCGCAGGTGAGTCAAGGAGACAGGTGTGTGTGGTGATGAGGTAAGACTTCTTTTAGGGGATTTGTAATGGGCTTAATCCACTAGATGTAAGTACTCTTTTCTTCAGGAGAACCACAGAATCATAAAGGAGATTCACGAAGGATCAACAGGAGAAGGTGAGTCATCAAATAACAAGGAGGACTGACTAGAAATCAGACGAAACGCCGGTGGTCAAAAGTCTCCAGCTGCAACAAAACAGTGACTCAAAGCAGAAGCTCAGAAAAAATACCAAATAATTCCAACAGAATTAACTGCAGGTGGGACTCCTGAGAGCAACGCCCAAGCCCCGCCCAAAGGCGGGAGCAGCAACAAATAGTCCTGCCTCCAAACTCACCTGCAGAGGAAGGAAAAACACAGGAGGATAAAAAAAAACAAGCAGGGAGTAGAGAAATAAATAAATAAAAATCCTCACAGAGAAATTATTATTAGAATTTATAACTAATTCTGAAGGGGGACAAGAGTTCGGGGTCTTCCCGCAGTGGACTGGAGAAACTTGTGGGTCCGGCTGTTGATCTTGCCGTCTTATCTGTCCTCTGAGTTTCCACTTCTGTTCTTTCTTTCAGTACACAACTTTTTAATCTGCACCTCTATGTGTTTTTGGTTTTCTTGGTGAGGTAGCTGCGGTAGTAGAAGTTACTGAAGAGCGCGATGAGGCTGAGAGAATAAGCCAAAACAACCGTGTTCATGGAGTCGGGGAAGTCGCAGTCAGCAAACAGGTTGTAGGTGGTGTGAACGGTGACGATGACAAACTGCAGCTGAAGAGAAAGAGAAGGATAAAAGCACAGAAAATAGTCAGTTTTCGACTGTTTCTTTTTACTATAGACCCCTTATCAGTCTACGTCATGTCCCGTCACATCCCGCTCTATTGCGCATGTCATTCGCAGAAAGCGTTAGCCATCATGTCTTGTTGTGCTGTTGGTTGTACAAACCGTTTTGATAAAAACAACAAAACTCGCAAGTTTTACCAAATCCCATCAACTCTGATCCCTTTTCAAGGCAAACAGAAGACGTCTTTGGTTGGTTTGGTGACTGGAACGAGCAAATCATTAAAGTGCATCAATCTGCAGCGACCACATCATATCTGTTAAGGACAACATGAGCTTAAAAGTATCGCTGGTTAACACAGTTAGCTCTCGGCGATGACAGGGCCAAGCTTTGCTAGCTGGGAGTCCGTGCTGGCGTGCGAGAGAAGCTGGCTCCGAGCGGACGGACACAGGAGATCAAGGCTAGTTTGATTTGGAGGATGTCGCGAAGGTTTTGCTTCAAAAAAAGGTCACTGACACACTGCGTTGTACGATTTCAGGCTCTCCTGGGAATAGAGACTCGGTGTGTCGATCAGGTAAGAGTGGATATGTGACCATTGCAATTTGGGCCATTTTGTCTCGTTGTGTATCCTCTCACCTGCATGTAATGCGTAGGGGTCTTTAAGTTGTTTTCCATTCACTAAAGTTAACTTTGCTGCATAATCCTTCTGGTGACTTGGTGACAAACTGTTGTAGTATCCAGAAAACATCGCTAGCTAACAATATAGGACACAACTTGAACACAACCACTGCTTAGAACAACATGGTGTTAAAGAGCCAGCGGCTCTTTCTGCAAACGCGATGCACGCGCATCAAACAAATAAGGGGTCTATACTAATGACATGCAGCAGAGCTCTGTGTAGCCCCGCCCCCTGATGCATTTGAAACCACCAACACTGAAAGAAAAATATTAGAAAAACAAAACAAATACAATCAGACTGGATCATATTTAAAACACATAATTATTTGTCTTTTAATTTCTATTTCTTTTTCAGTGCAACATTTTTAGTCTCAATTTTTAGTAACTTTTTTTGTTCAATGCACATTTTTCAAGAACAACATTTTTATTGTCACTTGAAGATTCAATATCTCCACAACTAAAAGACGTTGTCACACATACAGTTGAGTTGGGTAGAGGACAGTCCTATGAGTCAGACTAAATGGCAGTAATTTGTCACGGTGGTGTGTAAATGCTGCAGCCTTGTACACATAGAAAAGCCCAGTTGTTTTAAACTATGTAGAAAACAGATGGTCCTGTGGTTAGCTGAGGAGCATCAGTGCCGCTAATCTGTCTGTTAGCAGAACAATGACAACCAACCAGGAGGTCTCCATGTTAATCTCATCAAAACGGAACGCTGTTGATATCAGGAACATATCAGTCTGAAAGGCTGGCCTGCTGATTACAACACAAGCTGCTACATGAATAACTTCCTGGTATTTATGACATCACTGTTAATTAGCCTTTGCTGTGAGGACTTAAAGGAGAACGCCCATTTTTTGCAATTGGGGCCTTATTTATTCTGTGAGATGTGTTTTACTCGTCATCAGTGGTACTTTTTTGCGATTCGGATTCGTCTCGGAGATTTTTGATTCACACGGCAAACACCTAAACGCCAATAAACGAGAGTCGGTTGGGCCTGCGTTCGCCGACCCTAAATCGGTTTAAAATCAGTTCAAATCCGTTATTTTTTTAATCTGGCCATTTAGATACTCTATTGTTTATTCCGTTCCAGTGCCATCTTGAATCCTGCGCTCATAGAAATGATATTTTTTACAGTGACGGGAGAGTGATGTCATCTCTCCGCGCGCCCATTCTATTGGTGCAGTGGCTTAGCTTCCTTTGTCTATCATTTCTATGAGCGCAGGATTCAAGATGGCACTGGAACGGAATAAACAATAGAGTATCTAAATGGCCAGATTAAAAAAATAACGGATTTGAACTGATTTTAAACCGATTTAGGGTCGGCGAACGCAGGCCCAACCGACTCTCGTTTATTGGCGTTTAGGTGTTTGCCGTGTGAATCAAAAATCTCCGAGACGAATCCGAATCGCAAAAAAGTACCACTGATGACGAGTAAAACACATCTCACAGAATAAATAAGGCCCCAATTGCAAAAAACAGGCGTTCTCCTTTAAGGGAGAATTAAATGAATGTTCCCTGAATTGTTTTTGTCACTAATGTTAACAAAAGGTCTTAAAATATTTCAGATATAGTCTTAAATTCAAATCAACTTTCAAATTTGAGAAAAAGTTGTTTTTTTTCATAAATACACAGATAAAAACCATGAGAAGGTGTCTAATAAACAAAGACTGTGACAAGCCGTCTTTAAACTCTGGCAGCTAATTAAAAAAAAGTACATTTGATATCATTATAATGCTGATGGGATGGTTAGCTGCGTCAGCACTTTGTAAAGTTCAGCTGATTAATAGTACCATACATTAAAATTCATCCAATCACTCATTTCCTTCAGTCTAATTCAGGGTCACGGGGTGGACAGCAGCCTGTCCCAGAAGTCATATGGGTGAGAGGTGGAGCAAACCCTGGACAGACTGCCAGTCCAGTCCAGGGTCCACAGAGACACACAAGACAGAAAACTCACACATCTTAGGTCATTTTTCAGATCACCAAATAATAAAACATGCACTGCATGTCTTTTGTCTGTGAGCAAACCGTCTGCGTGTAATTAGAGAAAAGTCACGAATGCATGAGAAAATGCAAAGTGTACACAAAAAGGCCTCAGCTGACATTTGAATAAAAGATCTTCTTGCTTGGAGGAGACTCTGCTAACATCACATCGCCGCGCAGCTCTTTAAAATCTATTTTAATCCAAAATCATCATTTTGTTTGGTCCTGTAATCATCCTCCCAGCAGTAGAGCCGCTCTTCCAGAAAAGAACATACATGAAACCGAGCTTCATACTCACCAGCTGCAGACAGGTGAGGTGTCGTTTCCACCACAAGTATTTAGCCGTACTTGGTCCTAGAGCTGCGAGTCCGTAGTACGAATACATCACTACATGGACGAAGGAGTTGACCAGACCAATCAGGAAAGCTGCAGACAGACACATCCGATGACCATCTCCTTATTTCTGTCTTACGCTGTGTTCTGTTCATCTATTCGTTGCACATTTTTAAAGATTAGTTGGAGCAGATTTACTCACACTGACCCCCGGCCACGTATTTAACGCCAGCCCACCAGTTGAAGATCATTGTGGCGTGGTGGTAAACATGAAGGAAGGTCAGCTGATTGTTCTTCTTCCTCAGGATAAAAAATATCTGCACAAATAAAACAAAAATCTACACAACTGAGCATCTCCATGTACTGGAACTGTTTTTATGAAAATGGTGATGTAAGTGTTACTAGCATAAATGCAACACACTGACTCACTTTAGTATCACTCTTTAACTCTTTAACCAGATCCACAAAATTGCACTAAATGTGTCACATGGTGGCAGAAACAGGAGATTTATTATTTATTAATTATTAGAGATAATTATGATTTCCAGAAATGTAATTTAGCAACATTAGTTTAGCAGAAATGAAGCTGCATGAAAATGTAGCTTAAAAATACGGAACAATTTGAATAACTAAACTCTAAATCAGGTTAATTAAAAGTCATAGAATCATGACAATGGAGGAAATGGTAAGGAAATAAAAAACCCTTCACTTATCATTATTATTATTATTATTATTTTCTAGCTGTAGTAATGATTGTGTAGTAATACTTATTTATTTCTTGATGATAATATTCATTTTACATCATTTTACTTCAGTCATTCTTTATTTTTCCTGTTTTAAACTTTAACTAGGAGCTGGTTGACGTTTGCAGCAGAGAAACATAATGCAGCAGTAAAAGCCTCGTGTTTTATGAGAGGAGAGACTAAATACAGATTTAATGGTAATTTTATTTTAAAAACAGCAACACTAACTACAGGTAATTTGACCTTAGTTATCAATAAAACCAGTTATTGTTTCATTGTAACAGGCAGAGATGTTATCAACAAGCAAAGCAGACAGCTGCTTGGGCCCCAAAGCCTCTAGATCAGTGGTGTGTAAAGTCAGGCCTCGAGGGCCACTATCCTGCATGTTTTAGATGTTTTCCTGCTTCAACACACCTGATTCCAATCTGCAACATCTCAGTCCAGTGGAAGCCTGCTAACAACCCATTCATCTGCATCAGGTGTGTTGAAGCAGAGGAACATCTAAAACATGTTGGATATTGGCCCTTGAGTCTTGGAGTTGGACACCCCTGCACTGGATAACAAACAAAACCTATAATTTGTTGGTCAACAAAACAAATAACGAGGAAAACAGTGACTGAATATGAAGAAAAGCTATCTAAGCATTGATTATTTAATAAAATGATGACAAACGCTATATGGGGGCCCCAGATAATGTTTGCTCTGGGCCCCAACAAATCCTAGGATCACCTCTGGTCACATGTCCATTCTGGATGTGCTTCATTGGAGGTCACTGTTTCCCTCCGTCATATTTGTCTGAACACGATGCAACAATAAAAACAAACAATAAAGACAGTGTATGTAATAAACTGGAGACAAAAACTAAACCAGGAAGAAGAAGCCAAAACAAAACAAGCGCCCCCAAGTGGCCTAATTATCTCATACGCACAGTGTCCATGAGCTCTATGACTTTGGAGAAGTAGAACCACCAGCACACTCTCACCATCTGTCCAATAAACACACACAGTGGAGAGTTTTCACTTTCCCTACTCTGGTATGCATTTCACTGTTCACATAATACATGAATATTTTACACCTACACTTTGATTTTCTTTGTTTTATGTTAGAAAACTGTCACATATACAGAGATATTTCAACAGCACGCAGCATATATGTGTGTAAAATGATAAAGAATCAGTAGATTTACCCTCATGGCCAGTGGATTGTCGCTATAATCGACTGGTTGACACAATAAACTGTATCTGGACAAACAAGAAGTGGCTGTAAACTGTAAAAAAAACCAGAACATGTTCTCAGACTGGATGTAGATTCTGGATGATACATGTGTTACTTATGTCTCAGAATATTAGTGCGATTCATGTGTAAAAAGCCCGACGCAGATTTTCTGCCATCTGTCGAATGTTTCTGTTATAATGCAGTTACCTCATAGAGCATGTAGGCAGACAGGCAGACCATGGCAAAATTATAAACAATCAGAACAGGCTTGAGGTTGACAGGATGCCTCTTTGCCATGAGCTTTGGCCCCACCCAGATAACAATCAGGTAGCACAAAAATATGCAGGTAATTGGTGCAGGAGAGTAGACCAGCAGCCAATTATCTGTCCTTTTGTCTATACAGAGAAACATGACAGGAAAGTGAAAGTTATATGCAGCTGTTTGGCAAAACTATGCAAAGTTAGAAAGTTGACATACAGTTCTAAACCTAAAAATGAGCCAAAAATAAAATCCTACCTCCATTTTCCAGAATTCCTTGGTAGAATAATTGGACAGTCTGCCACACGGTGACAGCCTTGTTATCCTGAGATGAAAACACATGAACAGGATAAACCATTAGTTGCTAGCAAGAGCAAAATCAGGCCAAACATGTCCATTTAAAGACGGCAAGAATCAAAAAATAATATACGCTGTTGTCTAAAGGACGGAAATAGAAATAAATACCAGCTGTAGTTTTGGAGGACGGATGACGGGAGATTCTATCGGACAGAGACTTTGATGTAATTCACTGCTGCAAGTGTTTCAGAGCATTTTATCTAAAATGAATTATATCCCATAGTTTGTTGTTTAAACATGTTAAGAAGTGGGTGAAACAGCGTGGTATAACAGATGACTTCAGGTCAAACAGGCACATCAAATAACCAAAAACACTCCATTAGTTTATCAATGAGCTTGTGTGACATGTTTTCATGTGAAGATTGTCCATTTGAAATAAATCAAAGTTACAACTTGATCAACAGTTTGTTGCCTGTATGCAGTTAATAACGAGACATGTGACGTCTTTACAAATGCTCGAATGTCCACAGAGACTCTTCTGTGTTCTGATGATCAGTTACAAACTCACCTGCATGAAATATTTCATGTTTCATTTCATCATCAGCAGTAAACGTCAGGCTTTCAGTGGGGCGTTTGCATGTTCTCGTTGTTTCCTCATGCGTGTTGTGTTAACTGGTAATTCTAAATCGGTACTAGGTGTGTGTGTGTGTCTGGATTTAAACCCTGAGATAAACTGGCAACCTGTTCGTGGCGTCTCGCCCAGTGACGGCTGGAGACAGACACCAGCACCGCATGACTAAACATGGAACAGGAAGGTGTTTAAACGTCTTTCATAACCTTTGATGACATAATACAAGCAGGGGATTTATTATGATGCATCAAATATCTATAGAAATGTTTTACAGGAAAGGTTTGGATCTTGTGTTGTGTTGACTTTGTTTCACCTTTCATACTTCAAATGGCCGAATTAATTCTTCAGATTTTTTAAAAAACAAGTTCCCATTAGACGTTGGGATGAATGGATGCGAATTCCCCTCCAAACATACGAAACAATTTAGAGATTTAAAGCAACATATGTTTAAAGATTTTACCCTCTTCAAAGGTAGAAAAACACCCCCTCGCACATTTGATTGAACCACCCAGTGATGATCTGGATTATAATTCAAGGATTATATTTGCTAATCCAGATGTATCACTAGTTAATGGATAATACCTAATAATCCCCTCGATGAATGGCTGTCTGATGTATAACATGTAACGGTGCTTCCATCTAGTGTCTGAGAATCAACCGTCTCTCTTTCTTTTTTCTTGTACGTCTCAGCTGAGAACTGACTAGTAAATGTTGTTTAATCTTGAGCGCCCCCTTGTGGTCTTCCCATTTTCATCATCCTGACCAGAAAAGGATTCACTAAAGGAGAGATGGAACTTTAATTTGCTGTCCTTCAACAAATAGATTTTTTAAAAGATGTTACATAGTTTGAATTTATTGTTTTTGGATTTACTTTCAAAATGATGTCATTTCTGAGTGCAAACATAAAATCTGGGGCAAAACCAAATCGACAAGGACAGTTTCAGAGTTATTCCTGCAGAAATGATCCACAGTTTGGGATATAGAATCTATAAACAAGGTAAGTGAGATTCACTTTACTCAAGCTACAGTCTGATGTTCATACAAAGCTACGTATTTAATCCTCACCTGCTGCTTTAATAAGGATTTACTAAAAAAAAAAACCTGTTGAAATCTAACATGTAAGAATACTGAAGTATAACTAAAAGGAAAAGCAGGAACATTGCACCATGTGCGACTGTTTACACTATAGATGTTGTTTTAGACTGCCTCTCACGCAGGATCTGCTGAGCCCCCCCCTCCCAGTTTAAACATTTGCAGTCATTAAACACACAGATTTACAGTTTGAAAGAGGCGCGACAATAAAAACTGATGGCTAGTGGTAAGAAATCACTTTATATCTGTATTAATAAGAAAAACAATCACTTTACCGTCATATTGTTGTCACGTTCTGTCGGATTTAGTTATTTATTCTTAGCTGTCTGCTACATGCTGCATCTAAGACTTAAGCAGCTGTGAGGTCATCGACCTGCTTCACTGTGTGTGCGCGTACCTGTGTTTGATCTGACATATGGCCAACCAGCTAAATCTCACGCTAAAAGTGTTATTTCAGGGACACGGAAGGATGCAAATAGAATATGCACCGGAATTATCCAAAAAAGTATATATACTATAATATACTTTTATAATTGCAAAGTTCAACTATAAATAATTACAGCCACCACAGATGCTGTAGTATTGTTTTTATTTATTTGTATGTCATGCGTGTAATTATAGAACTACAATGTAGTTTATTCATCATAACAAGACAATTAAACAATGTACCACTATGGTGTACAACTACCTGTATGAGAGATTAATAATACAGCTGTAAACACCTTTTAAATCAGTTACAATGCATCAAGTAAAGAACAATTTGGACCAGTTTTCTTCTATTCAGTGTATAAACAGTGTCTAAAACTCTTTATTAATACATTATAATGTGTTTGGAATTAGTAGTAAAGTAATAATGAAGTATTATTTAAATCCTTTTTAAGGCAAGTCTTGTTGTAAATGGTACCTAATAGTGATTTGAAACATTTAATATAAGGAATTAAAGTCAAACAGATGTTTAAACTGACTTCTGAACATCTGATAAATCTAAATCACTGAAGAGATGAATAAACTGAATCTGCTTTACTCTGTAATCTGACTGAGATCAGCTGAGCAGCGTCACACAGCTTCAGTCTGTCTGTCTGGCGTCGGTAACTCAGTGTCGTCTCGTCTCTCCCTTCATGCATCCATCTGCAGCTTCCTGAAAGCAGGTTTCACACTGCAGACTTCATTAGTGGGAGAACACGAGGAGACTTGGCAACTCGTTGGGTTTTTTTTTCTGCTTCCTAACAGCAGCTCGAGGTGTGGAACTGCTCGCCGAGCAGCCGGATCACTTTGTAAAGCAGATTTAAAGGAGAACGCCCGTTTTTTGCAATTGGGGCCTTATTTATTCTGTGAGATGTGTTTTACTCGTCATCAGTGGTACTTTTTTGCGATTCGGATTCGTCTCAGAGATTTTTGATTCACACGGCAAACACCTAAATGCCAATAAATGAGAGTCAGTTGGGCCTGCGTTCGCCGACCCTAAATCGGTTTAAAATCAGTTCAAATCCGTTATTTTTTTAATCTGGCCATTTAGATACTCTATTGTTTTTTCCGTTCCAGTGCCATTTTGAATCCTGCGCTCATAGAAATGATATTTGTTACAGTTACGGGAGAGTGACGTCATCTCTCCGCGCGCCCATTCTAGCGGATTTCTTTGGGCTTCCCAGTGTTTCCCTCCGAACGCCCAGTGTAAACAAAGGAAGCTAAGCCACTGCACCAATAGAATGGGCGCGTGGAGAGATGACGTCACTCTCCCTTAACTGTAACAAATATCATTTCTATGAGCGCAGGATTCAAAATGGCACTGGAACGGAAAAAACAATAGAGTATCTAAATGGTCAGATTAAAAAAATAACGGATTTGAACTGATTTTAAACCGATTTAGGGTCGGCGAACACAGGCCCAACCGACTCTCATTTATTGGCGTTTAGGTGTTTGCCGTGTGAATCAAAAATCTCCGAGACGAATCCGAATCGCAAAAAAGTACCACTGATGACGAGTAAAACACATCTCACAGAATAAATAAGGCCCCAATTGCAAAAAACGGGCGTTCTCCTTTAAGTGATTCGTGAGAGAGAATGTTTACGATTAAAGAAAAAAATAAAAAAAACATTTGGTATCTGACACCCTAAAACTAAAAAGTGAACTTCCATCTCTGTCTGTGATTGGTGTTAGTTAAAGTGGTGATGATAATGATGTCGAATTGTATCAACACCAAAATTATTACGATTTTGTGTTGGTTTTTCTGTTGGATTTCCAGGACTGTAGTGATGAAAGGAAGAACCGGGGTGGTGACGGTGGTAGGCTGGAGTCGTCGTCTTGGCGGGTACGTCGCCCTCGTCTACCTTTTCATTTTGTCTCCGAGCGGGGTTTGACTGAGGCGGTGGAGCAGCGTTAGACTGGGAAATATAAGAATGAAATAAACACATTAATACAGGAAATGTTCATCAGGATCATGATTTCGTTGATTTCAGTTCTTTTCTTCAGGTCGATGATCTCACACACGTTTTTAAATCTAAATTTGGATTTATGTCCATTTTATTTGGAGGACAAATTTCACTTTGGACACGTTGAAACTTTTGTTTCTAAACTCATCACTCACAGAGCAGTTGCAGATGTTGTTTTTATAAGTGGCTCTGATTGCGCCCTCGACATAAGGGTAACGCAGGAGACTGTAAGGCAGCACAACGTGGAAGGTGAGGAGACCACACCTATAGAAAAACATAGAAACATATATATAGTGAGTAAATTGTTTCTTATTTTACTCACTGTTATGATCTCTGTGTATCTTTAATCAGGTGATCACAGAAATACATCACGAACTTTAATTGAGACTCATTGTGTCTCAGCTAATCTCTGGGATTGTGGGTTCAGGTCTGTAATGAACCAGGTCTACCTCTAACGGACTCAGATGTCAGTGATTCAACACTGTTCTTACCTATCGTAGATCAGGAAATCATCTTTGTCACCATCCAGAGTCTCCCAAGCATCAGTTTGTTGAGCAGACTGCTGATACACGGGGACTCCAGGGGGCGCTCGTCTCTTCAGCTCCCAGTACATCGCTCTGGATTTCTCCTCCAGCTCATTCACAATCATGAACGACACGTCCGTGATGTTGCTGCGAACCAGTTTATCACGCAGGTTTCCAATTCTAAAAATACAAAAAAAAATCACCGACGTCAGTCATTTTATTTACCTGCTTGTTTTGGTTCAGAATCACATGGAGCTGGTGTCTGTCTCCAGAGGGGTGAGGGGCGGGGTCACATCTGGACAGGTCCCCAGTCCATCACAGGGCCACACATAGACAAACAACCACACACACACCTAGAGACAATTTAGAGTCACCAATTATTCTTGTGCATGTTTTTGATTTGTGGGAGGAAACCAGAGTCCCTGAAGAAAACCCACACATGCACGTGGAGAACATGCAAACTTCATGGGTTTCAAACACAGGACCTTCTCTCAACAAAGAAACAGTGCTACCCACTGCACCACCGTGCAGCCCTACAAAATAAGTAAGTTAGTTTCTCTCCTTGCTCATTTCAGACAGGTTTAGGAATCACAGCATACTAAGAACACACCACAGGAAGTAAAATCCTCGAAGGAACGTTACTGGAATTGTATTAATTTTTTAGAATTCGCAGATAATCCAGCAGAGGGTGCTGTAGAGTTGCAGGTTGAGCTCCTACAAGTGCTCTCACACCTCAGAACTCTCTAATTTTACATGGATTAAGTTTTTATGCTTTAAAAATGTTAAATTATATAGAAAAATTCAGTGTAATGTATCAGATTGTATTAAAATAATATATTGCATGGATTTCTTACGTGGACGCCTGAGTGAGACATAGCTGTCAAGCGGCCCTCAGAAGAGCAACTGCAACAACTTTTCCCAGCTGCTTTTGCATCGGTGCCACGCCCTTTATTTCCCAGCGTGGGGCGGGTTTGCAGATACTGGAAGCATTTTTGTCCCCCTCCACTAAAAGAGTTGAGTGTGTGGCCCCCAGCAGGCCTGGCAGGGCTGCACACAGCCACAGCGTCAGCAGAGAGCGCATCATCACGACGCCCTGTCTGCTCTGACTCGTCTCCTGAAAACAAAACCAATACATATCAAACACATGTTGATGAACGTGGAAATTGTGTTTTATTGTTTTTTATTTGGGGATTTTAGTGAATTTAAAGAAAGGCAGAATAAAGAACAATCTGGGATTCAATCAGTAGCTGATTTTTTTTTTTCAACAATTCTGCTCTCAAAATAAACCAGAGACTAAACGCTCGTTGTCTGTGTCATCGCATGTGGAAATAATCAGCAAAAAACAGAGTTTATTATTGTGTGTGCAGCCAATAGAGTGAGGAATGTCACAGGGACAAACAGGAAACAAAGAAAAGAAAGATGTTTACAGTCTGAACGCTTTCAGAATCATAAGGTTTGTTTCTTTAGATAATTACAGTCTTTATAAATATTATAGATGTTGTCTTTAGTTTAAATATATTTATCACAGTCAGGACAATCGCTGTCTGGTTTAAACCTGATTTCTTTTTTTTTAAGGTAAAATTTGTATTTTTCTACAGTTGATCCTAATTTTACCCGAGAGAAAAGAAAAGACAAGATAATAAACCACAAGCTCTTACCTCTGCTCTCCTTCTGTCCCACACAGGAAACCCTGTTGTTTTTAAAACCTCTGAGGTCCACTAAGCACTTCCCCCAAAATAAACAAAGAGGGGGGGGGGGGTGCTTCACCTTTAATGACACCTAAATCATGACAAAACATTCTGTTATGCCTAAATTTGTGGTCTAATCGTCCCGTTTTCTAATTATTCTTTCTTATCTGATTAAAAAATGTCCATCAGAGTGTCTGTGGTTGAACTGTTCATGAAAAGTGCTTCACTTATCATCATCTGCATCCTGCTATATTCAAACATGGGCTACATTTCCTGTTCATAGCTTTGAAATAGTAGAAGTCTGAAGTGAGATAGCTGGTTAGATGAGATGATGTGTTCATCATGTGTCACATGACTGAGGAAGCATCACTAACATGTATTTGTGGGTTTTATTTGAAAAAATTCATTTGATTTTGTTCTTCTTCTGCTCATCTTATTTGTGTTTGTACATGTAAAACGATCATATGATCACTTTTCTGTGCAGATTAAGAATTTTCCCCTTATTAAAAACATCTAATCAGTCTGCAGGTTAGATGAGTGAAGTTATAGACACGTCATAAATAATTCTAGGAGGGATCAGAAATAAAAAGCTCTGGCGTTTCCTGAATCTTCTCTGCCAGGTTTTCAATGTTTTTTTGCTTAACTCGATGTTTTTGCTGTTAAAATCAGGTAACAAGCCAGCGACAAAACAAATATCAGGTCTGCAGTGTGGGTGATTTGCTCAAAGTCCATCAGGAGCAAAAGTGAACGTGTCAGCTGACTGTGGTTCCTACAGCTGCTGCGTTACAGTGGATGTTTTTACTGGAGATGAGTGATTATTCAGTGACCTGAGAAATGCAACACTTTGATACTTAGAGATTTCTGTTTACATTAAACCCCATAGAACATGTTATTCTTCCATAAGAAAGTCTATTCTTCCAGGATCACGGCAAAATCCTGACAAATGTAATCAGTTTCTGGAGAAACAAAAGGTCTAATTGTCTAGATAATTACATCTAGAGTCTAAAACTAAATTGAATTGCTTATCACAACAAAAATTTGACAAAAGTGATCAAATCCAAAATTGTTCAAAAGCTTTATAGGTTTATATTTTGACACCAAAACTCCAAATTCAAACTCTCATTAACATAATTCCAGTTTTCTTCACACACAAACCCAAGTAAATATTAACTGACGTAGAAGTTGTTTATACCCAAGATGCATCTCAATTTACTCGACTCTGAAATCCCGATATTTAATATTGTGTAACGGAACCAGTGAAACTTACAGATGTGGGACATTTTACCTTAAAACAAGCAGCAAATTCAAAAACTTTTGTGCAAATTGTTTGTCCACTGAACTCACTGAGAATGTGTGTCACACGTCACCTGAGCTAATCTGTCTGCTGGTGCAGTCACAACCAGCTGATCACAAGACCAACCGTTTCTGTTGAGACAAACACGCTGATACTTCAAACTTTTGATTTTTGCAGGGAGCATTAGGATTTAACACCCATTAGTTCTCTGGAAGATCACATGATCCCCAGGCCCAGCTCCGCCAGCTCCTCGCAGCTCATGTCAGTGGTCACCATGATCTTAGTCTCCAGGCGGTTACACAAAGTCCTGTAGGAGGGCAGCGGGTATCCGATCTCTCTCAGGTACTCGTAGCCTTTGGTTCCAACAGCGCAGCGGATCTTTCGGGCTTTCATGATGGTCTCTGGAGACCAGACGGCTCGACGCGAACGCTTGGTGAGGGACAGAGACCTGACCTGGTCTTCGTACAGAAAGTTCTGGAGACCTTTCTCGATCCGATCGAGTCGGTACAGTCGCCTCTTCATCTCCTCTGCCTATAAAAAACACACATGATCTTAGTTTACAGAAAACAAGCCTCCCAAAAACAAGAAAACATTTATACAACTTGCAAAAAAACAACAACAACAAAAACTTAAGCATCCTACTTCTCTTTGTAGTCTTGCAGTGTGCTGCATCTCCTGCTCTAGTTTCTTCTTGAGAAGCTGACACTGCGTGCAGGGATGCTGATCATCAGCCGTCCTTTCTGCCTCCTCCTCCTCCTCCGTCCCAGGCAGGGGGGTGCGTCGGGCGTAGCCATGATCCCCAAAGTTTAGCTCCTTTTCCACTAAAAACACAAACAAACTGGGCTTAAAGCAACAAACACTTGATCTGACAGATGTTACAAAACTTGCTAATATGCTGCTTCAACCTGAATGTTTTATATCAAGTGATGACAGTTTCACAGAGTAAAACAGATCTTATAAACCAGGTCCAGTTTGTTGAATACCTGGTTCCGGTTTCAGTGGTAGCAGGATGTATGGAGACGTGACTGCGGGATAAGGAGGGTCTCCAACACTGAACAGGGTGGGGATGGCATTAGGCTTCAGCTTCTTCCCCCCAGCTGGAGACCTGGCAATCTCCTCAAACTGGCTCTGCTCAAAATGATCCTTGAAGAAACAATAATCACAACAAACTCATTAAAACTTTCAGAGCCGTCTATTTATACACACAGAACCACGACAGCGTCCCAGGTAAAATTACCTGACACAGTCTGGAGTGAGGAGTTGGTTCAAAGTCACGTCGGCAGTTCACCACCCATTTCTTCTTACGCACCGGGTCTTTAGGAAACCTAAACAGCTGTTTTCCTACATTGGTCGAGTTAGAGCAGTTTGGAGCAGAGCAGCCACCCATTGTACACAAGTAGAGAAATTATAAATACAAAAAAAAATTTTCATTAAAGGTGTTTTGGCTCACCTTAGACTTTTAACCATTACTTTTAGCAACTACTTATTAACAATGCAGCGTTGAAACTAAATCAAATTCACGTTACATTTGAAATTGTGGAAACTAAAAAAATAAATCCAAGACTTTCTCACAAAAAAATTAACGGAAACGATTTAAAACACTTAAAACAGACGCAATTTAAGATGAGTTTATTTGAGCCAAAATGGCGCACGTCTCATCGGCTTTAATTTCAGTGACGTAGGTGCATAGGTGTCTTCAGTAAATGCCTGGTGGAAAAACTGTTTTAAAAACTAACGGACAAAAAGTAAAAAATAAAAGAATATGTATTGGAATTTTAACATGAATGATTTTTTAATTTGTGTTATAAAAGGGTTTTTGTGTTTTTTGTTTAAGTGTTTAATTTTGTTTTTACTTATTTACAAGTCCGAGCATCGCTAGTACTTTCTTAAAGGACCCCGAGAAGCACGTTGAAGTGTTTACGGGGGAAGCTGCGAACGGTTGAAAACTAAAGAACCTATTAGATAAGAAAACGAACCTTATAATTACAATAAGACAAATACACAACTAACGAAGTCTTGATTTACCAAAATTGAAACTGTTATGACGTAACTCGCCAAACCTTGTAGCTGTCGGTAACTTTGAAGAAAACGTTTCAGTGGCGGGATTCAGACCAACATGTCATCTTCGCTGATTGTTCCAGTCATTGATGTGCATAGTGATAATTTCAAGGAGCTTTGGCCTGCTTTGGTTGTTGCTATTAAAACATGTTCCTTCATTGCGCTCGACACGGTGAGTTTATCCTTGTTTGGACGCGCATTCAGACGTGCACACTAACTGTTCTGAACTGATTTATCTGAGATTTTGGATAATTTCTGACGAGATTAGATGTGGTAAAAATATCAGCTGTGTGTTATTGCAGGAGCTGAGTGGTCTGGGAAACAGAAAATCCTTGATTGCCGAGTGAGTACAGACTTCATCCTTTCACATGTGGCATCAGTTCCAGATGTTCCCCAGCTGTGCTTTTCCCCTGACACCTGCTGCTGTGTTTCAGATCCATAGAAGACAGATACAAAGCAATATGCCACGCTGCTCGCACGCGCTCCATCCTGTCTTTGGGAATCGCCTGTTACAAGAAACTTGAAAACAAAGTAAAAAAGGAAAATAACACGTTTATAGACATGTAAAATTTGTTTTTATTATTTGATTACACAGCCCTTTATTTATACTGTGAACATTATCTGTCAGGCTCCAGACACTTACCTGGTCCAGGTGTATAACCTCACCTTGCTGTGTTCAGAGGAGTACATCATAGAGCCCCAGTCGGTCCAGTTCCTGGTGCAGCATGGATTTGATTTTAATAAGCAGTACAGCCAAGGAATCCCGTACTGCAAGGGTAACTGTAAGGTGCTGACGCTTCTCTGTTACAGTCTGATCTGTGTTACACCTCGGCATCTTTTCTCATTTGATCTGTTTATCCTCAAGGGAGAAGCGGATGACCGTGGCGTCCACATCCGAGCGTTGTTCACTGAGCTGCTGCGTGCCAGGAAACCTTTGGTGCTTCACAACGGCCTCATCGACATGGCCTTCCTTTACCAGGTACCAAGAATTCTCTCTTTCTTCTTGTTGTGTTTCTTTTCTTTTAGATTTGATCCTTTTTAGATTTAGCCTTTCTTTCTTGCATGGTGACGGCTCTTCCCAAATATTCTAGTTAATTTAAAATATATTTTTTGTTCCCATGCAAGAGTTTTTATGCTCACCTCCCTGAGCGCCTGACCACCTTCACAGCCGACCTGTCTGAAATGTTTCCCGCCGGCGTTTATGACACCAAATACGTGACTGAGTTTGAGCTGCGGCTGACTGCCTCCTATCTGGAATACGCCTATAAGAAATGGTAAGAATTGCTTTATAACATGTGACACAGTAACATGAAGATCCCTTTAAAAAGTTCTGGTGTTTTTATCATGCGTCTGTCTTTTCAGTAAGCTGGATAACAGTCGCAGTGCCGCTTCGGTTTTAACTGAACCTCATTTTCACATCGAGTTTTGTCAGTACGCTGGTCACATGTCCACCTATGTGGACTACAGAGAATGTCCTGCTGTGTCCTCAGCAGAGGGACAAACGGACATCTGCCAACGCTTCTCGGTGAGTTTCAAACTTGAAGTTCAGTCCATGTTGATTCTGCTCAGGTTTTCTTTCAACAGACATTCATAGTTATTTTAAAGTCACGGCAAATAGAAAATTCTCCCCTCTTTCAGTTTTACTGTTTCATGTTTCGAGACATAAAGAGAAACAAACTGAGTGAAACTTTAAGTCCACCTCATGATCAAACAGCCTCAGCAGCAGGAAGTCTCAGTTTTCTGTCTGACTCTATCCGTCTCTCATGACATCATGGAGGTTTTTACTGCTCTTCTTTACGTTGTTGCTTCAGTTGAGTGAATTTGGTGAATATTTGTTTCTGTTCAGCTATCGTAAAGTCTCTCCACAGCATGTCAGTCAGGATGAGGTCTGGATTTTACCTGGACTGTTTCCTTCTCCAGGCGTTCTGGTGAGGATTAGTTGCTGTGTGGGATCATTGTTCTGTAGTCTGATCCAGTTTCTGTCAGACAGACTCGCGTTTGACTCCAGAACACTTTAATATCCAGAGGAATTCCTGGTCGACTCAAAGACTACAAGCCCAAACCATCAACCCTCCACCACCGTGCTGACAGTTAGTTTGAAGCAGGGGTGGGCAACTCCAGGCCTCGAGGGCCACTATCCTGCACATTTTAGATGTTCCCCTGTTTCACCACACCTGATTCAAATCTGCAACCTCTCAGCAAGTCCTATAGAAGCCTGTTAACGACCTGTTCATCTGCAGCAGGTGTGGTGAAACAGGGGAACATCTAAAATGTGCAGGATAGTGGCCCTCGAGGCCTGGAGTTGCCCATCCCTGGTTTGAAGTGTTTGATTTTCACCAAGCATGGTGCAGTGCATTATGGGTAAACATCTTTATTTTGGTCTCATTTGTCCATATCCTTATCGTAAGCTGATAAAGACCAGGTCATTTTTTATTCTGTCCTGATACATGAAACTATAGAACTGGAAGAGGACGGACGTTCTCTGTACTGTGTCTCTCTGTCCACAGAGGGACTATACAAACATCTAATCAGAACTGTGAAGGTTTAAAGTAATGGGTCCATCTTTGTGCTTTTTCTTTTACCAAACAGGCTTTCGGTTGGTGTCCAAACGGCACCAAGTGTCCATTATCTCACGACACAGACCTTATCATCCTGCAGGATGAGAAATGCAAAGATGACAAGAGGAAGAAAAGGAAGAGGCAGAGGGAGAAAAAGAAAGGTGGAGGAGGAGCAGCAGAAGGTTCCTCTGTGTTTGATGGCGCTCCAGAAAACAAAAAACAGAACATGGAAGTCGATAAAGAACCACCAGCTACAGAATCGTATTCAGACTCTTTGCCTCAGATGGACGGAGACAGAAACACCAAACAGGATGAAGAGCAGGAGATGAAAACAGACACGGAGGGAAACGGAACATGGGAAGACAAACCAGGTCCCAGAAACTCTGAAATCTCAGAGGAAAGTCCTGGTGATGCTCAGAGGAAGAAGTCGTGTGACGCAGGAACACATCGAGCAGGGTTTGATGCCTACATGACAGGATTTATCTTTGCCCACTCATGTGCCGTCATCAAGGAGGAGGATGGAACAGGAAGCGAAGAGACGCCAAAGCCGTGGCTTCCTGATTGTATTAATAAAATCTATCTCAGCGGTAAGGCAGCTCCCCTTAATGTGGTGAAAAGCACCTTCTCCAAATCGTCCAAAGCTCATATTCAGAAGATGGAAATGGTGTGGAGTAAGAAAAAAAATTAGGTTCAGACACTTTCGCTGCATCGAGCTCAAGAAGTGACTCAGATTTTAAGCCAAATACCTCGACTGTAGTTGGATTCCTGTACATTTTTTTTAATTAAGTCAAAAATTGACCCAGTTACTTCAAATTTATATAAAGCTACGAGATGCTCGACTATTTTATGGCTATTTGTTCCTAAATATGATCTTCAAACACTTTTTAGTGAGCTGAACAGTTTTGTGAAATTGGTTTTGTTGTCACGTTTTCTTTTAGTTCTATAAATCAAGTCGGTTAACGAGCATCACCCTAGAAATGAGGTGATATTTACTTGTCTTTATGTTTCTAGTGGCAATAAAAGCTCCTTTAAGATGATTCTCTAGTCTGTTTTTATTTATTTGACACAGATTTGTAACCTGAATGTTCGTGTTATGATGGAGCTGTAAATATTTGCATCAAGATTAATGGCAATTCATCGTGGAAGAAAAAAATCTTTTTGTTTTGTTTAGAACTGAAATTAAAATAAATATAGCAAAAGCCAGCAGCATCAGCAGGTGAAGGTTAGTTCAGAATACACACAGACGATAATGACTTGTTTATTTGACTATTTACTATCAGTTAACTTGTGTTTCCCCAAAATAAAAGACTGTCAAACTACAATCATGTGATCCTTGATACACTGAGCTCTGACTACTCTGAGGTCCAAAACAGAAAAGTGAAATCAACATTTATAACCTCAAATTCAGTTGGAACAGAAACTAGTTTTATATGATGCAGAGTTGGTAGCGCTGCTGTCTTGCAGCGAGAAGGTCCTGTGTTTGTAACTTGGCCAGCATCTGCTAACCTTGCGCTGCAAGATGGATTCTCGCGAGATTTGGAGTTTTCCAAACCCAGATCTGGCAGCAGAATCAGGTTAAGGACCTGTATGGAGTTTGTATATATATTCTCTCCATGTATGTGTGGGTTTTCTCCGGGACTCCAGCTTCCTCCCGTAGACCAGAAATATGCTTGAGGTTAATTTGTAATTCTAGGTGTGAGTGTAAAACAACGTTTTTAGATCATTTTACACTAGGGGGCGCCAAAGCAACACCAGTCACATGCCGCTTCAGTCCGAGCGCGCGGAGAAGAAGAAGATTCTCCCGTCGGTAGGCAGGAAGGATTGTGTTGCAGTTCAGTCACCGACGGACTCGTGTGTCATTTATTACTGAAAGACTAGTAATTCATCCAGTTAGATTGTTTTTATTATTGTCTACAGCAGCTGAATGAGTGGACGACAGCCGTGTTTCTAGCATTAAGAAAATGTCAGCCGATGATATCGACTACAACATTGTGTTTCCAGATGCGGGCACATCAGGTGAGCACTGAACAAAACACACACAACCCTCATTTTACGTAGCCTGCGCAATGATTACATCCAGCTAAAGCTCCGTTAAAGAGGTCATTCCTTTTAGATGAGCTAGTTTAGCTTAGCTGGCTGTGGTTATCCTGCTAACGCCCTGTTGTCTTGTTTTCAGAGAGACACTGGCAGGGGACAAAGGAACCAGTTGTGATACTGCTGGGCTGGGCAGGGTGCAAAGACAAGCATCTCTCCAAATACAGCTCCATCTATAATGAACAGGTCAGAAGCAGGAAACTGGTCCTGATGGGTCCTGGTCTGTGTGTTTCTCCTCTGAATCAACTCCTGACATTTACTCACATTCATTCTTGTCTTCTTCACCTTTAGGGGTGTGTCACCCTCCGCTACACTGCTCCCCTGAAGACCGTCTTCATCTCGGAGTCGTTTGGCTACAAGGAGCTGAGCAGCTCGGCTCTCAAGCTGCTGGAGATCCTCTACGATTACGAAGTGGAGAACAGTCCCGTCTTCTTCCATATATTCAGTAACGGTGGCTTCATGCTGTACCGTTACATGGTGGAACTGTTGCACAGCGACAAACAGTTCAGCTCGCTGCGTGTGATCGGGGCCGTGGTCGACAGCGCGCCAGGTAGCGCAAACGTCCGTGGTGCCATGCGTGCGCTGATGGCAACCTTAGGGCCACAGATAAGCCCAGTGTTACGGTACGTCCTCTTGGCTCTCTTTGCAGTGAGCGTGTTCCTCCTGCGGGTCGTGTTATATCCCCTGACCAAGTTCATCCACAAAAACCACTACGACGCTGTGCAGGACAGGCCGCCCGCCTGGCCTCATTTCTTCTTATACTCCAGAGCTGACCAGGTCATCAGGCAAAGAGACATCGAGCATTTCATGGAGACAGTGAAGCAGAAAGGCGTCCCCGTGGACAGTCATGACTTCGTCTCCACTTCCCACGTCTGCCACTTTTGCGATTTCCCCGAGCATTACACTCGCATGTGCCGCAGCTTCCTGGTTGCTTGCATGAAAGACTTGGAAGGAACAGAAACAAAAAAGAGACAGCATGTTCAAAGTCAATGAAACTGGAAAGAGAAAAAGGACAATTTCAACCTTTTTTTCCTTTCAGTAGTTCTTAAACTGCTGAAAAACTGTGAAATTGGAACCTCATCTGCTCTGAACTACTGCGAGATATTAGCTTGAAGTTATGTCACACTCAAAGGGAAGGATCCACTCGTGTGTTGTTATTAATCTGCTCTCACATACTTGAGCACATTTCCTGCAGAAGTGTGTGAACTAAAGACTGAACTCTGCTTCCAGAAACTCTTTTGAACCACATGTCAGAACAGACGCCACACAGACAGTTACTACACACTGGAAAATTGGGAATGAAGTCTTTTTTTAGGCTAATTTAGTGCTGTGAAATGTGATGATTTGTAGACTAGTAGTAAACATAAACTGATGCAGCTGTTTGTTTTAATAAATGTAATCCATGATCTGTTTATTAGTAAAATAAGATTCCAAGGGTGCTCAGAATGAAGGTAGTGATATAATTTATTTCTTATTTATACAGGTATTTAAAACTGATGACTCATGGGGTAAATGAAAAAAAAAAAAACAAGTGTCGTTTTGTCTAAAACTGGTAAATTATACAGATTAAACCCGTGATACCATGTTAATTCAGTCTGGGAACAAAGTTGTTTGACAGTGAATGTAAATGTCGAGCACAACTCATGTGTTTTTAACTGATGTGCCTTCAATAAATCCGAATGCTCACAGTAAAATCTGTCTGCCTGCTTCTTTCAGATATTTAGTTTTTAACCTTTAATTTATGTTAAATGAAACAAGAGTACCGTGTGCAGTGGTAACTCTTAATTAGATGAGGTCATAATGAAATGAAATGAAAAATACTTTATTTATCCCAGAAGGGAAATTCAACGTTGTAGTAGTTTTTTTTTTGTCCAACAATAAAAAACAATAAGACAATAATATAATAATATAATAATAATGATCAAGGTCTGTTCTTGTTGTGGAGGCTAATGGCTGCAGGCAGGAATGATCTTTTGTATCTTTCGGTCTTGCATCGGACCTGAAGAAGCCTCTCACTGAACACACTCTGTTGTTTGATCACTGTGTCGTGCAGAGGGTGAGAAGAGTCCTCCATCATCTTCATCAGCTTGTCCAGCATTCTTTTTTGTACAATCAGCTCCAGCGGCTCCAGAGATACTCCCAGCACAGATCCAGCTTTCCTGATCAGTTTGTTGATTCTCTTCAAGTCTCTGGTTCTGATGCTGCTGCCCCAGCAGATGGCTGCAAAGCTGATTGCACTTTCCACAACAGACCTATAGAAGATTTGCAACATCTTGGTGCAGACATTAAAAGATCTCAGCTTCCTTAAGAAGTAGAGTCTGCTCTGACCTTTCTTGTAGATGTATTCTGTGAACACAGACTCACCCGAACTTCTTTTCTCCTAAAAGAGACTGAGTTAAAAGCTGTAGTTTAATTCAAACCTGCACACCATCCTTATGTGATCAGGGGTGTGTCTAGAAAATCTTTATGGGGGGGGGGGGGG
>SSNP01000058.1:1287855-1318271 GCA_006937955.1 Pachypanchax playfairii | reverse complement strand
GGGGGGGGGGGGGGGGGGCAGGTAGGGGCACAGATTTCCAAAAGGGTGGCACATGAAACCTTAAAAAATTAGTTTTTACAAAATTATAGACCCTTTATTTGTTGGAAGGAGTTTGTGGTGCTGCTACCTTTTACTGTGATCAACTTTAGGCAAATGTTGAAACGTAAGGTCTCTTGCAGCACGTCTGTCCCAGCAAACTATGTGAAACTAACGCTCCGGAAACTCCGGGGAACCAACAAGCGCCATTACACGAAAAATAGATAATGACCCTCTGATCACACCATCAAAATGTATGTTGACAACCCCCAATGTTATGGAGACTAATGAGATAAATTTGGAGTTTTGGGCCAGAGAAAGATCTACATATGATGGGAATAAATAAGATAATATACATTATTTACCTGAGAGTAAAAACCTTCTTGTTAAAGGAAAGAGGCTGTTTTATTTGCACCTAAATGTTCTGGATCAGGAATCTGAAATAACCAGGAGGTGGTTTTAGTTTTTCACACTCATCTGTGTTTTGGTAAATCATTAATGTTGTGGTTTAGTACAGTATAATCATGTTTCACCTGAGGTTAATGTCTAATGTTTTAAATCAGAATTAAATGAGTTTTTATAACGACGTGACACGTAACAGGAGACATTCTGCTCCTCTGTAATAATCTGACACAAGTTAATGAAGTTAATGACTCAGCTTTCTCAAAATAAAATGGAAGTTTAAACATTTCATTTGCACTTTAATGATTCAAAATTGAAAACAAAAAACCAACAGAATGAAACATCAAACAGAGTTTACAGTGGAGGTGGAAGATAAGAAGCAGCTAAGGCGTTTTTTAATTTATTTTAAAGAGGCCCTTCCATTAAAAATGGTTTTTCTGAGGTTTCTGTTGAATATTTTAGCTCCACAGGTGTTCTTACCTTCATAGTGGGTGTGAAAACAGGTTAACAACTTCTCTTTCAGTTTTAATCTCTCAAACTACGCAGGTGGCGATAAAACCTGAGTTCTCTCGAGTTCGAACAGCCTGTATCTGTTTCGTCACAACTCCTTTGTTCGTTAGTATTCGGCAGCTCCTGCAGTTGACACCACGCCTAGCATGCTGCTGGCTAAAAGCTGTAGCATCAGACGTAGCAAACAGGAAGACACAACGTCTGCTGTTGCCATGCACAACAGGGCAGGAAACAGTATTCCTTGCTCTCATAGGCTAATTTGTTAGCCAATCAGAGTCCAGCAAATTCAAATAATGAATATGAACGAGCTGCTGACGAAGCCTGACACGGAATGCGTCGGGAACAAGCTAAATTTTGACGCAGACAGATTGAAAGGTCTGTTAATAGGTGTTTCCTGACGTTTTTTAGATATAAAATGTTTCATATTACTGGTTAATACTTAAAAAATAACCACAAAGTCCTGAAATTTGTATGAAATGGCCTCTTTAACAGTTTTTATGTATGTGTATTTAAAATGTCTATTTTCTTCATATAATCAGTGTGCACACACAGACTGGAAGCTGGAGTTGGGAAAAAGAAAGATTTTTGAAAAAAACATTCCCCTTGCCTCCACTTGAGTTTTGTGTGTTTGGAGTTTTTTCTGTAGACATAAATTACAACTAAATAACCTTAAACAGCTTCAGCTGTTAGTCGAGTATGTAGGAAACGTCTTGTTCCTAATTTCAACCCCAAATCTGTTAGAACTGATCGCTGTTTCAGGTACAGAATTCCCACAAGCTGCAGTGATACACCTGTTTGATAAAAGCTCCGCCTTTTTAACAGCATTATAACTTTCCTCAGGAACCTGCTGCTTCAAATCTTAAACATGTTTTCTACTCCCTGGTGGAGAATGTTAGTAGTACAGGTAGCAAGTGTCAATTTTATTATTATTCCTGCTTGTAGTGACAAACAGCTTTCTATCAGTCTGTGGCTCTGTGATGAACTGATGACCTGTCCAGGTGTAGCCCCGCCTCTCACTGGATGACTCAGATTCCCGCAACCCTGAACAAGAACAAGCTGGTAATGAAAATGAGCAACTTTTTGTTTCATGGTCTCACGTTTTATCACTCTTCTTAGTTTAGTTCTCAAAAACATCTTGAGTATAATTCTGGTAGCTTTGAGCATTCAAGGCAAAATGAGAGAAAAAAAGATCCTTTTGATGCATTTTTTATTTTGAATTCAACCTCAAATAAATCAATCCTTTGATAATCATTTAAACTCCCTCTTACGACAATAAACACAAAAGGTATTCATGCTGTGGACAAACTGAAAAGTAAGTTTAGCAAAACTAATTTCATTATATGAAATAATTAAAAACTAATAATAATAATAAGAATAAGAATAATATAATAATATTTGAACGTAGATAAAAACGTAGATAAAAATAAAGAAACACCAGTATTCTAGTAGTTAGGAAATCTAAATCACAATCAAAGAAAAAAATAACGTAGAACTGACCAGATTTTTCTAGAAGTATCTACAGAGTTTTATTTGTCTATAGAGAGAAAAAAAAAATGCAGTCCAGAAGGAAAAAGGACAATTTCTTAAAACACAAACATATTTTCTGTGGGATTTCTTTTCATTCTGTGCAGCAATAATGCCAAAAATATTTCCTTTTACATTCTACACAACAATAAAAAGGAGACAGATCTGTATCATCTTCTTAAATATTTATCAGTTGAATTATGCCTGTGTGAGATTTCTTCCAAAAACTAATGGGCATATGAACTGATTTTTTTCTAGAACTTGTCTGAAAAGGAATTAGATAAAATTATTTCAATAACGAGTAACTGAAACTTGGAATTTTTCAGTCTACAAATACAATCATCTGATTTCAGGCATACAATAGAAATTGGCAAATTTGTTTCTGTAATATAATGAGTGATGCTGTAACAGTTCTCCTCCTGTAGAGGGCAGCATTGTCCCACCTTACCAGCTCCTTACTGAGGCCTTAACCTGCGCATCAACAGTTTATCCTGAGGGATAAAGATGGTCAAATATCAGCAGCTGTTTCTTTGCATGTTTTGTGTTTGAAAAACAAAAGGAAAGTGTGAGTACGCTGAGTAATAAAACACTTCTACACATAGACAATTAGCCTGTTCCTTTTGGCTAAAAGACAAAGAGAAGGAAGAATAACTGGGAAAGAGAGGATGAGAAGAAAAACGTCACGTAAGAACACCTCCCCCTCTTTTCAGAAACGCACTGGAAAGAAGAAATTACACCATGGAAGTTAATGAAGTCTCACAAGTTGATGAGGGGAAAATTGCAGTGAAGAGGGGTCAGCGCTTTCTCTTTAGCCTTTCCCTCTTCTGCGGGAAATGGCTGCGGTCAAGATCCATACTTTTAGAGGACGACAAGCACTCCAACACAGAGATGAAGAAAGAGGGAGATCAGGGAGGGGGGGGGGTGGCACCAAGATTAATGGTATTAAGTGGTAGCACTTGGCAATGTGGTAACATATCGTCCACATTCTCTATTTTGGGCTGATAGTTTCATAGACCTTGTCTTTACACAATGACTTTTAGCTGTGATTTACTTGATTCAAATAATCCTCGTGGCTTTTCATCATCACAAGACCTGCGAGCATCTTCAGTGTGGAGTCACATCAGGAGTGGGTTTATCAAAAAATACAATCAGTAACTTAAACAGTCTGATGTTTCTCTGCTTTGCACTTTGGACCGCTGGTTTTCATGCATCAACCAAAAACCTGAACATTTTATTTTATTTTGAAATACCCTCTGCAAATTGGAAGACCAACGGTTTTATTTACCTCTTTATATGGACACACTGACATTTTTGGAGTCTACCATGTGAACCCTGTTTTCTAGATCATTGGAAGGAGATGTGCATTTTATCTGACAGGAACATGCACGCAGGTAGCCGTGCACTCAAAGATATGATCTAATGGATAATCTCTGCGCCTGCCTCTCTGGTGATTTGGGCTGATTTGGTATAATGTTTGACATTTTGATTTTACGTCTGACATACTGTGATTTATGTGGACAAAGATTTGTCCTATTTGGAGCTACCCTTTACCCAATAGGTTGCAGTGATATATTTACAATAAAAAGGAGCTTGTGTTTCTGAAACCATCTTTTCTGTGTTCGGTTTTGCATTAATTCGACTGGTTTTGTAGTCCTCTTCCACCAGCATCTTCTCAGGTGTGTCCTGCTGTCCGTTACATGTGACACACACAGCGTTGAAACATTGCTTTTCTCTCCTGCTCAGCAGGATAATCCTTGTGATCAAGTTGAGCAGGGAGCCAACGAGAAGTCACTTGAGTCAAACTCTCTTTGCTCTAATGAGCAAAGTGTCCCATGGAAGCCACATCTTAAGACAGAAGCCTACCCCCAATGCACACACGAAAGTAAATGTGCACACAAACACCTTCAATGGGATGAAATCCAGAGGATTTGAATCAAAGACCAATCCGCCTTTGAGTAACTTTAAAAGGTCTCGTGGTGTTTGGATTGAAGAATGAAGAGGAAAGTCGATGTGTGTGTGCGCGAGTGTGCAGTTTGAGAAAGGGATCGGCTTGTTGGACCAGACAGGGAGCCCGTCATCAAAATCTCCCCTGGTCTATCTCAGTCCCTCAGCCTTCTACTTAAGACCAAAAGCGGCAAAAGAAGCGATGGAATGTTAGATAACGAGAGAAAAAAAGACAGGGAGACACAGAGAGCGGAAGATGGAAAGTGAGAGGAACAGCAGTGTGGAAGCCCCTCAGCATGTGTGCTGCATCTCTTCCACCGCACGGTGCGGCAGCTTGCCCCTCTCAGCCTATTCAAAGCGAGTGTGTGGTGGCGCAGGAGTGTGTGTGTGCATGTGTGTGTTTTTTCATAGATGTCCTTGAACAGAACCCCCTCGGCTCTGCGGATCCCTGCTGCCACTGGAGAACATTTGACAAGCAGCAGGCTCTTGTTAGAGCGCTGTCAAATTAAAGGTGTGTGTAAGTCGGAGTGTGTGTGAGTGTGTGTATGTATTTCAGACTCTCTATTCAGAGCCCTGTCAAATTAAAACTACCAAACAAACTGTGCGTGTCACACAGACAGGCCAGGTCCTGTCTGTGACGGCAGCAGCAGGCTTAGGGCTGCTTTGTCTCTGTTTGTGTGTGTGTGTGTGTGTGTGTGTTGTTTTTTTCCATACGCACCTTTCACTTGTTTGCAAACAAACAAATACATACATGATTGTGGAGGCGGAATCACATGGGTCATGTGTAAAGTTAAACACACGTTCAGCCTCTACAAAATGTTTGTTCTGATATATCACAGCACAGAAATCTGAAATGAAAACAATTTGTTACTTTGCAAAACTGATAAATATTTTCCGATCAGTGGATTTTTTCATTTAACGAAAAAAAAAAATCATGAAAAATGGAGGTGGATACTATGTATATCAAAAGATAAATGAAGATTAAAACACAAGGGTCTCTTACATGCAGGGGGCAGACACAGATATATATGCAGGCAGTCTTTATGTATATGGACTCTGCATCATTTATAGGATATCCAACTGTGTGTGTGTGTGTGTGTGTGTGTGTGTGTGTGTGTGTGTGTGCAGAGGCCTACACACATTTTCAGCATCAAAATTGGCCCATTAAATGGACTTCTCATTTCATCTCATTTTTCAAGGATTTTTTTTGCTTCTCCTCAGAAATGAACATTAAAGCAGTACTAAATAACTTTTAAAACTTTAAGCTACAGTTTTGAAACTTGTCTAAGTGGATACGCACCAAAAAACACGTTCAGCTTCATATCAGACACTCTCAACCCTCCGATGGCTTTACAATAAATGAAATAACTTCAGTAATTCAGGTGGCAACCGGAAGTGGTGTTCTGGTGATTTATGCTGCCCTGAAGAAAAATGCCTCCATGGTACGAAACGACACCTTATTTCATAATGAAATATCATTAGAAGTTTATACAGTATTCTTGTTTATGGCCAGTGTGTCCTGTTATTTATTTAAACATATTTTTATGATCCTTCCCTGATATTTTCTATATAAAAGCTCTCTGGGTCCTTGGCGGCCATTGTTGGGTCCTTCTCCTCTGGGTGTGTCCAAACATTTGCCTGTCGCTCTGACAATGTAAAGAAAGTAAAAATAACATCATATTTAGTGTTTCTGTCCTGGGAGAACTTATTTGTAAAATGTATTTATGGAAAAATATAGAAACCAAAAATAAATTATAAATCTGTTTACTGAAGTCAAGACTGTGGAACGACACATGTGTGTAGCACATGTCAACAGGCAGCATATTTCTGCAGAACACCGGTTCCAGCAGCAGCTGTCTGAGACACGACTGTAGAGAAGTTATTTAGTACTGCTTTAAAAAGTATTTGAAAATACTATATAAAGTTATGAAGTTACAGGTTATTGATCACGTGTTGAACTGTTTATGTTACTTATTAGAACCACTAAATGTTTTGGATTGACTGAAGATTGAATGAACGGTTACTGTAGCAGCAGATGTGATGTGTCTCTAAACATGATGTCAGACTTTTTTTACCTGCGATGAGTCTAAAAATGTAAACTGTAAGTAACAGAATGAATTGGATTAATCACTTTCATGTGACTGGTGCTGGAAAAAGAACCTGGGAATTTCTGATTCAGCAGTCCAGATAAACATCTTTTACGATTGAGATCTTCTGCTTCTCTGCTGGAAATGTTGGAAACCCATCTTTTTCAAGCTCTGACTTCATCAACAACAACAAGACCAGTACAGCAGGCTACAAAGAGACTGTTATTACAGGTTGGTGAAAACTGACAGGACACACAAAGCCGTGAGCCACCAGGAGACCAAGACTTTCGGACTGCTTCTACAGATATCTGGGTCTCTCTCAGCAGCTTGTTGAATTTAAACATGGTGATAAAATGCAATAAGTCCATTTCTGAAATCTCCTCTCTATGAAATATTCCCTGGTCAACCGTTGACAGCTGAGTTGCTGTTACCAGTTACTTCTGTTATAAGGGCACAAACTAAAATGCCTGGTAAATTAACAGATGGAGGTCAGACCATGCTAAGGTGAACAGAACTCTGCAACTTTCAGCAGCTACTGACCTTCATATGCCCTTGAGATGAGCTGAGGGTCAGTATGAGCCTCATGTCTCTATGTGCACTATGTTGCCAGGAAAATGGTACTTACCTGCCTGCATTGCAATATAACGTTTGGTGGAGGGAGGATTACTGCATGGGGTAATTTTTCATGGGTTGGACTCTGCCTCTAAGTTCCAGCACCAGCGTTCTGCATGTCTATCAGTGACCTGATCATCCAAACCAAGTGTGTTGAACGGGAGGTACATCTAAAACTTACAGGATAGCGGCCAGGGGTTTGACATAAGGGACTAAACTGGACTGTACAGAGTCCTGACCTCCACTCCAACAGCTCCCGCAGTTGAAACCACGCCTAGCATGCTGCTGGCTAAAAGCTGTAGCATCAGACATAGCAAACCAGAAGACACAACGTCTGACGTTGCCATGCACAGCGGGCCAGGAAACAGTATACCTTGCTCTCATAGGCTAGTTTGTTAGCCAATCTGAGTCCAGCAAATTCTAATAATGAATATGAACGAGCTGCTGACGAAGCAGCCTGACAGAAGGAGCTGAAACCACCCGAATTTTAACGCAGACAGAGTGAAAGGTCTATTAATCAGTGTTTCCTGATGTTTTTTTAGATATAAAATGTTTCATATTACAGGTTAATACTTAAGAAATAACCACAAAGTCCTGAAATGTGTATAAAATGGCTTCTTTAAAGACAAAACAAAAGATGGAGGCAGGTGAAAGCAGCATGCCAGCTCCCTCCAAGAAAAAAAAAAGATTTTTTAAACAATTAAGAAAAATATATGCGCTAGGTAGCGGAACAGTTTTCGGAATAATAGATCTTTCAATTCAGCCCAGATCTAAACAATTCAACTCTCTGGTCTCATAAGAAAAAGTAAATCCCTGGACATTGTTCACTAATTTCAGGGATTAAAAGCTCCTGTATATTTGTATTCATATTTTGGTGAGAGCTCATCCAAAATATCTGTTTTGGCCAATAAGGCCAGTGTTTTATACACACAGCTGTTTTCCTTTAGTAATGTTTCTACAGTAAAAAGAATAGTTCAAATTTGTAACTTTGCCTTCATTTGCAAAATGTTATGATTAATGCTGTTGCTGGAAGACTAATAACTTAAAAAGTTTTTTCCCCTTTATCTTGTAGCTGGGAAGCCGATTCATCTTAAAGAGTGATGAGAGGAGGTTGCCCTCTATGCAAAACGCATTAAAGCTAAATGAGGAGTCTATTAGTCAAATCTGGCTGATAATCCGTTTGCTGAAGGACCCTGGCTGCTAACTAAAAAGATTAAGACATGCAACCGCCACTGCGACCAGGATCATAACACTGCTCCCTGCCAGGTGTTCTGAATTTAGTCTAACTCAAACATCTGGACAGTGTAGTTCAGTTTGTTTTTCTCTCTCTGCACTGAAACAAACAGGCTTGGAAGTGCACGTACAGTTCACACCCCTGGCTCTCATCTACATACAGTGTCTCCCTGGCAGCTCACTTCATAGAATTAATTTGTTCCTCTCCACCCACTTTGTTGTGCGTCTGTGTGAAGAATGCACTGGGGACCTATGAGGAGGCCGTGTTTGTATGAACGTGGACAATTCATCATGGCTTGATTAACATGCGAGATCCTTCTCTCCTGCTCACGTTCCGCATGACGGCCCCGCGGTGATAATTACAAATAATTTATTCTTACTGGTTAATTAACCAATATTCTTTCCACAGAGTCCTGAAGATATGGAAAATCTTGTTTTTTTTCTTTCAGAGTAAAGCCACTCTTTAAAAATTGTATTTACTTACTTACATTTGCTCCTTGACGATAACACAAAGGTTTTATCTCACTAAAAGTTGGTCTTTATGTTTGATGTGCCGAGATTTCATAACCAAGTGTTATTAAAGAGTAATTTTCCAGTTTCTATATGCATAAAATTCACTGCTTTCATTTCACATCCCTTTAAAAGTATCTATTACTCTTTAGTTGTAAAAAAAACAAATGTTTTATCCAGTTATCTAAGTCACTTCTAGAAGTTTCTCTTTTATTTTTGATTTTTGGCTTTTAGTGACTCCAATTTGTTGTGTGGCAGAACTGTCTTTAGCCCAATAGGGATGTGATGCAAAGATGCTAAACAAGCGCTGGTATTAGTTTATAACTCTGAGAAAAGACATTTTTTGTTGATTTCAGTACAACAGTCACCGTTACATAGAACAAGTTCACAATAAACACTAAGAGATTTACTTATATAGTATGTACATATTATTTCACGTGGTTAAATTTGAATATTTACCTCGTGAATTGACAGGTAAATCTAAAATTTCCACTTTGTAAAAACACCAGAAACATTCAGAACTTAAGTCCATCTGGGGAAATAGAATGAAGAGTTTTTACTTCAACTGAATGACTGACTTTTTACATTCAAGAGAAATTGTGCTAAAAAGTTTTTTTTTTTTCAGTTGAAATTACACCTACAAGGTTCAGTATTTAATAAAACATTTAAAAGGTGAATTTCGCTAAAATATTTGCAGAAACTGCCGCCAAGTACGTAATTAAACAAATTGCAAATCCCAATTTTTTAATTTTACTTTCATGTCCTATTTAAAAGCATAAACCCTTATCCACCATTTATACTTTTTCAGAATGTGAAACAGGTGTTAACTGTTGTTACTGTCCTTCAAAAGACACACACGATTAGCTTCACTGGCTACTGGAATAAGTTATTCAAGGCAGGACGTACCCTGCTGGTGTGAAGCCCAGCTGTAGACAGTTGATGGCCCAGGGCAGACATCAATGTCCACATCATTTCAGACCTTGGAGCTGGTTGACCTGTGCCGGGCCTGTCTTGTTTCCGACGGCCGTTTGTTACTAATTAATGGACTGGAGCCCATTCTCTTGCACTGAGTGCAACACAAACTGCATGCATTAAACATGACCCCGCTTTCATCTGTCGCCACTGAGAGGAAGGCAAAAAAGGTGGAGATGGAGAGAGACAGAGCGGGGACAACAAAGAAACATGCACCTGAAATGTTTGCATGAAGGAAAAATACTTGAAAACATAGTTTTGATGACACTTAAAAATACAAGCGTACGTCTACCCACAAAAAGCTGAAGGAGCCTGTTGATTAGAAGAATTTCAATCCTGACCTGCACAGAGAACACTGAAATTCTCAGTCGTAGGACAATCTGACGATTTAAATCACAACTTTTACGAACTTTGTCCAATATGAAAACGCGTAGTAAGTTTGCGAAAAGCCTTTCAAAAGATTGTCCTTTTGTGGTGGAACGCGTCCTTGGTGGCCATCAGAAGACGCATGCATAAACACAGACAAGCACGCTCTGTAACACACATTAATGCATCAATTGCCATTATCCGAGCTGCTACCGATGGCAGGAGTGCCCTCACCAAGATCACCTCGGCTGACAAAAGTTAATTTGCACTAATGATGTTTTACTCCTCTCATTACCTTAAATCATCTCCTTCCCCTCCCTGTCCTCCCGTCGCCTTGCAGAGGGAAAGAGATGCAAATGGAGAGGTGCAGAAAGAGACGTGTCCAAAGAGAATCACGCAGAAAGCAGGATGTGAGATATGTTGAGACACAGAAACAGTCAGCAGTTTGTAATTGTGTTTATTCTGGATGAAGCTAATGTCCATTTGTGCTCTTTTAAACATTTTACACCCAATTATCAAAGCTACTCAAGTTAGGGTTTGATGGAGGGCGTGCGCACGCTTAAGTGTCTGTAACTGTACAGCCAGCTGCAGTTGTATTTATGTTATTGGCTTAAGTGGTGGACTTTGTGATGATAACAGAGTGTGAGCTTAACGGGTTTAGAGTGTTTAATGCTGAAACCAGCTTTTTATAATCCAAGTTGGAGTATTCTGGTTTGGTGATAGAGGATTAAAGTCATGACTGTTTTGTGGTGTATAAACTTGTTCCACTTTATAGTTGCCCATTCTGGAGATGTTGTTACAGTAATGTGTGCTGTTTTTATTTAGTTTTTGTTTTCAGACGCAGTCAACATTCTGATTCAATGTTTTACGGCTACATTGGGCAACAAAGTAAAACAACAAAACTGCTCTTGCAAAACCCAATAAATTCTACTGCAGATCATCTTAAACAGCAGAATCCTGCATCTCGAACAAAACACGTTGTTACTGACTCAGTAATGACAAAGATCATTTATTAATTATCTATCTTTATGAAAATTGCTTTAATATTTCAGTTTTTAAAATCTCCGCAGTTGAGCAAATCCACAATCACAAATGCAAAAAAAAGATAAACACAACACACAGAAACACAGAGACACCAATAGAAGCTTTCAGTTAACGAACCTTAATCAAAAAACAACTATCTGAAGAGCTGGACTACAATCACATGGTATCTGTAGACATTTCTAGACTTGAAAATGAACAAAAGACAAGTTTGTGATCGTCACATCATGTTTGAAAGCTCAAATTTCTAAGTTAATAAAAAAGTTATAAAGCTTGACATGAACAAAGATGCTGTTTTTTATTT
Source organism: Pachypanchax playfairii (assembly GCA_006937955.1). Classification (NCBI taxonomy): domain Eukaryota; kingdom Metazoa; phylum Chordata; class Actinopteri; order Cyprinodontiformes; family Aplocheilidae; genus Pachypanchax; species Pachypanchax playfairii. The sequence goes on along the minus strand of SSNP01000058.1, from coordinate 1,306,730 downwards.
CGTTACATGAGACCTGACATCATTATGGGGTGCCAAGTGTAACATTTTTGTTATTTAGTGGACATAGGCTTTTTTCATATTTAGCTTACTTTTCCTATATTTAGCACACTTTCATCACATTTAAGCAGAAAAAGTGTCTAAAACCATCATATACGAATATGTTTGTATTGCATACATCTTTAAAAAAATTAATCCTAAATATTAAATCTAAATGTTAAATCTAAATTTAAACATTGAATACTAAATCTAAATATAAATGTTAATTGTTAAATCTAAATGTTAAATCAAAATGTGAAATGTTAAATCTAAATCTAATTGTTAGACATTAAACCTAAATCTTAAATATTACATCTAAATGTTAAATCTAAATGCAAAATCTATATCTTAAGGTTAAATATTAAATCTAAATGCTAAATGTAAAATCTAAATCTAAATGTGTCAGCTAAATGTTCTCAAAGAGAAAGCACTCCCCTGAGAGAAGAAAAGGAATGCAACGCAGAAACTGTTGTGGACAAGTCCACTAATGCCGAGAGTAGTTAAAGGGGCGTAGTTAATTTTCATATCTTTGAGAACATTTAGCTGACACATTCAGATTTAATATTTAACATTTAGATATAGATTTAGCATTTAGATTTAATATTTAACATTTAGATTTAATGTCTAACATTTAGATTTAGCATTTCACATTTAGATTTTTTAAAGATCTATGCAATACAAACATGCTGGTATATGATGATTTTAGACACTTTTTCTGCTTAAATGTGATGAAAGTGTGCTAAATGTGGGAAAAGTAAGCTAAATAAGAAAAAAAAGTCTATTTCCAATAAATAACGACAATTTTACACTTGGCGCCCCATACAGCATCTGCTGTAGTTAATTGCATTTTTTCATGAACATTAAATTAAAATGCAGGTTCTCATATCTTAAGCTCATGTGGTAAATTAGGTTTGATTAAGATAGTCTTGGAGTCTCATATTCAAACTGTGCAGATTTCATTGAAAAAACAGTAAAAGCTCCGAGTTTGCAGACAACCTGTATCAGACAAAGTTATGTGCCACCGACCCTTCGCTTACATCGACTCTGAAACCTCGCAGTCATTAGCAGCCGATTGATGAGGGAGATGGTATTAGTCTGAAAACATTTTCAGCTCATCTTGAGAAGAAGCCATTTTTACAATTGGTTTAAGGGGTTATGAATGTGCGCGTGTTCGGTTTGAAATAGGCAATGTTCATTTTTTATCTGTAATTGTTTCTGGAGGAGGCTTTTAGTGAGAGATGAGTTAAGATTCTATTAGAATTTTTCTTTCTTTTGTCTTTATTGAAGAAACGTGGCTCCTTTGTCTGTTTAACTCTCTGTGCTACTGTTGTAAGGGGCAAAGCGAATATTCACAGATGACTTTTACAATTTTGGCAGAAATGTTGTCAGTGGGAAAGAGTTCAACCTATTTCAGATTTAGAGTTTTATATATATCAGGATCCATCTTTATCAGGTTTAGAAATTATTTCAAATTAATCGCAAAACGCACAACAGAGGTCTCAGTATTTATTGAACAAAAACCAAATAATAAAATGAATGAGAGTATCTAAGTTCATGCTTACTGCTTCCACAGGATTTAAGAGTATAAAGAACTGTAAGTGCTACTGGTCAAATGTATTGATTAACTGATCATCAGTAAATGTTAAAAGCTTGAGAAGTAGGAAACATAGTAGAGAATCTTCTCAGGAGTGGATGTCTCAACATTTTTAAAAAATCAGACTGTGTATAAAAAACAAACAGCTCAAGAAGTTCAACCTGCCACAGGAGCTGCTGGTGAACTTCTACAGACTCATTATCGAGTCCGTCCTCTGCCGGTCCATCACAGTCTGGTTTGGTTCTGCAACCGAACAGAAACAGACTGCAGAGAACTATAAGGTCTACAGAGAGAATCACTGATGCTGATCTGCCCTCCATCAGGACCTGGACTCCTCCAGAGTCAGGAAAATCAGCAGGGACCTTTTCACCCAGGATCTCACCTCCTCTCTCCCCTCCGGTCAGCGCTACAGATCTCTGAAGGCCAAAACCACTAGAACAAACATGTTTAACTCCCCTAACAAGGAAATAACATGTTCTATCATTAAAGCAGTACTTAGGAGCTTTCAGTTTAGGTTTATTTTGGCGGCGCCACTGGACAAAAGCGGTATTATTTTACGTGAACGAAGCCTGCATTTCTCATGAGCACAAGCGCATAGCGTCGTAAAATCCAGATACCCCGTCCGCCAGCAGTTGGATTGAACTACATTACATTTCGGTTTCCAGTGGCTGAGTGAATGAACTGTCAACCTGGTGGCCAGTTATTACTTCCATGCAAATTTCCGAAAGCTGGCATTAGCATTTTGATTTGAGAATAGAAAGATACTTACTAGTCCAGCAGGAACAGAGCCACGGCAGCATCAGTCGGAAATCCCTCCTCGACTTTGAGCTCACGCCAGCGAGTGAAAGCCGGGCCTATGTTGATTCTTGACTGTCCTTTTATCTGGTTACTCTCCCTTTTTCTTTTTTTTTGTCTCCTCAGACAAAACTTTTCGTTTTTTCGGGGCTTCTGCCATGTTAGCTGCAGTTGCGCGTAACAGGTCGCATCGAGTTCCGTGTTTATGACGAATGGGGAAAGGAGAAGTGACGTATGCCGAAAAGCAGCCTATCCATTCGTAGTTTTTTGTGTGGCAGGGTTCCCACCATCCTCCTCAAAGTTGTTTAGTGCCAATGAAAGAATTACAGACCCCCTCAAGCCATGACAGTGGTGTCATTCAACTTGTTGTAAGTCGCCATATAATCACAGAAGTTATGAAACTATTTCATGAAGGTTGAAAAGTTACTTAGTGTTGGTTTAAATATAATGTTCTATACCCGACCTCAAACCACCAACTAGACTTTCATCGTGATAAAATGCTGCTAATGTATCTCGTGTGTGTTCTATGTGCAACAGATCTATTGTTTTATATACAGTTTGTATGTCTGTATAAGTGAAAAGTGAGCTGGAACCAAATTCCTTGTCTGTGTAACATTCTGGGCCAAATTAATCTGATTCGGATTCTAAAACCTAACGAAAAAATGAGGAAGTGAGGCAGGCAATCACTGTGTCTCTCTTGGGGGGTGAGCATGAGCCCACGGGCTTTTTCTTCTTCTTCTGTAGGTTTTATTTCTGCATACCAGTTGCAACAAAATAAGAAAGAAATCCACAGAACAATCAGTTTCTTTCAAGTTTTTCTCTGACTGTTAAGTCGGAGAATTCTACGATTAAAATTAAAGTCAAAGCTGAACTTTCAATCGAAATGATTGTGCAACCTCCCCCCAAATACTGTAGAACTCATACAGCTCAACGTAAATGTTTTTTAATGGCTTTATTCTCTTCACCAAAACTGAAAGACACGCCTGGATTGGAAAGGGATTTTCATCAACAGTAATTAAATGAGCAATTGAACACAAGTCGAACGATTTTTCACACATGACTGTTGTCTTTGCTAATGGTCATCGCCAGCTGCCGACTCTGATGAAGCACATAGGCTCAAAGATTTCAACGTCTCAAAGATTTCTTTCTTTGTTGTCTGCACGCATCAGCTTCATCATTCTGTCAGTCGCCAGGAGCGCTGAAAAGCTGTCAAGCTGAAACTCCTTCCTTCCTTAACTGACACAATCATGTAACACACACACACACGTGTGTATCTACACATGACCAGAGTAAGGTAGGAAAGCATGTCATGTGAGTGATGATCAGTAAATATGAAGGAGGTAAGGGATCAGGAACTGGCTTTCATGATGGATCAAAGGTTTTACGTGACAACCAGGCACGGACTTCCCTGCTTGACAGGAACATAGCTCAAACGGACGATGTGGCATGTCACAGATGATGTGCGTCTCTGTGTGTTTTGTCTGTGTGCATGAGTGTATAAAGAGAAAGACATCGTCCCCCAAAATAGACAGCGTCCAGTATCTGGGATGAAGTGTTTTGTTCGTCTCGTGTTCTGCTGTCTGTGCTCACCTTTATCTTCTCCACTTCTCTCTGTGTCTCCAAGTGCAAAAATACATGAGCACGTACATCCAAAGATAGCTTGAGATGATTCTCTTTCATTAGGAAACCCATGTGCTGGACATGTAGTTCTCCTTTTTTAGAGTTGAGACTTTTTGGAAGCTTTTAATGGAAACTGCAGTTGTGTAAATGTCTTGATGCATGTGTCACCACGCCCAGAACCCAACGGCCAGGGGGAGGATAGAAATCACACGGACAAAACATAATAAAGGTAATTTACTGCTCAGGCAAATTCCATAGCTCTGGGCCTCCATCCCATGTTAAGCAGCCTGCTGACCTTTAGCGTCTGATTTCATAAAGAGGGACACAATCCGATTATGCTTGGACAGGAAAGGTCAAATGCACTGGCAGTTGTGGCAAATATGTCACCGCTAGCTAGAGACATACAGAATGACCACTGCTGTGTGAGCTGTCGACCTGTGTGTGTGTGTGCATGGATGGCAGAGATAGGAATAGCTATAGTAGTTAGCCTCCGTGGCCTCCTGAGCCATTCACATAAAGGGCAGCATATCTGACATGGTGGTGTGCTTCCTTTTTATGTCCCAGCGCCCAGACTTGCTCACACTCACCAGGTGGCATTGCATCAACCATCACTGATAGCATCTTCAACTTAACAGAGCCTTAAAGCTGCAATCTGGAGTTTTCTCCTTTCAGGAGTTACTGTATGATTTTTTAGAAACTCCATAAAAGTGATAGTTTGACTCGGTTCTTTAATATAATGTTGTAAAAACAGCATTTTTTTGCCCCCTGTTGTCCCATAAAGGTGCATTTAGCAGCATTAGCCAATAGTGTTCTACATCCGCATAGTACACCTGTTAATCAACCAAGTGTGTATCATACATGTCAACCTTTAGTACTTAGAATTAGAGAGACATTTAGGGAGAATTAGGGAGACCATGTTGTGGAGGGGGTATTGTGGGGGTGGGGTGCTATTTGGGGGGTTGGTCTGCATGTAATCTGTGCTTGTAAGATTGTTATTTCAGGTGTTATTGCTATATTGGGCAGAACCAAAGCACGGAGGCAGGTGTTGGAAATCGGGAGAAATTCGGGAGATTTTTGGGAGGGGTACTGAAATACGGGAGTCTCCAGGGACAATCGGGAGAGTTGGCATGTATGCGCAGGCATCTTGAAGAACTGTGGTCGACTGGCATTTACGAGTTGTATACAATGCTGCAAAGACACGTCAAAATGAAACAAATAAAATACATAAATAAACATGTAAAATGTATAAATGTAATTAACCCATCGTAACAAAAATGGTGCACATGCACACTTTGCTATCATTGCCATTTATCACATAACATCTTCACAGTAACTTTTTGTCGGTTTTGGACTCTCTTATTCTGCTAAAACACTCTTTTTGAAGTTTTCAGATATGACCGCACGGCCACCGTTCTGAACTTTCTTTCTAATCGCAGCTTATTCAATAAGCTGTTAGACCTCAGATCACCCTTGATTTTGTCTCTGTGCCAACGTGGATTTCAAGTCTGAGACTTCATGTTACTTGTTCTCTCCTTGGTGTGCATGTGTGTGTTTATTCATGCGTATGTTTAGAAGTCAATGTAAGTAGTGTTTCTCTGCTGCTGATGTTCTTGGTAGCTGTCATCCGTTTTACGAGGTACCCATTAAGGATCTCACATGGATAATGCTGATTGCGCGCAGTGCTGCCAGGGTGCTTTAGTGTGTCTGTCAGAACAATGTATGTATCAGCCGCCACACGTAGGTCATACCTTTATATGCATGAAAAATTGTGTGCAAATTAATCAGAGGAATTGAAAAAGTCAGAGTGTTTGTGTGTGTCGAGAGGGAAGAAAGAGAGTTTGAATACAGTGTTGTACAAATGTACATAGCATGTTTGTGTGTCATAGTTAATGTTGATTATGTCGGGGGCACAGCGAGGTGCTGACAGTGCCAAGTCTGCTGAATGACGAAGATGATGTTAACGAGCACAGGGAGGCGGTCACCACCCCTCTGTTTACAATATGGGGGTTCTAAAGCTGTCGAGCCCATAACTACCGCACACCGCTGAGTTTGTATATGTGTGTATGTGTGAACACACACTAAACCCTCCTTGTCCTCCTCCTCTTTGTTGTCACACTCCTCATCTGTGAGCTGCTGCAGAGTGGTTTGCCAGGTACTCCAGCTGAGAGCGACAGAAGAGAGGAGACCTTTTTCAGTAAAGAAGACTGGAAGCTTACACACAGAGGAGCAGCAGACATATGGGACACAGCCAAGACAATGTAAGCAGCAAAAAGGGAAAAAAGTATAACAAGCTCTGGTGTTTTCTTTTCAGTTTAGTTGACCAGAATGGTCAATGTAGTTATTAGACAGTTGAAAAACAACATTTTTCTTCTGCAGTATCAATTCAAAAGTTCCTTTAGTGGTTAAAATGTAGAAAAAATTACTTTTTAATGGAAAATGACAGTGAATAAATAAAAATATTTAGTTCTATCATATTGTTATACTGCACTCAGGAGCCCACAGGCCCTGGACTGAGTCAAGATACAGCTGTGTGATATTAAACCACAGAGTAAGGACATTTAGGTAACTCATGCTTCAAATTCTCCATGATCAAGCCACTCTGGATCAACATTACCAACAAACTGCCACCGCTGCTATTATGCTCCAGCCTGGATCTTGATATGCTGCCATGGAAACACCTTCTTGCTTCAAAAGTTTCTGCAGGTTTAACATTGAACATGATCATGTTCTATCGTGCACTTTGTTTTTTCCTCTGCCTTTTTAAAGGATGCCTGAAAACTTTTTCAAGTTTATGTAAAGACCATTCTGGTTGATTTTTCACATCATGCTGCAGCTGTCATTCTGTAAAAACGACCTTAAAGGTGAAATATGGAACACGAACGCTACGGCTACATCTGGTGGAAGCTGCAACATCAGAACAAGGCCTCCAGCCATCAGGGCAGCGGGCTCATGTCCTCCGTGTGCCCTTCAATGCCGTCACCCAAAGCCAATCTGGCCCCCGATCCTCTCCGGTTGCTTCTCATAGAGAAGGACATCAACATCCCCGGCGCTCCGAAGCAGCCGCTCAACCCGCGGACTCCGTAGGCCTTCATCGTACCAGCCTTGATATCATGGACTACTCACCATATTAGGCAACCCACAATGATGCCAGCTGCTCTGCCCACTACTGACTGGTAGATGTAAACAAAATGCCAACCTCGTGTCTGTCAGAATAAATATCCGTCCATCTGTTTTCTAAACCTGCTTCTTCCTTTTCAGGGTCGCAGGGGGCTGGTGCAGATCTCCAGCAGTTTTTGGGTGAGAGGCGGTGTACACCCTGGACAGGTCACCAGTCCATCACAGGGCCAGAATAAACATTTTATTTTATTTTACTTCAAATATGATTTTTAAAGGAAATGCTGTAATTTCATATTTTACCCATCTAAACACCCTGTGGGGGTATTATATTGTTAAAAATATTGCTTTTCCTTTTAAGCCTAAACACAGGAACGAGTCATTATCAAAAACCTATTTCTGATGGTGAGCTCCTACTAATGTATTTTATAGTTTTCCATGTTTTATATCTACTTTACATGGTTCTGTCAATGCAGGGGAGCTTATTGCTGTAATTCTTCGTGTTCTTTAAGAGTATAACAGGGACTGTTACTGATGGAAGCAGATCTTTGGCTGTCGCTGCTCATTTTTGTTGCATTTCAGCCATTTTCAGATATGGAGGATCACTCTTTCATGTAAGTCAGTGTTCCACAATTCATTTATCAAAAATAATTATCATAAAATTGTGGCCGTTCTGGCTCCTCGTCCAGTTTTGGTATTCAGTAGTTGTTACTCAAAGTGAAACGACAAGGTACAAGGTCCTTAATGGGTCTAAGTTAAAAGCTTTGCTCTTGTAGAACACCAGAAGTTAAAAGCTTACACAGAGTTATCATAATAGGCCATGCTCAACGTCAGCCAAGTCGTCTTTTTAAAGCAGGCCTAATTTCCTTTGATGATGATGATGATCAGGCGGACAACAGGCTCAGAAACAATTAGCGGTGGTCGCTGAAGTGGACATTTTCCCCAAGTCACCCATCGAGGGCCAGGGCATAAATAAGTCCCCTTGTCAGCCATTGCCAAGCGACAGCTAATGACTCTCATTAATATGCAAAATAGCAACCATATTTCTCTCCAGAGTGTGTGCGCGCCTGTGTCTTCTCTCATTTTGTGTGTTTGGTCTGGCTCGTGCAAAGTGACCAGCTCAAAAAAAAATTCTAATTGCAAGTCAATTATGTCATTTTGCCCGTTTAGATGTTCATTTGTATGCAAATTTAAGGAGAGAACCGGGAAGCTGGCATCTTACAGCATGGAGAGTAAAAATACTGAACACTGACCTGCACACGGAGACGCAAGAGTCTGCATGACATGGATCGTCGCCATCTTTGGTTCCTTTAATAGCGTGTTCGGAGAGTTAAGCACTGAACGGTTGGTGAAGTTCAAAAGAATCACATGAGTGTTTACAAAGGTTTTTATAACAAACCTCTTACACGTTAACCTTCCTGTGCAAGTCAAGAAAACATTTTACAGCACTCTTCTATCATGAAACACACACGTAAAACTATTACCAAAGTCCACCTCAGTGATCATTATAACACTGTATACCTGAACTAATAATTAAACCAATTATGTGTTATTGATCATGGATTTAGTGTCAAAAACAACAATGGGTTTAAAACACTGACTATTTAACCTCCATCCCAGTTTGTGACTCTACGGGGGTTTTCTAGTCCTCCTGGTCTCACAACATCCGCGGCTTCCGGCATCTCAAGTTAAATTACATCTGCTTTTAGCTCCTGGACTGGACACGATTCCTTGGAGACCTCTGCCAGGATGATAGATTTGTCTCCCTCTGAGTCCTTGCATTCTGCTTTCTTTGTAAGAGACATTGGTGACAGATTAAGATCCTCATGGATCACCATCCTCTTCCACCGAATCATAGAAATCAACCAAAACCAACCTGATCTTTTGGTTTTCTGAGGTATCAAACCAAAACCCAAAAATCAAATAAAAGTCCTTAACTACTGCTTCCTGGCCTGCTGGACTTTATCAAAATAAGAACACATCAGCGTTAAAATCAAATAAATAACAGAGAGACTTATTGTGATACAATGACGCGGGTCTGCTGTTGTTTAAGCTTCATGTAATTCAGTTATTACTTTCAGTTTAAGATTCCCACGTTTACTTAAAGTTTGTTTAAATTGAACTAACATAAAACAACAAAAGTAGTTTACGAGATTCAAATCATCTCGGAGAACAAATTTGCCTCTTGTGAGCGGTTAAGCAGAACTCAGTGCATGCAGTGGAACACAGAGCTCATCACTTTATCAACCCATCAGCCTGAAAATCTGTTTCTGCGGTTTAGAGAAGTGGGCCAGCCCCACTAAATGATTTCCAGATCCATCATCCTGCTGCGATCCGATCCCCTCAGATGTTGATTATCGGAGTAAAAGGAGACATCGATATGAAGAAAGGGAGGAACGAAAGAAGAGAAGGAGGGTGTGACAGAGAATGAGTGAAAGATTTCTGGAAAGTAAAACGGTAGAGGTCTTTTTCTACCTGGTTATCATCATCTGCACATGCTAACACCCCCCCCCCACCACCACCACCATCACTTCACCAATAGAGAATCTTCTGTTGATGTTGAGCAGTGATTACTGCAGCTTTAGGCAGTTAATGAACGGATGAAGTCCACAGCGTTCCCACTAAATTCATTATCACTGTATTGAACTTGATGGTGCAGATTAATAATTGGTTTGTCACATAGATATTTTGCATGATTAATATGGGTATTGATTAAGAAATGAAAGTTGTGTGTGTGATGACGGGAGCAGTGTGCACACCAACAGTGGACTACAGGAAGTCAATGGCCGGTCAGTGAAGATACTGATTAGAAAAGGGGAGAGAAAATCAGCACTCCTTAACTTAATCAAAGCTGCGGTTTGTCTCTTGGCGAGGACTTCGCTCTAATACTCTCTTCTTCTATCGGTATTTCTGAGATATTTGCTAAAAATCTCACTTTGGAACAGATTTTTGAAATAATTCATCTCTCAGTGGAGATGGCTGGAACACACACACACACACACACACACCCACACACACACACACACACACACACAAGTGTGTTTTGTTATCCTTATGGGGACCGTCCATTGACTTCCATTGATTTTAGTAACTAGATTTATACCTAACCCAAACCCTTTTCCTAACCTTAACCATTACTGATCTATAACTAACCCTAAGACTAACTAAAACTCTATTCACACCATACCTATAAACCTAACCCCTAACCCTAAAAAGGGGAGTCCCCCTCATGGGGACCAGGCTTCGGTCCCCACAAGAACCCTCGGACCCCAGAAAGATAGTAAAAGTCAGGAAACGGGTCCCCAGGAGGTCAGAAATACAAACCCACACACACACACACACACACACACACACACACACACACACACACACACACACACCCACCCACACACCCACAAGTGTGTTTTGTTATCCTTATGGGGACCGTCCATTGACTTCCATTGATTTTAGTAACTAGATTTATACCTAACCCAAACCCTTTTACTAACCTTAACCATTACTGATCTATAACTAACCCTAAGACTAACTAAAACTCTATTCACATCATACCTATAAACCTAACCCCTAACCCTAAAAAGGGGATTCCCCCCCATGGGGACCAGGCTTCGGTCCCCACAAGAACCCTCGGACCCCAGAAAGATAGTAAAAGTCAGGAAACGGGTCCCCAGGAGGTCAGAAATACAAACCCACACACACACACACACACACACACACACACACACACACACACACACACACACCCACCCACAAGTGTGTTTTGGTATCCTTATGGGGACCGTCCATTGACTGTCATTGATTTTTGTAACTAGATTTATACCTAACCCAAACCCTTTTCCTAACCGTAACCATTACTGATCTATAACTAACCCTAAGACTAACAAAAACTCTATTCACACCATACCTATAAACCTAACCCCTAACCCTAAAAAGGGGAGTCCCCCCCATGGGGACCAGGCTTCGGTCCCCACAAGAACCCTCGGACCCCAGAAAGATAGTAAAAGTCAGGAAAGTATTTTGGTACTTATCACAAATGCTTTAAGAAGAAAGTGGGAAACATGTTTGAAATCACTTCTTTTAGTCCATTTCTGACTGTTGGGGACAAACTGTTAATGAGGGAGTTTCCAAAATGTCTCGAAACACTAGAAGAAGAACCTTACTGTTGTTTTCACTAGACTTTTGAGCATGTTCGTTTTTCAAATGTTCTTTCGAAACAGTCAGTCGACTCGTCACGAGTTGGATAATCCAAGAACTGTGAGACAACTTTGGGGGGAGTTGACTATAAAAACTGCAAATAAATTAATGGCAAATTGCAAACAAATTGAGACATGAAAATTTGCACGACTGTAACAATTTGTTTGCAGTTGTCACATATCAGCAAAACGTCCAACTAAAAATGTGCCTTTTTTTGTGTCTCCAGCTACTGGAACAGCCTGGTGAGACGCAGTTTTCAAGTCGTTCCTCTTCTGGATTATCGGCCTCTGAAACCATCTGAACTCAATAAGTGGATCTAGATAATGAATTCATATGTAAATCAGAGAAAACCCACCAGAGACCGGACCCTTCTGCTTCCGTCTCGTCCTTTATTAGTGTGTGTTTGCTGCTTGATGATCTGGACCCACGTAGCTCTCTCAGAGGAGACATCTTCATGTCTATCCACTGAACTCAGATTCATGGCTATTGACCAAACATGTACTGGATATATAGATCCACCAAGTTTATAGATAAGCCATTTATTATGGAAGATCTTTATCAATGTCTATGGATTCACCATGTAAGAGAATATAGATTGAGCACAAACAAGTTTATCTGCTTTTTTAAATCTACCTGCTGCTTCATTCTTCTAAATAAACAGGTTGTACAAGTATTTTTTTGTTGCTATCAGGTGTTAGACATTAGACAGGGTTCTGTTTAATTATCTGATGGATGTAGAAAAAAAAGATATTCAACAGCACAATAAAACTGTTTTTTCCTTTTCCAATCTGACAACAAATCAGTCACATTCAAAAGACATTTAAGTGCCAGATAACAATATAAAAAGCTGCAATGTATTCACACAATCCTGCGTTTTTGAATAGACGGATTTACAATTGTAAAACCAAAATGCCTTTATCATAGAGGATTGCTTTCTCACAATTTAGAAATTGTCAGAATTTAATACTGCTTATTCACAAATAGATTACACGGAGGTAAGTCATCTCCTCCTCCCTTTTTTTCCCGTAGGAGTGTGGTGGGGGTTTAATATAACATCCAGTGTAAAGTTATCATTACATTCACCATGTCCTCACTTTCCTATCATTATTTAATCAACGATTCCCTCACCTCTTCTCCTTTTTAATTTACACACACACACACAGAACGGGTTTCTCTGATATATCCATCCAGACGTCACCCGTCGTCATCGCAGCATCTGTGGAGATGATAAAGTGATCCAGAGCTTCGTTTCAACAGAGAGTGCGAGCAGAGGCCTCCCTCACAGATTAAAGAAAGCCATGGTTTCCTCAGGGACAATGCGGAGGAATTACCATATGAATATGACCATGGCACCCCGGCCTCTTAAGACCATCAATCTCCCCGCGCAAGCGCCTCGAAGCCAGATAACCCCCCGGATATCCCCTCTTAACCTCAATTTCTCAGGATGTATTAAGAGATGGCTGCTGCAGAGAGGTGGGGAGTGGAGAGGGAGTCGGGGAGCAGGAAAAGGCTTTGTGTTGGATCTGCAAGTGCTCCCACTTTCCGCGTGCGTCCTCCGCCCCAACCTGAAACATGTTATAACGCAATTAATCTTGTCCCGGAGGAGAAAATATGGCAGTTAAGTGAATTTTACATGAAGATCCTCCCTCCATTCTTCTTTATAACAACATCCATCAGTGGGGAGATTTGTGCAACGCAGGAGGTGGGAGATTCATCTGAAAATATGTATTAATGTGTCAAACTTGTGGTGGAGATCTGTTGAGGTGTCAACACTGCGACTGAGGAGGGAGGTGATGCAGGAACGAAACTTCAGTAGTACAAACTTATAAAAATACAACAGTACAAGCTCCACATCTGAAGGACAGCAGGAGCCTCTGACATGCAGAATGTAGCGTTTTACTGGGAGATGATGGCGCATGTCACATAAACAGAATAAAAAAGATGGATTTGAATGTATTTTTGTAACATATATCTGAAATAAGAGAACCTTAATGTGTTACATGTATCCCAAAAAAAGCATAATATTGTTTTTTTTTCTTGTATTCCTTGTTCTTTTCATGGTTCTTTTGCAGTTCTCTCAATGTCTCTTTGGACATTCCTATTTCCAGTCTTCTTTGATTCCACCTCATAACCCTCAACTTTTTTTATGTCAGCGTCATATATCTGATATTATCTATTTAATCTCTGCTTTTACAGTTATGCTTTTGTTGATGTGTTTGAAGTTGATCTGCCAGGTTTGGGATGTTATAAGACAACAAGGTCTTCTCTGAAAATGATCTGTAATTATAAATCACTAAGTCTCCATGGAGCAGAAATATGAAAAAAACAACAACAATGCTCATGCTTTCACAGAATTTGGACCCTGGTGGAGTAAAACTGCAGTGATAAATCATACAAATAAATCTGGTAACATTTCTTTATTTATCTTGATTTTCTGGTTTTTATTCTAAACATTTCAACTTGTGACTTAGATTCATGAGTGGGAGTTTCAAGATGTGCAATGAAAAACATTCTTGTCTCTAAGTGATAGTTTGACTTTTTACTTCTGGGATCTTCCAGAAGGAGGTCAGACTGTAAAAACTTTGTTTAAGCTCCTTAAAACAACAAAATTGGATAAAGTAGCATTTAACTTACACAAGTTGAAAGTGCTGAAAACATGCTTGTGATGTGAGACATTTAAAAGATGCTGATCATGCAGGACCCCTGCTACCAGGCTCAAAGCTAATTTTGGGACTATTCTATGTCCGATACTACTAGCTGCAGGTTGAACTGAGGAATGATATTAGTCAACCACTAACTGTAATGCAGTGATCTGACTCACAGGGCTGAGCTTGATATAGACAGATACACGACTCAGTAAACTGCTAAGTCTGTTTTTAAAGTTCATAAACAGACTTCAGCTGGACTTTTTGAGATGCTGATGAATTAATTCAGGTGTGTTGAAACAGGGAAACATCTAAAACATACAGGATAAAGGCCCTCCAGGCCTGGAGTTTGATCCCAGATGGTTGATGCAACAATTTGTTTGGCTCGTCATGTTAATCAGCTAAAATTATAGTTTTCTTCATTGAGCACATATTTACAGTTTCTTACTATGCAAAGGTGTATGAGTCTATTAAAAGGACTGTAAATGGGAAAACACATGGATTAAATCTTTTTTGGGGGGGTATTTAGTGAATGTCTTGATCTCAAGTTGGAATCTTAAATTTTAATAAAACTTAAAGGTGTTAAAGAGGATTTTGTAGCAAATTTAGATGTCAAATTTACTTTAAAATCATGTTATCAACTTGTTGTGGTTTTGTACTTATGGTTTCCAAAAGAAAAAGTTATAATATTCATAAATCATAAACCTGGTGGGGCTTGAAATAAAGTAGGTCAATAGATAACAAACCCATATATTGGCTACTAGATTGTCAATCACACTCCTGTATGTACTACGTAGTTTGTTTAGGCCTCAGTGCTGGTTAACACTGCACGCGGAAGCGGAGCGGAACTGAGGCCACTTCCATTCGGCGCCCTTGTTAACCTGTATAGTGTAGTTAACACCAGATATGGAGAAGTGATCATTTTGGCGTCTAGGCTATTTTTTGCACGAGCGTTACGCGTCAATTCTGGCAGGAAGTCACGTTAAGACACACGAGATAATCAGGTCAATTTTGAAGATAAAAGCAATTCTTCAAACTAAAATTGACCAAACGCAGTCATATTTGTGTATCTAAACAGACTATAGGGATGAAAATAAACACAATCACACACACAGCACAACGGAGTGTGCTGACCATGTTGACGGGGTGTTGGGTTTTTGGGTGTCTAAACACAAGGAGAGAGGAATTGGTGACAAGTCAAGATGAAACAAGTTCTCTTCGATTATTTTTTTAACGTTATTTACTTGCTCATGGTGAAAAAATAGCTCTGAATAAACGGAGGAACAGAAACGCTTGCGGATCGATGCAGACAAAGACGCGTTGTGGCGCCCAGGCGTCAGGTCACTGTGATCCACGCTGCTACTAACATTAATCTCTAGCAGCTGTACTGAGTAACAATAAACAACCCTGTACCATTGATGACTCCGTGTCAGAAGTCTGGAGCGGGTCTGTGTTTTTGGTTTTGTTTAATTTTATACTTTCCCACTTTCTAGTTCTTCCATCTCTCCTCCCCTCTAGGTGTTTTGTTCCTACTGTTGT
Source organism: Pachypanchax playfairii (assembly GCA_006937955.1). Lineage (NCBI taxonomy): Eukaryota > Metazoa > Chordata > Actinopteri > Cyprinodontiformes > Aplocheilidae > Pachypanchax > Pachypanchax playfairii. The sequence goes on along the minus strand of SSNP01000058.1, from coordinate 1,291,196 downwards.
TTCTCTGCTGGTCGTCAGGTGGCGGGCATCAGGACTGATTACCTCTGGACTGCCAGCAGGCACAGCTGTTGCTCATCTTCTCATTATCTGGACTGTTTAAAAGAAAGGGCTCGGCAAAAACTCGACGCCAGACCGTTGTATCAACTTGTGTTAAAAGTCATAGTGTTTTTGAAAGTCTAATTTTGTATTGTGCTCCTTCTACCCTGAAGGTTGTTGTATTTTTGGATATCACGAGTCATCACGTTGTTGGATTTATTCACCTTGCATCATCTCCAGACCTCTTCCTGCTGGAACCATTCTGCCATCTACGTCGCTGTTACCGTTCACACAAGCCCTGCCCGCTCACTGGATTCACTCTCCCGCCCCCGGACCTACCTATCATCTCGCTCTTTGGTTCAGCTCGCTCCCTCTGTGTTACTTTGGACTCTGGATCACGTAAGCCACCACACCAGCAATATTCCCGGTTCTAACCTCTGGATCTAACCTGCCTATGTTTCAGATCATCACCTTGTCATTTTGCAATCACTGTTTTGTCTCTTCCCCTTCCCTTGTAAATAAACCTTTTTTCTTATACGCAGTGTGTCTGGGTTTTCAGCATTTGAGTCTGGCCTTATACATCATGACACTCTGAGATGTTTGAAGAAACAAAGTTGTAGTAGTTCCAGAAAAAACTCCAGTGGTGCCGATAGTAAATAAACAAGGGGAGACTCCTACGCAAATTCACAATTCACAGAGATGTTTCTGGCATTGGGGGAAGTGGGGGGGGGGGGCTACAACGCATCCGCATTGCTCGAAAAACGACAAACGCCGATGAGCTTCTCATACTGGGGGAAAATCCTCCCTGTCACCTTTAAATAAATTAAAAAGAAAAATCGCTCGTGTAAATATTGCAACTAAACATGATCTGCAATAATTCTTTTAGTTTTTTAAAATTTTTCTTTCCACAGCTTTTGATGTTTAAGTTACATGTTTTTCAAGCCAACAATATCTGCTGAGGGCAATTGTTTAGTGTAAAATGTTTAAAATACTTTTTTTTTATGTCTTGTCAAATGCTGACAAAAAGTAACAAAAAAAACAAAATCATTTAAATTTGAGGAAAAAGGAAACGTTTCTACAACTTGTGTTTGCTTTAAACTTTATTGTATTTTTTTCTTGTACTATTATCCCAGTAAACTGGTTCTTAAATCTGTGGAACATTCTTTAAATGTGATCACAGCTGAAAAATGTTTCAGGTAATAAAATCTTAAGGGCTTTTGTCCTAAGGTAGAGAACAGTGACTTTTATTATGATCGCTGTCAAAAATGTCACCTGCTTTAGTGGCTGCAGCTGTGATAGTCTTCCTCTTAATGTTGCTGCACTACAGGAAGCAGCACAAATACAACAAAAGGGAAAAGGTCAGATAATTATTGAATATGATCGACTTTCCCATTTGTCAAGCAGATGTACCAGCGGATAACATAATGTACATGTCAGAGAGAGATAGTGAGAGATCCATGGCCTCCAAGGAAGAGGAGGAGAGTCACATAGAGAGCAGGGCCGACAGTGATGTAGATGCATCAACCTCTTGAGCGAGACAGCGACAGAGAGCCGCAGATAGCAGAGAAAGAGAAGAACACAGGTGTAATAGATTTCTGGTGTCTATATTTCATGTTGAAAATTGGCCGGTACATCCAAGTGGTTTGATCTATGAGGGCCGTCGTCTTAAGAAAAAACCTTAGTAAATGTGTAATTTCTCCCTTGATGGAACACAGGCAAAAGGCTATTCTTCTTGTTCCTGCCTCTCTGCATCGCTCCTTTTCTTTCTCCTTTTTCCAGGTTGTTTCCACACTCCTTCCATCTTCTCCTTTTCATGCTCCTTGATGTCTCCATTTCATTACCAGCCCTTCATTTATCAACTTTTACACATTTCATTCCCTTTTTTTGCCCCCCCAATAGGTGATTTCTTTCATACATAGTTTCAAACAGAGGACAACTGTCTTCTTTGCACATGTTTAGAAACATGTACATATTTGGGCATAAATACTGATAACATTTGACATGTGTGTGCTGGAGCTACCACCTCTACTCAGTCAGAGGGGAAGTTTTGTCTCATGCAGACTTGATGTCAACAGTGAATAGAGACAGAGCAGTAGCATTATCAGTTCTGCAGATGGGGAAAAAAAATGTTGGCAATTAATGAGGCAGAGCCGAGCAGCGTCACATCGCTGATGTGTAAAAGATAAAGAAGGTCTCACGTTGATCTAGAAGCACGAAAAACAGCTGAAAAGAAGCCCCAGAGGAAAGATAAAGGGAAAGCAGCAACGGCTAAAAGATAGAAACACTTATAGAATAAAATATATCTGAGAATTAACTACAAAAGACTAAATGTAAAAACAACAAGCAAAAAAACACAAACAGAAAACAGTTTAAAAATAAAATTTATACAGAAAATTATTATATAAATATACTCAATTAATAGAACCTTCACAATAAATAAACTCTGTTCTCTTCAGTTTTTAAATTAACTCTCAGTTTTCACCTTATAAATAACTCCTAATGCAGGTTTTGACATTTTAGGAATCACATTTTCACAGTGTGGAATTCAACGCAGGAATCTTCTGAATCTAAAACAAAGATTAACAGATAAAACCTTCCAAACTTAACCCAGATTGAGCCAACATGCCAATTTAGGACAAAATTTTCCAACAGCGAGTGGTAAAAGAACAAAAGCAATCAAAGATTACATTAAAAAGAAAGTGCTGCTGCTTGGTGGCGATCTTACCACCAATAATGTGAGATCAGTTGTCTCTATCAGCAGTGGGCAGGGCAGGCCTTTTAATCATGGTCTAAGGGGTGCAGAGCCTCTCTATCATCATTGAACTGTGTCCAGGGCTAATTGTGGCTATATTTCACTGTCCTTATGGCCTGCACACCGCAATGATCTGCTGGCCTGCAGCAGAGCCACACACACACACACACACACACACACACACACACACACACACACACACACACACACACACAAGTGTGTTTTGTTATCCTTATGGGGACCGTCCATTGACTTCCATTGATTTTAGTAACTAGATTTATACCTAACCCAAACCCTTTTACTAACCTTAACCATTACTGATCTATAACTAACCCTAAGACTAACTAAAACTCTGTTCACACCATACCTATAAACCTAACCCCTAACCCTAAAAAGGGGAGTCCCCCTCATGGGGACCAGGCTTCGGTCCCCACAAGAACCCTCGGACCCCAGAAAGATAGTAAAAGTCAGGAAACGGGTCCCCAGGAGGTCAGAAATACAAACCCACACACACACACACACACACACACACACACACACACACACACACACA